>LNAC01000074.1:974168-1043113 GCA_002007465.1 Ailurus styani
AAGCCCCACCCCCCCGCCACACACACTAAAGAGAAGAATTGGAGACTTTCCTGGTTTAGTGTTTCCCTCAGGCCCGGCCAGGGACTGGCAAAGCACGCTGTGCTTTAGAAGGAGCTGAGGAGCTTGTTCACTGGCCAGATCCCCCCTCGTCCCCGCCCCTGCAGGCTCCACCAGGGAAACCGAGGAGCTGGAGAAGGTACATCCCTGCCCTCTCCCACACTCCCACCCTGCCCTGGGGGTTCTGACTCCTTGCCTGACAAGGAGACCATTGCAGCCTTCCCTGGCCTTGCCCTCGCAAGAGCTCAGGAGTTGTCTGCTGGATCCATCATTAGTCACCATCCTGCCTGTGAGAGAGTAAGTGTCTGGGGCCCAGCCCTCCACCACTCAGAAGGGCTTCCAAATCAGGGCATTTCTCATTCCCCGACACCCCTGCTCCCCAGGGATACACAGGTGGCGGGGAGGGTCTGGGGCTCACACGTGGGCCTGATCACCCTCTGGACTTAGATGCCCTTCCAGGCCTAACCATGCACTCACCAGCTAGGTGACCTTGGCGCTGACCTAACCTTCCTAAGGGCTCAAATTTCTCCATCTGTAAAGTGGGGCTGATGATCCTAGTAGCTGCTCAAGGGGTGTTGAGAAGCTAAAAAGAGACAATGTGTGTAAAACCCAGCAGAAGGCTGATGTTAGATAGGGACCTATCTTCTAGCTCAGGAAACCTAGCTGGCAGTTGGGTGAAAGTCTTGGATGGAAGCGGAAGGCCGAATGTGGAAGATCAACCTTTCACGTGCCAGCTTAATTCACCTGGCTGCTTTAATCTATGTTTCAGGAACTTCACGCTCTTCTCCTAGCTCTGCTTTGGAGACAGAAACAGATTTTTAGTGCCAAGATGGATTCTGGGACCATCTGATCCAACCCTTCATTTTACAGATGGGAAAACTGAGGCCATGAGTTGGGAAATGACTTGGCCAGAGGCACCCAAGGCGTCAAGGCAGAGCGAGGGCTGGAACCGGGATATCTTGTTTCCCAGACAACTGCTGCATTCCCTGCACTAAAGCAGCCCTCTCTGCAATTTTGAATGTATGTGAAATTCTTTCACTGACAGTGTTAGGAAGATATGAGGCTCTTGTGTTTTTTTTTTTTTTAAAGATTTTATTTATTCATTTGACACAGAGAGAGAGATTACAAGTAGGCAGAGAGGCAGGCAGAGAGAGAGGAGAGAGGAGGAAGCAGGCTCCCTGCTGAGCAGAGGGCCCGATGTGGGCCTCGATCCCAGGACCCTGGGATCATGACCTGAGCCGAAGGTAGTGGCTTTAACCCACTGAGCCACCCAGGCGCCCGGCTCTTGTGTTTTTATTTTTTTCTCTTCCCCAGTGAGCAGGGTCATGGCCGCATAGTACCGTGGGCCAGAATCTCTTTCTCTCTCTCCCCATCCTTTGGCTCTGAATCTAGAAAACAGCCTAGAGACCAGAGTGGCTCTTCCAGCTCTAAGCCTGGGGCCTGGAGGTTTGTGTAGTAGATGTTCTCCCCCTAGTGGAAAGAGTGAAGATGACAGGCAGGAAGTGAAGAAAAGAGTTACCCCTCTAGTGCGTGGGGAGCCAGGGGTCTGATGTTGCCAGGATCTGCGGCCTCCCTCACCTCACCCTAATCACAGCACTGTCAGATCCCGTCTTTACTTCAAATTCTGATATTTTGTTCACTGTAGAGTTTTTTGCATTTTGATTTATTAAAATATTATATTTATTACTGAGGGTTTGGGCAGCCCCTTAAATTTTATGCCTGAGGTGAGTGCCTCATTTGCCAGCCATCCCCAGCCATAGTTCTAATCCAGAAGTCACCCGAAACACTCCGCACGTACATGGCATGCAGCCTCCCTCACTTGTCAGGTGAGCCAGGAGGCCTGGCCAGGACCAGGGCTGGCCTGTTTGGGCCGCACGGCTCTGGTGCCCTTTGCACCATAATAATCAGAGCTGCACATTGTCCAGGCTTTCTCCAGAAGGGGATGGTGACAAAGGCTCTCTCATGGCCTAAATTCTAGCCACACTACTAGGAGCCCTCCTCTTGACTAGGCCTATCAACCTTGACCTATAAAGACTTGAACAAACATTACCATACTTTCTAATAGCTCAGGGTCGTGTCCCTAGGGTGACCCTAAGCTCCCCCTTAAAGTGACTGATGGAAAAACTCAAGGCAGCCAAAAAAAAAAAAAAAGTATTGTTTGTTCTAGGCAACATCTGAAGATAGTGTCTCCCAGGCTCTGTGGGAGGGTAGGAGTCCAACTTGGATAAACGCCACTTAGCAAATGTAGGTGGGTTTCATGTGGACCAACCCCTTCCTCTGTTTTGTAGTTCTTTAGTCCGCTGACTCCACAGAACCCTCATCCCTAGTCCATCCACCCCCTTCAAAACACCCAGTCACCTCCGTACAAATCAAAGTTGGGTTCGGTTCATGTTGGACGCTTTTCCCTATTGTAAGGGTATATTACTTTTTTTTTTAAAGATGTATTTATTTATTTGACAGAGAGAGATTACAAGTAGGCAGAGAGGCAGGCAGAGAGAGAGGGGGAAGCAGACTCCCCGCTGAGCAGAGAGCCCGATATGGGGCTCGATCCCAGGACCCTGGGATCATGACCTGAGCCAAAGGCAGAGGCTTAACCCACTGAGCCACCCAGGCGCCCCTGTAAGGGTATATTACTGATTAAAATCTGTCTTTACCACTTTAATGAGTGTCAGCTTTCTTTGTCTTTGACAATGGCTACCTTTCAAAGTGTGTCCCTTATGAGAAAAGACCCTGGGTCCAAAGGCAATTTCATTGCAGAAAGATGCACCCAGTTCTGGGTCTTCATCAATGCCTATAAACGTGAAGGCCTAAAGACAGGCCCTGTTGGCTGAGGCCCACCGCAAGCAGCCAGAGCCAGGAAGAGAGGCTGGTGGCCCCGTGTAGCTGGGAAGGCCACCTCCTGGGAACAACTTCCTTGTCTGGACCTCCCTCCTGCCTCCTCTGCCTGAGGACTCCCAGTGGCTCCCCAAGGAGGCAACTCCCTCAGAAGTGTCAGGGAATAAACCAGCCCTCACCCTCACCAGCCGGGGGCTACCAGAGTGTCTTTCAACAGTGTCACCTGTTTCTGTCCCACCTGTCACAAACCAAGTGCTCCAATCTCACAATCTCCAGCAGCCCAGACCACATTTAAGGAAGACAACACCCCAGCTGTAGGTCCTGCCAGGTCTCTGCCTCTGTCTGCCCCACGCCTCACTAAGAGGGCTAAGTAACCCCCAGCATCTCCACGGCCGTCCCTAGGGATTCCCTGGAAGGGCACATGGGTTAGGTCAGGCCCAGAGGAGCAACCACAGAGCTTCGGGCTCCTGCCCATCTTGCTCAGGCGGGATTTATTACACAGGGTTAAGTCAACTGCCTTCAAATGAGTAAATCCCTGGGGGAAGGAAGAGGAAGTGGCTAAAGATGCTCCTAAAACTTTTTTTTTTTTTTTTTTAACAAAGGGAAAAAGAACTCTTCACAGACAAAGACATCCTCACTCTCAGAAGTTGGCCCCTTCCTATAGGGCTAATGGGCAGGACTACAACCCACACGCTAATCCACTTGGGCCCCACATCCCTTCCTGGGTTTCTTAAACCCATTCCAATCTCACACTTTCTGTGTCCCAGACAGAACGGAGTTAAGTCTTATTATGGAGGTAACACCCAGCTTCACACCTCCTGCCTCCTGTCTCCTTTCTCACCTCACCCCACCCTCTGGCCTTCAGCCAGTCCCACATGTATGTCAAGCTCTTTCCTAAAGTGAGGTCTTTGCACCCGCAGCTCCTTCTGTCAGGAGACCCCTTCTCCCAGACAAATTATGCAAATTATGTGAATCATGCAAATTATGCCTTCTGCTTCAGGACTCAGCTGAAAACCAACTTCTTCGTGGTACTCACTGGGAGGGCACTGAAGAGAGCCTCGGGAGTCAGGGAGGGGGAAAGACTGTGTTTGTGGTCTACGAGGAAGTGACAAGCTGTGTACCTTGTAAGAACTCGCTGAGCTGTCCACTTAAGATTTGTAGACTTCATGTAAAAAGACTTAAAAAAGATGAAATCTAAACAAAAAAAAGTTTCACCCTCTTCCTCATCTCATTATTAAAGCAATAAAGAATTCCTATCACTCTCGACCATGGCAGGTGCATCTCCATCCTGGCACGATAATTCTATTCTTTGCTTATTTATTTGTAAATTGCATCTCCTACTAGAATGGAAGTCCCACAAGGACAGAGTCTCTGTCTTGTTCCCTGAGGCATCTTCCAGAGCATAGCACGGTGCCTCTCACACAGTAGATACTAAAAAATAAAAAAATAAAATAAAATGAGTGAATGGACAGGTGGAAGGACGAATAGAAAAGCTTGGATTTAATGATGAAGGGAAAAATGAGCAGAGGCGGGATGTCTGAGGCTGGAAGTTCCCACACCCACCGGGCAGAGAGTCGAGGGGTCTTGTTTGCTCCCTCCCTGGAGCCCCAGCACCTGCCTGTCTACACCTCATTGGGGTTGTCCTGGTCGGCGTAGATGAGGAAGCCCGTGAAGAGGCTGTCTGTCCAGTAAGGGTCATAGAAAAGCCCGTTCTGCTCTGAGTAGAAGATCTGCAGCCAGACCTCATCACCCTGCTTCAGAGCCAGGATGGTGGAGCCCGAGGCCACATCGTGGTTGCCTGTGTTGGCATCAAAGGTCCGGATGCGGTACTGGCCGTTGTGCACCAGGCCGATGGCCAGGTGTTTGTTGGCCAGTGTGATGTCGTAGGTGAAGTAGTAGATCCCCGGCACACCGCAGACAAACTTGCCACTGGATGCGTTGTAGTGGCCGCCCTCGTTCATCAGGATCTTGTCAAACTTGATGGGGAGCCGCTCCCTCGGGTAGCTCTTGGTCACAGCCACTGAGAAGGCTGACTTGGCGTGGCCGCTGCCGCAGCTGCAGGGGCCCGGGAGGCCCGGCTCCCCCTTCCTGCCCTTGGGCCCCTTCTTTCCTGGTGTGCCGTGCTTCCCCGGGGCACCACTGACCCCCTTGGGGCCGCGGGGGCCGGCCCGCCCAATGGCCCCGGCTTTGCCCTTTGGTCCTGGCTTTCCCCGGTTACCTGTCCGGCCAGGTGGACCTGGAAGACAGAGCAGCTGGTGTTATGGATAGGGCCTTCACAGAACTAGGCAGAGGCTGTGGGCCTTGGCTTTCCATCCTTGGAGCAGGAGCCTTTGGGTAATGGAAAGAGCAAGAAGGTTTTGGAGTCACATAGAAATGGGAGCAAATCCTGATGGTGTAACCTGGGGCACTTCTCCCTGTCTTATCTGGAAAATGGGAACGGTGATTCTTACCTTCCAGAACCATCAAAAGATCAGAGCAAAAAGAATGACTTAGAACAGTTCGCCCCCTTCCCTTTCCCTGCCTTCTGTGAAGAGTCTGGTTTGCCTGCCAGACCAATCCTTCAACGGGCTGTGCCAAGAATGGGTAGAAAATGAACAGGAAGAAGCTTCATGACTTCAACAAATTGGTCTTGGTACAAGCCCTGCCTAGCGCACAAGGTCCTTGTCCATGTGATAGGAGTTTTAGCGCAGCATTGCTCACAATAGCAAAACTAAGAGTAACTAAATGCCCATACGAAGAGAAATGACTCAAAAATTATACTCTGCCCATACTGTGCAATTCTATGCAGGAGTTAAAACAATGAGGCAGATTTATGTGCGCTATATGAAAACTTCTCTCAAGCATGCTGTTAAGAGGAAAAAGCAGGTGGCAGAACCTTTTTTGCTAAAAGGAAACCACAACACTAACTAACTCTATAACCATTTAGGAGCAGAGGAGACTGGCCCATAGTCAACGCTCCATGAATACAGTTGGCATATCCTGCAGAACATTCCCCGAGTCACATTTTCCTGTAGAATACCCCTTGGTTTTTAATGCCTGTATTTCATAAAATGTACATTTCTCTCAATACAATATTTTTTGGCCAATGATTATATGGGACACATGTCTATTTATGTCCCCTAAATTCAATACAACATTTTCAACAAAACAAATGGGGTAAGAATTTGAGTCACATCCAAACATAATGGTATAATGGGTACAGTTGGTAGATTGGCAGACTTGGGTATAGATGTTTGAGAAGTGTGCCGGATGTCAGCCAAGGGCCTGCTTCTGAAGGTTGCTGGTGCCGAAAGGCATCCTGGTATTACTGTACACAAGGCAACTGTGTGCTAGCCACCAAATGAACTGGGCGATCAGAAAGGAACGCTGTAGGCGTCATACATTCTAACAATGCACTTTGCTTCTTATACGGATACATGTAGGCATTTTACAGTGTTTTAGTTTTGAGTTAAGATGTAATGCATTTAAATTCTTCCTATTTTAAGCAGTTGGGAAACAGATTCCCAAATAGCATTTTCTCACTGAACATCTAAGTGGCTGGCAATGCCTGCTATTACTACACACATATGTAAATTATGTAGAAAAAGGCTAGGAAGGAGACGCATCTAAGCAATTAATAGGAATTACCTCTGGGAAGTGAAGAGAGGATGAGAAGGGTAGGAATTAAGGAGGTCTCTTGCTTTATTTGTATAGTTTGAATATATCACAATGAGAATGTATTTATGTATTACTTGTAATTAAAGATTTTAAAAATGCGGAAAAATTAAACTAAGATCACGAAGCTGTTCCATGAAAAAACGAAAGGAAGCAAAACTTATTGCCTTACTAGTGGAAGAACGGACTGTGAGGAGGAATAAAAACTGAGTCATTTTGCATTAGAGTTTTTTTGGGGAGACAAATAGAGAAGGAAGCTTCTCAGGAAGTTCTATGATGTGTAATGTGGTGTGCCTCTTTCCTGAGACCTTTGTGAGGAACTTCAGGCAAAGCTGATTTTACCTGTGAAGACCTTTCTGGAGACCGATCTGTATGTGTGTGTCACGGGGAGGGGGCTGGGTGGTTGCTACTGGTCCCAGAGTGGCCCGGCTTTACTGGTCAGGACTCTGCGCCTCTTTACACTGCCTTCCTTGCTGTGTTGTCTTAATTCTCAGCAGAGCCTCCCTGCATCGCAGGAGAGATGGCCAAGAGCAGCCCCCAGCCTACATCCTCACACCTCTTGATCCAAGAGAAAAAGTCAATAGCAGAGATGCCCACACACCCCTGGAACCTGTAAGATGAATGTCAGGGGAAACTCTCTCCGGCCCCTGGGGTCAGGGAATGGGATACCAGGACACCCAGTGCCTGACACACTGTGAGACCTCCCCGAGTCAAAGACATTGTCATCATTGATATAGTTATTTGGGGAAGGAGGTGCCTTTGTAGGATTTAATTTGGTGTGGTAGGAGAAGGTCTGGATTTGGAGTCCACTCCTGGGCTGTTACATGAGCTCAGCATGTCAGTGAGGGGGTGACTACCATTTACTGTGTGTCTACTTTGAGACTGATGCTTCCCAGGTCATACCTCATCTTTGTCACAGTGAGGTAAGTGTTATCATCATCTCTATTGCAGAGATGAAGCAACTGAGGAACAGAGAGAAGGTAACTCATTTGCCAAAGCAGGTACCCAGGTCTGTGTCCCGAGTTCAGGTTCTCACAGCCGTGATGTGCTGTTCTCAGCCGAATCCCCCAACTCTCAGTTTCTTCATCTGTGATATGGGGATAGGACCGCCTTCACAGGATGGTATGGACGGCCAGTTGAGCAATATACTCATAAGCGCTTTGTCAGCGTTAAAATTATTACGACTCCCCGGTTGCTTAAAATGTACACATGGGGATGTTGCTGACATCAAGGGCTCTGAGACATAAGGAATATCAAGGCTTAAATGAAAGGGCCTGTAGAGACTATTTGATCTGTTTGCTGGCTGCCTGGCTTTTCCTATCCAGGGAACTGCCCTCCCTGACTTCCTGTGGTTCCCACGATGCTGTCAGTCACAGCGACCAGCTGCCCTCACCACCCTCTCATACACCCAGGCGCGGGCCCATGACACAGTCCTGGCAGGTGGTGGGACCTCACCTCCGTGGTCACAAGGACTGGTCCAAGACCTATATGTGATTTGGGAAGACTAGTCATCCTGAGATCTGCTCTGTGGATCAAGCCATGAGGAGGTATGACTGAGCCTTTGTGAGAACAAAACCAACACACACGAGAAGCAGATCCTTGACATTTGAGCTCTGGACCCAGCCATTGCTGAAGCTCGGCTCCTGAACTTCCCAGCTGCATGAGCCAATGCAACTAACTGAGTTTCTGTCACCTGCCACCAAAGGAATTCTGAATAATATATCGGGAGACTTGTCTAAAGCAACTTGGCAAGTCAATGGTGCAGCTGGGGAAGGAACACAAGATCTGATACCTGCTGTTCCTTTCGGGAGAATACACGGCTCTGTTTTTTAAAGAGACGTTAATTTGGTTTATAATGAAGTGGGATTACTTTGAGTTCTTATAACTAAACTCCCTCTGTGCCACAGTATGTCAACCCCAGGTAGGAACAGGAGGGGCAGGCCCTGGGCCTCTTACCTTCCTCTCCGCTGTCTCCCCGATCCCCGTCCTGGCCATCCTGGCCATCTTTTCCAGGAAAGCCCATTCTTCCCACCATTCCTGAGGGCCCTGGGGCTCCCGGGGGACCGGGTGGGCCCTGCGGGCCAGGTAAGCTGCAGACAAGTTGAGGGGAGCCCTTTTGGAAGTCCCTTCGGGC
This sequence comes from Ailurus styani, assembly GCA_002007465.1. Lineage (NCBI taxonomy): Eukaryota > Metazoa > Chordata > Mammalia > Carnivora > Ailuridae > Ailurus > Ailurus styani. The sequence goes on from LNAC01000074.1 coordinate 982,849, forward strand.
GAAGGCTCCAAGCAGCGGGTCTGCTGCACAAGGGAGGGCACAGGCCAAGAGGACCCAAGGGATCATGGCGGTCACCTGTGGGAGGCAAAAGAGCTGTGAGCAGGTGAGTCCAGCCACTGAACTTACTGGTGGGCAGTCAGAAAGGCAACCAGAGGAGGAAGAGGCAGTTGGGAGAAATTCAATTATATTTCTCTCTTGCTCTCTCCTACATCACATACAACTAGCTGGAAAGTGTCATCTTATCTTGAGGACATATTTGGGTGAACTGAGTCATGGACCCAGAATATACTTTTGAGAGGTCTTGGGGGTGAGGCACTCATCATCACACTGTTGTCCTTTGGAAGAGGCAGGACCTAATGGCTCAGTCACACCAACTGGGAGGAGCCATGGATGGAGAGAAACAAGCTATGATTTCATTCAAATACATGGTACAAGTAGCAAGTTCCAGGGCAGTCGGTTAAGCATCTGCCTTCGGCTTGGCATGATCCTGGGGTCCTGGGATCGAGCCCTGCATCGGGCTCCTTGCTCAGCAGAGAGCCTGCTTCTCCCTCTGCCTGCTGCTCCCCCTGCTTGTGCTCTCGCTCTCTCTCTCTGACAAATCAATAAAATAAAATCTTTAAAGAAAATAAAGATGTATTCATTTATGAGAGAGACAGAGAGAGAGTGGAGGGAAGGGGCAGAGGGAGAGAATCTTAAGCTGACTCTGTGCTGAGCACAGACAGGGGGTTCGATCCCATGACCCAAGAGATGATCATGACTGGAGCAGAAAGCAAGTCAGACATTTAACCGACTAAGCCAGCGTGGCTCCTGAGATGATGCACTCCTAGCCCCTCCCTGTAAAGATGCAGATACTGAGGTCCAGAGCCAGAATAAACAACTTGACCACGATCTCTCAACAGATTGGTTCAGTCACTTTACAATCAACAGCCTTTCTCCCAAGAACGAAACCTTCTAGGCATGGAAAGTTTCTTGCCATGGGGATGAGCTCCAAAGGGTAGCTTGCTTTGTGACCCTGGGCAAGCCCGGTTCCTTCTCTGGGCCTCAGTTTTCCCACCTGAGCAATAAGGGTTTGAACTAGGTCAGCGGTTTCCACATTTTGGCGTGGATTGCATCACCTGGAGGGCTTCTGCAAACCCAGATTGCTGGGCCTCACCCCCCGGGTTTATGATTCAGTCAGTCTGGGCTGGGGCTAGAGGATTTGCATTATTAGTGAGTCTCCCAGTGGTGCTGCTGCTGGTGGTGGTTCAGGGACCCACTTTGAGAACCACCAGCCTAGAAGGTTGTTCAGGTTTCTTCATCTCTGATGCTGGGCCTTTCAGGCTTCAGCCTGCCCTCTGCAGCTGTGTAAGTCTTGCTGGTTCCACTGAGCCTGTGCGGCTTCCGGCTACCCAACCAGAGCCTTCCAGCAACAGGTGCCATGGTGCTGGCAGGCCTGGGTCCTGGAGCTCAAGCTTTGCCCCTGGACCTTCGGCCTTGCCTTCCTCCAGACCTTGTTGTGCCCTGGTCCTTGCTGCAGACTGCCTCTGGAAACAGGCTGCCTCTACCTCCCCTCCAGCCCCCTCCGGCATCTTTACCCTTGGGAAGAGATGAAGGGGAGAGAAAATCAGGCTTCTGCTGTCAGGGAAACGAGGGAAGACCAGAGCACAGTAAGCCCCAGACCTGGGGGCCTGTTTGCGTTCTGGCTCCGAGGCTCACCTTCTCTGGACCTTAGACGGTTTCTCTAGGTAAGTGTCACAGAGGTGCCCCTGGCCAGGTAGAGGGGGCCTGATACCATGACTGCTTTCAACAACATGACATGATATAGTAACAAAATTACTATCTTTTCAATTTCTTTAACCCTGATTAAGTCAAGAAAACAATTTCGATGTGGTGATAGTCTATCTTTAATGGCTCCCTAGTCCTTTCTATTATCCCTTTTTAGCCAAGAGCACCGTCATCTGTAGCAGTGCACCCCTATTCTTAAAGCCCCCCCCCCCGCAACACATATGCACAGAGATCTTGGAAAGCCCCAGACAGGAATATGGTGCCAGGGACCCCGGGGAAAAGCATCTGCTAGGACATAAGGAAGGCCTATGGCCTCACATAAAGAAAGAGACTTGGATGGGGGCACAGGTGAGCTCTGGGCACCCAGTCCTCTGGAGAGAGGGGAAAGCAAGACTTAGTGGGTGAGTGTAAGAGAGTGTTATAATCGAAAATTCCACCTGGGAAGCAGGACTCATGAGAGGCTGCGTGCTAAATGGAGTGGTCAGGCCAGAGTGAAGAACTGACAAAGGAACAGTTTGAGAGCCCTTTCTACGGCTCTTGGCACTCGTGCCAGATGAAGGATTTTAAAATGTGACCTGAATCACTGGGACAGGGAGGGAGAGTGGCCACTCCTCTGAGGCCTGTGTTGAGAAAGCTGAGAGCTAGCTGAGTAGAAGGGGAAAGAGAGCATGGGAAGGGGGCTAACTCCCTTCTCGCCTCCCTAGGAGATGGAAGGTACCAGACATTCTCCAGCGGGAGCCAGCCTGGGCCATAGGGGTCTGGACAGAAAGTGAGGGGCCCCAGCAGCAATAACCACGCAGGGCAGACACCAGAAAGCCAGAAGCTGAGGGTGAGGCCTGGACTTGCCAGCAAAAACAGAATGTGCGTGGCCCACTTCAAGGCTGTTCCAGTCTGAGTCTAATATGGTGACCCCAAGGAGCTGGCAAAAGGCCCCCATGAAAGAGGGAGACTTCACGTCTGCCAAGCCCAGAGGCAGAGCAGTATCGTCCCTGTCCCCGCCCAGACACACGGGAGAGCCCGCCTGCTGCCTGTCCCCTTACCTCTCCTTCCTTTAACCTGGAAACAGGTGAGCTGAGAAAGGGGTCAGATGGCCCTGCCAGCTTCCCATCCGGGCTGCAGGACAGGAGGAAGTCTCGCCTTTGAATGAAGATTGAAGATGGGATTCCCTGGGAGTGGGAGCCAGGGCCAGGGGGCTCTCTCTCTGGCTACGTTAAAAAGGGCCACAGGAGGGAAAAATGCGTGCTTCTGGGGTCACCTGTGCTCCCCCTGGCTGGCCTGAACGACAGCAGAAGTGGTAGGCGGACCTGGAGAACGTGGTGAAGTGTCATGTGCGAGATGTACTTTTGGAGACTTGTGTCCTTGACCCTCCTGGGCGCCAGGCATCTCCACCTCCTTCCCCGGTCTGCTTGACGAGAGTCTTGGAAAACTGCCACCGCTCTCTGTGAGCGGTGACACATCTGGGCGCCCACAGGAGAAACTGAATCCTCAGAGCAGGTTTGAAATGGTCGGAAAAGTTGCCATCTGCAAACATTGTGGACCAGGGAGAGGGAGGAAGGAAGCGGCTCGGACCGAGTCTTCCAGGCAGGGGAGGTGCTGCAAACAGCCCCATGAAGAAAGGCAGGAAGGAGAGGCAGCTAGATGAGAGAGGAAGGAAGGAGAGGAAGCATCTGTTCCCGTTGACGAGCCCCTTCTCTCTCCTGATGATCACTCTCAGCCACACAAGCCCAGCAAGAGCGAGGAAGGTCTGCTGTCCCGCCTACCTCCGCCCGGGCGCCAGCCTCTCTGGACAACAGGGGATTCCGCTCGGCGCTCAGCGACAGCTGGCCCAGGGCAGGCCCCAGCGGCTGGGTGGAGGCGCAGGCACGGAGGAAGGGATTTCTCAGAGTGGAATCTGGCGGTTCCCGCAGCCCGAGCCAGGAACTGTTTTGGAAATAAAGGCGGGGAGACTAGATTCTGGAGGGAGAGAGAGGCTCCTTGCCTCCAGGGCACCTCCAAGAAAAACAAGCCTGCAAAAATTCCTGCTCCCAGCCCGTGCCCCCGCCCTTGTGCCCTCCCGAGTCTGGCCCCAGACCGACTCTCCACACTATGGTGGTGAGACAAACTGGGTGTTGGGGGCTTGGCAGAGAGCCTAGGGCCCCAAGGCATTCACACGGGTTACCTCTTCCAGGGTTTTTAAAATAAATTTGGAATGGCACACTTGGGGAGGGCCCCAAGGGACCAGCTCCTTCAGTTACAGACAGGGAAACTGAGGCAGAGGCAAACTGACTTTATTAGATGCCTACAATGTTCCAGGCACCGCTTGACGTGAATTATTCTATTTGAAGTTTATAATAAACTCTGTGAGGGTTCTAAATTTATTATGCTATTTTTCAGAGGAAGAAACAGAGGCTCTGAAGAGTGAAGTGATTTACCTAAAGTCACACAACTGGAGCGATGGGGACCACATCCAAACCAGTGTCTGAAGGATTTGAAGACCACACTTAATCAACGACACCTTGCTCCCTCCTCCTGCTATCTTTGTCTTGTTTTATACAGGAGGAAACTGAAGCTCAGGGAGGCTATTTGCTCATATTTGCACAACTAGTTCATGGCAAAAGTTATATTTGAACTTGGGTTTGGCTGACCCTAATGCCCAAATGCTTTCCATTATGTCAGCATTTCTTAGATTTTCCTCCTAAATATTCTGAATCACAGAAGAGACCTTGAAGCATTTGCCAAAGCTACACACAACAGAGAAATTACTTCGATATCATTTTACACACACGCACATGCACACACACATGCCTGCAAGAACATACATATACACATATGTATATATAATGCATGACTTTGAAAATGTAGATGGTGATATTTTTTCCTTCCTCAGGATACTTGAGTAAATCGATGCTTAAGGAAAACCTCCTATCCTTTGAGGGGCCCACACTTGGCTTAGCCAAGGTGCTGGGGTGGGGATGGGGGGACATCCTGGGCCCTGACTCCCACAAGCCCCTTTGGAGTGTTAATGGGGTGTTCCCAGGGGCTGAACCGAAAGACCAGGGTACACAAGGCCCATCCCCAGGACCAGCAGCTCATTCCTTGTTTAGACCCAGCAGGAGCCTCCTCCCTGGTCTCTTGCTTCCCCAACATGTACTCCCCATGTGAAGCCAGAGGGACCGTTCAAAACATAACTCAGCCACATCACTTCCTGGAGGGTCTTACTTCAGTTGCTGCTGGCTGTAATGGCAAACATCAGAAACCCTGACGTGGCCCACAAGGCCCTAAATGACCCGGCCCCTGCTGCCACCACTGCCAGCTCCCCCTGCCTCTCCCTGCGCGCCACCCCACCTCTTCCAGTCCACGCTCCACTCTGCCAGCCTAGCAGCCCCACCCTCTTGGCTAGCGGGCTCTTTATCCATTGTGTTTCAGCTTAAAGGTCACTTGCTCCAAGGCCTTCCCTGACACGCCCTCTCCCACAGCTCTTCCTTTGGACCCCAGCTCCTTGTCTGTGTCTTTCCAACCCTTCCAATGACGCACCTGTATTCACTGGATTTGCTCACTCCCCTGCTTACTGGGCCTGTTTTCTCTCCCATTAAAATGGAAGCCCCATGGGAGCAGGGACCCAGCTGGCCTGCTATATCCCCAGGGCTCCCAACTTCCTTGCACACAGTGGGTGTGCAAGAAACATTTGCCTCATTAATGAGTGAGACACACACTCTGCCCTCAAGAAAATCCACAGTGAGGAGAAAACAAGGCAATGGCCTAAGTCCAAAAGGAATCCTTGGATCCAAATAAGTTTTCTTCAAAGAAAGAAAGAAAAAAGAAAGAAAGGAAGGAGGGAAGGAAGGAAGGAAGGAAGGAAGGAAGATTGTTTTCTTCCTTTCGAGGTTTTTCTAACTCAAACCGGATCTAATTCTAATCCCTCCTTCCTTTTGGCCTCCTAGAGCACAGGGGACTCCCCCTCACTCCAAGGATGGAGCGTACAGAATATTTTATACATAGCAGGTACTCCATAAATATCTGTTCAATTGATCAGAGGGGAAAAAAAAGTATTGATCCTTCCTCACCTTTTCAAAAACTATCTTAGTTCCCGGGGTGCCTGGGTGGCTCAGTCAGTTAGGCATCCAAGTCTTGTTTTCGGCTCTGGTCATGATTCTGGGGTCATGAGACTGAGCCCTGTGTCAGGCTCCATGCTCAGTGCACAGTCTGCTTGAGACTGTCCCTCTCTCTCCCTCTGTCCCTCCCCCTGCTTGCATTGGCACACACGTGCATGCTCTCTCAAATAAATAAATAAACCTTAAAAAAAAGAACTATCTTATTTCCTAAATTCTTTCTGGTGGGAGTTGAATAAGAAGGCTGTGACAGTCTTCCTGCTGTAGGGGGAAAAATGTTAGTTGATTAAATCTCCAAAATGAAATCATGAGGTACTAAACTTGGAAGGAGTTCTTCGGTCTGGTTTTAATCTGTCCAGTCCCTGGGCTTCTCATCTCTCAGTTAAGTAGCTGATGATTCATAAATACACATGTCCTAGGAAGACACTGGGAGCTAATGTACCCAAGCCTGAAGTGCACTGTCAGGGGAAGAGCCTTCTTCCTCCCTTCTGCCCTTGGCCTTCAAGACACGGGCCCTGGTTCATTCCCAAGGACCCTCGGGAACTTTGATGCGAGAAGGACCAGACGTGAGGACATCAGGGTCTCGCTGACTACCCCTGAGTGTGGTCTGCTGGCAGAAACTCCAGGGACACTTGTCCAGGCCGGCTGCTCCCTTCTGAGCCATCCTGCCTTGGAGACTGGAATATTTACCTCATGCTTAAATAAATCTGACTTGTTGGTTATCAGGTTATGATACACTGGCAGGTAGGGCTGGTGTTTAAGTGTGATTATGAGCCATGGGAAACCCACCCACTTCATTTCCCCATCTAATGGAAATAATGGCTTAGCCACCTCATGGAGTTTCTATAAGAATAATAAGACAATGTACTCGAAGCTCCGAGCCCAATGTGTGGCTCAGTGACTGCTCAGCAGTTGAAGAGAGCTCTGCCAGAAATCCCCCCCAGCCCTCACCCCTGCCCCATGAAGCCCGCAGACCACTGCCAGCCTCACCTTCAGGGATCAGATCTACTGCCATGTCCTCAGAGGGAAATGTCTGGTCATGGGACCGAAAGTATCTCGCCTACCCCTGCTAGTTTGCTTTTCCTTCCCAAGCACTTGGACCAAGTTGTGATTATACATGTATCGGTTTCTTGACCCACTGTGTCTTCCCTCTGGCGTGGAAGGTCCAGGAAAGCAGGTCCCTGCCTGTCTTGCTCTTGATCATGTCACCAGAGCCCAGCACAGTACCACCCCACACGTGGGAGTGCTCAGCTCAGAGCTGTTCCTCAGCCTTGCATGAGACACTCCTTTTAATAAAAGGGCAACAGGATCAGAACTTTCATTTGCTGTGTGCGGATGACAAAGCCATGCTTGGCCACTGAGGAAGACGCAGCGAGATGGCGGGTCTTGGGTTGGAAGAGGTGGGTCCCAGCCTGGTTTTGTAACTCACTGGGTCTGTGACTGTGGGTAAGTCGTCTGCTCTCACCCCAGCTTCCATTCCCTCACCTATGATATGGGGGGTGGTAACGCTCACTCTGTCTGCCTTCCAGGGCTGTTCTGAGACTCAAACAAGATAACCAATGTTGAGAGCAAATATGATACAAAAGTTTGGGCCTTGTGGAAAATTGTAATTGCCCCTGACTAACAGCAAGCAGTCCTGACCTCCCACTAGGAGCCCCTGGAGTGTCTGGGGAGGCCAGTTCTGGCAGGGGGGTGCTGGGGATTCCTGAATCGGACCCGGGCAGCAATTCTCCCAGACTTTGGAGTTAAAGGGGAAGGGCTGGTGGCTGCAATGGGGTGGAGCTCGCTTGCACATGAAGCTCCTTGAAAATTCCCTTTGGTGGGAGTGAGAATTCTATAATGAAAAACACCCCATGCCCTCCTTGAATTCCGGGAAGCAAATTGGAAACAGCCCCGTCCAGCTCCTCTGAAAAGCTGACAGCCCGCCTGGAGGAGATGGGCTGGCGACAGCTCCTCACGCAGTGCTCACAGAAGAGTCCCCTTTCCTGGGATTTGCAAACCCTCCAGCAACCCGAGTCTAATACAGAAGATTAAAAGGCAGGGGGCCCACTTGCCAAGAGGTCCCAGAAAAGATCCGATCTGCGGCTTTCCCCTGCCGCACGCCCTGCTTCTGGCTGGGTATAGAAAAGAGGGCCAAGGACAAAGCGTGACCCAGTGAGATCCCAGAAGCCAGGATCTCGCAGGGTTTACGTCAGCAAACACTCCTGAAGGCACACTGGAAATCGCTATACCTTCTGCTGTATACACCCGCACCTCGGCCAACCGACAAACTCGGCATGCGGGGCGCTGAGCCGGACCCGGGGCCCACCCCCCAGGCCCCCGGCTGCCCGTGCAATGAGGGCACCCCGCCATCCAGCTTGGAGCTGCGCACCGCTGTTTCCGCACGGAGACCGAGGACTGCGGTGAGCGGCAGAGTGCGGCCCGTGTGCCAGATGAGAGCGGAGGGAAGGAGGCCTGAGGGTGTTCCGAGCCCTACATCCAGCCGGTCCTGGGGGCCAGCCTCCAAGTGGCAGCCCCGGGGGCTGGGAAGCGTGTTTGAGCAGCGCTGTTCACCAGCCACCAGTCGAAATGGGCCTCATTGCCATGTTAAGAAGGTAAAAAGAAGCAGTGAAATTAACTTTAATATGTTACATAGCCTTATCTATCTCAAAGATCATTTCCACGTGTACTTAGTGTAAAAATGATTAAGGAGGCATTTCGCATTTGTTAATCAGCACGAAGTGTTGGGAACTCCGTGTGTATTTCCCCCGCAGCGCGTCTGCCTTCAGACCGGCCCTGCGGTGGCGGGATTAGCTCTAAACTGAGCCACTTGAGTTGAACGAGCTGAACTCACTGTGCGACCTTTTACAAATGACTTACTGTGTCTCCCTCAGCTTTGTCCTCTCCCAGATGGGGACAATCATACTACTACCTGCCTTGGAAGGTTGTTAGGAGGACAGAATGTCCCTAGACAGGGCGTGGCATGCGGTGAGGGGTACGAAAGCATGAGCTATTATTACCGCATTATTTCTCATCCTTCTAAATATCAAACAGGATAATGGATGTTGAAAGTAAAGCACGATACAGAAATCAAGACCTTGTTCGAAACTGTAATTGTCACCAACCGCAGCTGGACTCACGAAGAGCAGTCCTGATCTCTGAGTCCTGTGGCATTTCAGGGGGAAGCCCCTGCCTTCTTCTCTTTCTCCATTTTCATTTAAGCTAGTTTGCTTTGTGTTTCTGTCAGTTGCCATTGAAAGCGAGGAGGCTTGGCCTTTGCTCCCGGCCTGGCATTGCATCCTGAAGGAAGGACGGGGGTATAATATCTGCCTTGGCCCCACACCGCTGAGCCACTTGATGTGTTCAGGTTTCATAATACACAGACAGGTGAATCAGTGGGACAGTGCTTAGTTCAGCTGGTGACGGGAGGCCACATGGGATATCATCTGCTTGGTACCGTGGCTTGGCATAAGGATGCCCATAAATGGTGCCACTTATTGCCTCTGAGGTCAGACACTGAGGTTCTGGAGATGAAAAGATGTGGCTGGCACCCTCCCAGGGCACACAGTCTGGTTATACTGGGGGTCCAGCCTGGCCCACTCGGGTGCCCAGGATGGAAAGCGAGCCTTGAACCTCCTTTCTCTTTGAAACAGGTTCTCTTTCCAAAGAGCATCCCAGACCACGCAAAAGGCAAGGGAAGGAAACTGTGGGGTGAGACAATCCCTTGGAATGATATAGAAGGGACCACACTTGAAGACCCAGGAACTGAGGGAGGGAAGAAATTCTGAACTCTGAAAGGCTAGAGAGCAAAGGCTAAGTTTGCCTGGACTTCTCCGGGCTGCTGGTCTCCATGGAGTCTGTTCTATGCAGGCCCTGACAGGCATTCAGGGTAACTCTAAGGATCTGACACAGGGCTGGCCTTTGAGAAGCACAGAGTTAGTCTGGTACTAAGGGGTCATCTTACAGATGTTGGACTTCTGCTATTGAACCCCTCTGGGCCTCAGTTTCCTTGTCTGTAAAATGGAAAAAACCATACTATATGGTCTTATTTAAGCCACCTGGATTTGAAATAGCATGACCGAAAAATATTAATTCCTTCTCTTTACGTGTGAAATCTGAAATAACTCAAAATCCCCCAAATTAAGTTTGTCAAGAACCTTGCAAGGCGGCGTGACTTAGAAATTGTCGACTGTGCTTCCAGGAGAGCCACAGGACAACACTATTCTCGTGGCTGAGCAGAAATACCCGCGATCCTACAGCAGGAGAATTTTGAATGAAATTCAAACACCTATTTGAATTATTTGAGGTCTTTACTCCCTGAGTAATTAAATTGCTCATACCTCCCTTATAGAATAATTGTGAATATTACATGAGATAATGCAGTAACCAGGCACCAGTAAGCACTTGGTAAAGGGAGTGTTATCCTGATAAAATGATAATATGTGAAAACCATGTGAGATAGGATATAATGGGAGGTTAAATGAGCAGACCTGGGTCTGCTATTGCCTCATCTGTAAAATATGAGAAAGGTGAGGTGAATGGTTGTGAGCTTTGGGGTAAACAGCTCACATGCAGTTGTAACAGCTGATACGGGTTGACATCGAGGCAACAAATGCCAAGGGGCAGGATTTCTACATGTGTGACCTATTGTCAAAGAAGTTGTGAAATTCGAATTTACTCGTTCAACAACCAGCTCTTTCTTAACATTGCAATGTGCAAGGACATCTGGTTGAAAGGGACAGAAAAGTTAGGGAGGATGGCCCTGCCACCGAGGGAATGATAATCCAGACCCGACTGCCGTATCAATGGCCTGAGCTGATGCAAACTACAGACGGCACCATGCTTTTGTTTGTCCGTTTAAATTTGAAATTGTTGCCAATGCAAAACGTGGGAGATTTTAAATCAAGATTTCCAGGCGCAAGCAGCCGAGTCTGCGGCTGGAGCCCACCTCCTGCAAGGTGCAATGCGCTCTCGCCAGCCCCCAACTTGCCCTGCCTTCTGCCTGAGCTCCAGGTCTCCACCGGAGGCTAGAAATACCGGTGGCTGGTCCACGCCCCTCCCGCCTTCCAGGACTCGGAGTTCTCAGTTGGAGCTGCACATTGTTCCCAGCACTGAGAACCCACGCCAGCTGTTCTGCAAACTCACCCCGGGGCACCTCAACCAGTCCTTGGAGCAGGTGCTGAGGCATAGCCAGCGCCCAGGGTGCCAGAGAGCTCCGGGAATACGAAGAGCATCAGAAGTCACCTATGGGGTGCGTGCCTGCCTGCCTCCGGCACAAAAGGAGGAGGAGGGAAGACGAGATGGACAGCACTGGCCCCCTCGCCGGAGAGAAGACTCCTGAGAACCCTCTTCCAGCGAAGAAGGCACAGAGGCAAGTGACAGTGACCACAGCATGACAGACTTGTACCCACCTGAGTTGTTCACCAGAAAGGACCTGGGAGGGACTGAGCATGGGGACAGCACCGATGACTCTTTGACAGAGGAGGAGGTGAGAAGCCAAGGCACCCAAGAGAGAAGGGCGTTGGGGCCAGAGAAGAGATGGAAGGGGTCTAGGGAGCGGGTCCTCAAACATTGGGAGAAGCAGTTGGGCTCACCATAAACCTAAGAGCTTCTGCTCTTTTAAATAGGTTAATAAAAGGTTGCTGGGAAAAGCAAAAAAATTTTTAAAAAATCAAGATCTTCAGGTTTCCTTGAGAATTTAGAGGATCTGGCAACATTTGGCAAGGCACCAATGGGCTGCTGGAGAGGGAGTGTTATGGGCTGAAATGTGTTCCCCCAAATTCATATGTTGAAGTCCTCATCCCCCAAACGTCAGAATGGGGCAATATTTAGAGGCTGGGCCTTTGAAGAGGTAAAGGGAAATAAAGTCATATGGATGGCCCCTATTCCACGATGACTGGCATCCTCATAAAGAGATTAGGACCCAACACACAGAGGGATGACCATGTGAGGTCCCAGTGACAAGGTGGCCACCTGCAAGCCCCGGAGAGAGGCCTCAGAAGGAACTAACCCCGCTGTCACCGTAATGCTACACTTCCAGCCCCTGGAACTCTGACAGAGTAACTTTCTGTTGTTTAAGTCCCCCGTCTGTGGTACTTTGTTATGGCCGCCCTAACAGACCACGACGCAGAGCCTGCATGCCCCAATGGCCACAGCACTTACCACTCCCAGATGGGATGTATTCTGCTCGCTTTGTGGCACGCACAACCCCTATCAGCACCTGAGTTGGCAACCCCCGACCCGGAGGAAAAGAGTGTTCTCCACATCTGTTGTGTTTTCTTACTTCAAACCTTTGATGTTCATTTTCTGCTTTCACTCTCCTCACAGTTCTGTGAGGCTGATACTGTCCTCCTCACTTGGCAGAAGAGAAAACAGGGCTCAGAAAAGTGAAGTCATTTTTCCCAGATCCAAGCTGGGAGGGGACCCAGGCCTGCTGACTCAGGGCACGGGGCTCATGTCCCTCTGCCATGTGCTTGGGCACAGGACCCACAAACTTAAAGCCTTAAAACACAGGGCGGCTCTGCGTTGTGTGCGACAGAGGTAAGCTGGCCACAGCAATGCACGCATTCAAGGAGGCTTGTTTCCTTGGAAAAAGATTTGGCACAGAATTCCTCTCAAAAGTAAATCTAGAATAGAATTTGAACTGAAATCTGCTTTATGCAGGAGTTCATCGCACGGAGGCCAACCCAGCTGGCAAGCCTCTGACTGGGCGGGAGGGTGAGGGAGGCTGTGAGGGGGCACACGGACTAGCCTACGCTGAACACTCAGGGGCCAAAAGCAGCAGAGGCTGGCACAGGGGGAAGAAGGGTCAGTCCCCTGTGTCCAAGCAGCTGAGGAGGAGTAGCAGGATGGGGAAGAAGAGGGGGATTTTCAGAGAAGGCAGTCACTTCCTGGGGGACCTTGCTGAATATTCGATGGAGGTGGAATAGCTTCCGAGATGACCCCAGACTTGTGACAGAAATCTCCGTTTACTTGTGCAGTGACATACTAGGACACCGTTATGAGAACAAAGTCAGTCCACACATGCAGACAGAAAGCAGGCCAACATACACCAAGTGAAAAAGGCATGTTGCGGTCTGGAATGTAAAGTATGATTCTTTTTGAGTTAAAAAGGGACACACACACACACACACACACACACACACACACACACACACACACACAACTTCTGAAAGGCACGACTTCTTGATAAATGGGTTTCCTCTCAGAATGAGGAATGGGTGTATCAGCTTTTACTTTTTACTTTATCCTTTTTTGTACTGTCTGAATTTCTGATGATGAGCACTGTTAGTTTTATAGCATTTGAAACAAAAGGTGACCCAAACCTTTAAGTATTAGAAGACAGGCAAAGTTGGTGTCCCCGCTAGGGGATGGAGAGAAGCCAGACATTTGGGAAGAAGCCATGGTGCGCTTGCTGTGTTAGAACGAAGGGTAGAAGTGATGTTCTAAGAAGTGCAGGGGGTCCAAGGCGTTGGCAGTGCAAAGCGGGCTTACTGGATACAGTTACCAGATAACAGAATACATCAGAAGAGAACTGTGTAGATGGGGGCCGGGGGGGGGCAGAAAGGGAGGAGAGGAGAGGACAGACTTTGAACAAGGCTAACTGAGCATCAGCCTTGGGTTGACATACACAGGATGTTGTTGCTATTGCTGCTGGTTCAGTGGGGGTAGGAACATGGGGTTCCTGGGAGATGGTGGATCTAAGGGGGGAGATTTTGAAGGACTCCAGGTAGGAGAATTTTGTGATTGAAGAGCAGAGGAGGATGGTGCAGTGGTTGTGCAAATGAGCACTGGGAGACCACTGGGGGCCAGTCCTGGAACAGGACCATGATGGGGGGTTGGAGAAATATGAACAAAGTAACTAAGACAAGGCTTAGAGACAAGTAGTTTGGGGGAAGATAGTTGTAAAGAATTGGGTGCAAATCTCAACTCGCCACTTAGTACCTTTTGAGCTCAGTTCGCCCGTTTAATAATATATTTAATTAAAGAAGTGCTGTGAGGAGTAAATGAGATCATGCTCTCCGTAAATACCAACTACGATTGTTAGCTCAGGTATAGAACTCACACTTAACCAGGGTTCAAGTCCCTCTACCACCAGTTACTAGCTGTGCAACCCGAAGCAAGTCGTCCATGTCTCTGAGCCTGGTTCCTCTTTGGGAGATGGGAATAACCTGTCGTCATGGGAATGAAACAGTCCACCAGAGGCTGGCGGAGCCTGGCACAAAATAGGCGCTCAATAAACGGTAGAGGCGTTACTATCAACAGTTAACCACTTAGCACGGAGCCTGGCATACAGTGAGCGCTCGGCACATGTTAATTCATGTTATAAATCATAAGGCAGAGGTCGGAAGCCAGGATCCCGGGGGCTGGGCGGCCTGCAAAGAGGGGAAGTTTGCACGCGACCTCCCACCCTCACGGACCCCTGTCCCCGCCTCAGCACCGCGGAGCCCTCCCCTCCCACCTGCGCTCGGCGCCCCTGCGGGAGGGCGGCGGAGGTGTGGCGCGGGGAGCGCACCGACACTCACCCTCGCAGCCTCGGCCACGTCCAGGGGCTTCCGGAACCACGAAGCTCTCGGCGGAGCTCGGCGTCCTGCCTCCCGCCGCAGCTGCTCTGCCGGCGCCCGCCCCAGGCATACTTTTCCCATCCGGTCATGGGCGGGAGCGCGCCGTTCCCGGTCACGTGGGCCAGCCCGCGGCTCGGAACTCTCCCTCCCGCCTCGCTTTGGAAAAATCTTCAGCGCTGGTGACGGCTTGAGTGTGTCAGTGCAGGTCTCTGTGTGTAGAGCTTGTCAGCATATTTGAAGGTTTACATGCCCGAGAGTGATTGCTACCCAGGCGATTGCAAGGGTGTGGGTATTTGTGCGTGTGTCTCAAGAGCCATCTGTATTGCTTGCACGTGAGCATTCATCTCGCTGCGGATCAGGGGTGCGTGTGGGCATGACAGCTATAGCAGGGTAAATTCCCCAGATACGGAATTTGCCTGTACTTGAGAGTGGTTATGAATCGTGTGTGCGTCTTTAGGTGTGTGTGTCTGTGTGTGTGCGCGCGCGCATTCTTAAGTGCGCGTGTCCAAACATTCATCAGGGCTCCCCTATGCCACATACACGCATGCATCCAAGATTGCAGCTCGGTGGCGAACCGAAGCGCACTTCATTTGCTGGGTGTACACAGCAGTGGCTGGATATCTGCGTGCTTGGTACATGTTGAAATGTGTGTATGATTGTGCACAAGCACACGTCAGTGTGTATGTGCATGATTTCTGGGTGGCGTCTGTGCAGTGGCTCATTCTGAGTGTGTTCATATGTACACGTGCCTTGGTGTAGAGTCTGTCCACATGTGAGTGTGCACATACATAATAGTGCCCTGCGTGCCAGCCCTCATCTCCCTCCTCCCAGAAGGTAAGGCTTCTCTGGCTTCAGTAACTCTCTGTCCGGCCTCTAAGTGCGGAGAGTCCCAGAACAGGCAGAGTGATCCTGTTTAGGTTGCAAGCAGACACTAGACGAAAGAAAATCATAGAGGCCTGGCTTTCGCTTCTTCCTGTTCTTTCTGCTGCTCATTCCTATGAGCTTCCAGAATCTCACTCTGCCGCCAGAGCATCTGGCTAGCAGATGGTATATGACCTACATTCTAGAATTTTAATGCAGATACACATTTGAACTCTGCTGGTTCCACCACCTAAGTCGTTTACCTCATGGATGGTGTTTCATTTTCTGAAAAGTAGAGAGAGTAATGATTATATTATTGTGTTGTCTTTCCCGCTGAAGTTGGGACACTCACCCATAAAGGTGTTTGGTAAGCCACTGAACTATGTAGAGAATTATTACTAATATTACAGAAATATTATCTGAGGCTGAAAGTTAGCAGACTCTACTTAGTTGGATGTTCATCCAACAAACATTTGATAAGCCTCTGTTATGTGTCAGTCCCCGAGCCAGGTGCTGGGGATATGGAGGTAAACCAGAAAAGTTTGGTGCTTGTCCTCATGGAACCTGGACTCTCGTGGGGGTGACACAAGTGGCTACAAGTGAAATGAGTATTAGAGAAGAGGAAAACACTGAGTATGAAACTGGGTGTTCAGGGGCAGGCCTGGGTCAAGCCTGAGGGGGGACTGGAACTTGTTTTAGGGTAGGGGAGGTGTGAGCTCTAAACGCAGAGGAAAGACGACATTTGAAGTAGGGTTTAGTGTGTTGATTCATAGATGGCTGGAAAGGGGACCTCTGTCCACCACTCCCTCTGGGTACATTTTTCTGTTCCCAAATAGGAATGAAAAAGGTAAGGAAACTCTGCCTTGAATGCATGGATGCCATTCGCAGCCTAAAGGGCTCCCAGATAGAGTGGGAATCTCCAGGTGATAGCCACGGGGCTCCACTGCCATGGAGGTTGAGACCCCTAACATGCTCTTGTTGGTAAGGAGAGGGTTGAAGAGAAGTGCAGGAAAAGGGAAAGAAGTACAGGAGATGGGCACCTGGGAAGCACTTAGTATACGTTTACTGGCTGGATCATGGGTGTGGATGTCCTTCCAGCCTTTGGGGGAGACCTGGAACCGAGGTCCCCTGAAGCTGAGCAGAGTCCTTGGGGTCCTGTCCTGTGGGTCCCTACAGTGGTGATGGCTCCATAGAGTAGGAAATCCCAAATACTCATGAAGTGGCTGTTCTAGATGCAGGAGCTGCTTCAAGATAGAAAGGGGCTCAGAACGTCCTCGCTCTAACCTGTTTCTGCCTCTAATTCAGTCCACAAACATCCGTTTCCTAGCTCGAGTGTGGGGACAAGGAGGTGAACGTCTCGTCCACAGGGAAAAGGAATGAGGACACAAATCGGTCTAAGAGGCATAATGCAGTAAGTGCTATCAGTAACATACAAAGTGTACAAAATGAGAAGGATTTCCCCGCTTGTTTGGTTCAGTTCAATTCATTTTTTTAAAAAAAGATTTTACTTATTTATTTATGACAGAGAGAGAGAGAGAGAGAGAGACCACAAGCAGGGGGAGCGGCAAGTAAAGGGAGAGGGAGAAGCAGGTTCCTGCTGAGCAAGGAGCCCAAAGAGGGTTCAATTCCAGGCCCCTGGGGTGAAGACCTGAGCAGAAGGCAGACATTTAACTGACAGAGCCACCTGGGCATCCCTCAGTTCAATTCATTTCACAATGCCATTTGTGTCTAGAGAACATGTTCAGCATATTGAGATGAAGGACACTGAGACATTTATGGTCACAGAGAGTTTATAACCTGCCAGGGGCAGCCACGCACTAGAGGTGATAGATTGGCTTGTTCCCCATCTGCCCAAACCTTTCTCAGTCTGTCTTCCTATACTACAGAGGCTGAAAAGCTAAAACCCATCTCCCAAACTCCTTGCTGTCGGGGTTCCTGTCGTAATTTAGGTTGAGCCAGTCCCATGTGCTTGTGCAAACCTGAATTCAGCACCGAGTTGGGAAAAACAACTGAGCTAGGTGGAGAGGAGGCAGCAGCCAGGGAGGGATCCATGCGCTGGCGGTGACCTACAAGGGGCAAGATGGCTCTAGAGTTTGGGCAGTAACTCCTGGTCCCCTAAAATTATGTGTTCCTGTAGCCAGAGACTGGGTCCCAAAACTTCAGCTTCCAGATTGTGGCAGAGACCGTGGTTCCCTTGGGCACTCAGTACCGTGTGGTGTTCTGGGAATCATTCTTGGAAGACGAGGCTAGGCCAGACCTTGCTCTGCAAGGATTCTGAGTTCACTCGATTCTCTTAATTAATCCACGTTTTCTTAAAATAGTTAGAACGGTTTTGTGCCTTCCCATGAACCCTAACTGTTATGTTACACTGTCATCTACAGATGCTGTGAATGTCAGAGTTGGGGCAGGATGCAAGTGTGAGCAGAGTAGCAGGGGGGACATCCAGAGGCCCGCCTTTCTTTCCTCCTTCCGTTTCACCTTGACCCCAGTCCAAGCCCAGTCCTATAAGCAACTTTCTTTCTTTCTTTTTTTTTTTTAAGATTTTATTTATTTATTTGACACAGAGAGAGACAGTGAGAGAGGGAACACAGGCAGGGGGAGTGGGAGAGGGAGAAGCAGGCTTCCCGCCAAGCAGGGAGCCCAAAGCAGGGCTGGATCCCAGGACCCTGGGATCATGACCTGAGCCTGAGCCAAAGGCAGGCACTTAATGACTGAGCCACCCAGGCACCCCTAGAAGCAACTTTCAAACCGATTAATCTAATGGTTAGATATCAAACAATGACCGAGCACAAGGCACTCTGCTTCTCACTGCGGTCACGGCAGTGCACAAAACAGGGAGCTCTCTGCCTCCATGGTGCTTCTGAGGAGACAAGTGTTGGAGGAGCCCTGAAACATAGAATGCAAAGCCATGGTAAGAGTTACAAAGGAAAGAAGAGGGAACTGTGGGAGAGAACAGTGGTGTGGAGTCTGTGAGAGACCTTACTTTCTTGGGAGGTCTGGGAAGATCTCTCGAGTAGGTAACATCGAAGCCGTGTCACCAAGGATGAAAATGAGCCAGTCCTGCGAAGGTGGCAGAGGAGGAGGGCGAGAGGTGCCAGGCCGAAGGAGCCACACTAGCCATTCCCAACAGCTCTCTAATGCTCCCCTGGGTAATAGCCATAGCATAGAGCCTCAGCCTCTTGGCATTTCCGTAGCCTCCCTAACTGGAAGCCCCTGTGTTTTGACATGTTTCCAGCCACTTCTCTGATTTTTTTCCTGTGTCAGCCTTTCTCAATCTCTGCATTATGGATGCTCGAGACCCCGTAAGTCTTCACTGGGGGGGACTATCCTGGGCGTTGTAGGATGGTTAGCAGGATTGTTGGCCTCTACTCTCTAGATGATTGTAGCAACCCCTTCGCCTCCAGTTGTGACAACCGAAAATATCTCCAGACATCGCCAAATATCCCAAGGTGGGCAAAATCACCCTCCATTGAGAACCACTACCCTATGGGTAGCCCTGTTTGGATCGGGGTCACCTTGCTGGCTCCCAACTTTACCTTCACCTTCTATGTGTCTGTACCTTTACTCAGGCTGTTCCCTCTGACCACTCTTCTGCCTCCTCACAAAGCCTTGCCTATGTGTCTCCTAGAAATTCATAGCTTTTATCTGCTCATTATCCCTCTGTCCATTGGGGAATTCCATTTGGGTGATTCTCATGGGTGGTAGGGAAAGATGGTCCATCTTGGTGTTCTGCCTGCCCTCTGGCTGCAGGAGTAGGGGCATGTGGACCGGGCACCCCTTCCTTTTGTGCCCAGTTAAGGACCCAAATAGTGGGCATGAGATCTAGGCAGAGATCATCAGAATCTTTCCATGTGATTTCCATGAGATGGCATTCGCTTTTCTTCTGAATTGTTAAGTGTAAAGATAGAGCCCTGGGCTGCACTTACCATTTTTCCTGCCATTTGGAGAGAGCCTGATTATGGGAGGAGTCAATGACATCAACATACAGATAGAAGCAGGTGCAAGAAACACTGAAAGGTAGTGCTCTGACCACATTATTGGGAATCTTCG
The DNA here is from genome assembly GCA_002007465.1 of Ailurus styani. Classification (NCBI taxonomy): domain Eukaryota; kingdom Metazoa; phylum Chordata; class Mammalia; order Carnivora; family Ailuridae; genus Ailurus; species Ailurus styani. Next base: position 1,002,155 of record LNAC01000074.1, read on the forward strand.
TGCAGGTACTTGCACTACAACATTCATGTTCTCATACTCATTTTCTGTCTTTTTTCAAGCCAGTGTGAGTTGTTCCTGTCAGTTACCATGGAAAGAGTCCTACAGCATTATCCTTCAATGCCTACTTCAAGTCTCTCCTCTTTCATGAAGGGCCTCTCAATACAGAAAAATCTGAAGAAAATGTTGTCCTTGAATTCCTAACTAGTGGTTTGCTGGAGACAGCAGTCCACGCTGTGCCTCTGTGCTTTCCAATTCTGAGTCAAGGAGCATCATATTTGTGTCACAGTGGGAATAATTACACTACAGAAATCAGAAAATGCTACAAATCAAGACTCTCTCCCCCCAGCAGAGCCTCCAGCCTGTTCACCAGCACAGCATTGTCTGAATGCCGTCTCAACTGGACCACCCATTTGGATATTAGTCATGCACCGATTTGTGACAGCTCTTGCTTTTTGAATATGGTGAGGTTGGGAGGGCAAGTGCCCCTGACCTACACTGCATCCGAATCTCCAAAGGAGGAAAGGTCCTGAGGAATAATTTGGTCTGTGGTCTTCATTTCACACACAGGGAAAAAGAGGACAGAGATTTCAGTGACTTGGTAGTTTGTTGTGAAGTTAAGACAGAGAAAGTCCACACCTTTTGACTTCCATCCATGATTAAAACGTAGGCCTTCCTCTTTGTCCTTTTTCAGCCCTTTCTTTTCTCCAATTTTGGCACAAAAGAGGGTTTAGAATGATTGTTGAATCATTCCAAATAGCTAATGGCCAAGACCCAAATTGTCAATGGTTATTTTCAACAAGGGGCTTTGGAGCTGTGAAGTTCTCCAGGATGAGATCATTCCAGATGGGGTCTTCTTAATGTGGCAGCACTGGGGAGACAGCTGCTGAAAGAGAGGACTCGCTGTCCTTCCATAGAAAGATCGCGATGTTGGAGGGAGTCTTGGCTTCCCTGTGTATTATGTCACTTAGAACCAAACAAAATGATAGTTGAACTGCAAGGAAAGCTTGCAGACTATAAAAATTGAAAATACACAGTTTATGTTTGACACAGCTTTTCTATTTCCACAACCTATACTGGAAATGTACATAAAGATATTCATTTCAACCCTGTTTGAACTAATAAAAGACTGGAAAAAATCTAAATGGCCCGCCATCGGGAACTAATTAAATAACTCATTATACAGAGGCAGAACTCTATGTACTACTATGGAATTATCTGCAAGATACTTTGTTTAGTGAGAACGATAAGGAGTGGGACAGTGTGTATAGTTTGCTAGCATCCAAGTTAAAAAGAGGTGAGGAAAACACACAGAAAAACACATGGCTGTATGAGCATAATCTACCTCAGGAAAGACAGGAAACATCGTGACCCAAAAAGTTGACTCTGGAGAGGGGAATGGGAAAACAGTGGTAAAGGAAGACTTATTACTCACTGCATGGGACAATTAGACTTTTAAACCACGGGAATCTAGTACTTATTCTATATTCCTTCCTCAAGAAGATAGTAATAATAATAAAAAGAATATACTGTGTTACAGTCCTTGGAAATTCTTCCTTTGCTCTGAAGGATAAATGGGATCTGGGGATGTGCCAGAGCTGAGAGAGTTAAAATTAGTAACCCTCCTCCAACAACTATATACTTTCTTAAAAGAAGACATTTCAGTCTGATTGAGTCTTCCAAATTTGGGACGACTATTTCTTCCATCATACAGCTGAAGGAACCGAGGCAGGGAAGCCGGCCATCTTCCCAAGGTTACAGAGAGAGCGGGAGCCCCAGTTGTTATGGGAGCTCAGCTCTTGTCCAGTCATATGTTCTTCTGCTGCAGCCACATTCAGCTAGTTGAGGGCTTCCACAAGCACGGCGATCTTCACGGGAGGGAAAAGAAGAACCAGAGAGTTCGGAGACGCTCCTTTGGCCTAAGGTCTCAGTAGACTTAAAGCCCTGAGCCAGCAAGAGTCCCAGCACGAATGAAGTCAGACAAAAATAGTTACCACTTATATTCAACAGGAAATGACCCAGAAAAGATCCAACCACTTTCCAGATGTAACTTGAAGGGCCTCAGTTGGAGGGACATTTTGGAATCTAATGCAAAACGCTCCTGATGATGTTTCTCAAGATGGTGGGGGGATCAGAAATGAACAAGACATTTGATTTGAGGGAAACGCCCTGCTAAGAAAGCCTAAGGTTTCTGCTTTAGGGAACCAATCTTTGAGAGAGCGGCATAGGAACGAGTATAGAAACCAAGGTCTTGCTGCATTCTGCCAGCATGATTTGGGGAGCGGCTGTGAGAAAAAAAGCACCTATCCCTGCCTTTGCGCTGGAAAGAGAAACAGAAATCCCAGATTGAGGAAACAATGCATGATTAGACTGCATAAGTGAGATTTAGCTAGTGGCTAGAAAGACATTTTTTTAATCTATCAGCTGTTGTGCAGTGAACAGAAACTAGTTTCTCTAACTCTTGTATTTCAAAAAACTTCTACAGATTTCTCTTAAAATAACACTCAGAAGACACTCAGCTCTACATGTCTCATTCATTTAATTTATGATTGGTATAATAAAAAAAATCATTATATGTGCTACTGTTTGTGAAGAAAAAAGGTTACACATACACACACCTAACCTCTGGTTAGCAGAAAATAGAGAACAGAGGAACTAGTTAAATGGTATAAGAGAAAACAACCAATTCAGAGAGTGGAACATTCTTTGAAATGTCATACAAAATTAAAAGGTGTTTAATAAAATTAAGAAGATATTTTGGGAGCAATTGGAGAAACCTTGAATATGATCCTAGTATTAGTTTTAGGGGGTTACTGTCAGATGTATGCTGAAGTATGCAGGGGTAAAGAATCATGACGTTGGAACTCACTTTGAAATGGCTCAGAACACAGACACACACACACACACACACACACACAGAGTTATTAAGTTATAGTTTCTTAGCTTTGAACTCTACCGACTCTGTCAAGGCTGTGACAGCAAATTCTTTCTGCTTTGCCAGCTGGTCTTCTGTCAGTCAGCCAATAGGGGGCACTAGAGGGAGACTGGAAGTCTAGACTGGCAAGGAACTTGCTCCTTTCTGTCTGTTTTGCTTCCTGTTACTGTCAGTGTCACCCAAACAACAGTTCCTCACCCTGGCAATGACAGAATTATTTTCTATGGGAGCAGCTGGTTCAAGTTTCCATTTTTCCACAATCTCAGAATCAGCCTCATTATGCTTCTTCAGACATACTGGTTTCAGCTGGCAGATGTCTTCCCTGTCCCAGCTCCATGGGTCCGTTTATACAAGCTAGTAAGTTTTATTAATCTCTAGTGCTTCTCCTTTCTCCCAGTCTTTGGGCTGGTAACTGCTTTCTGCATTTACTACAGTATTCCCTTTGCCTTTCCAGTTTTCTAATGCCTGGTTAACAATTCTTTATATTAAATTCTGTCTTTGAATCTAATTGGTAGAGTTTATGTCTCCTGACTGAACCTTGACTGATACAGAAATGGGTACCAGAAGCCACAGGAAACAGACCCTCAGAGATGGATTTCTTTCAGGTGTTTGGATTTGTCTCTAGACCTGAGTGCCCTGTTGAGCTTCTTGTCATGGAAATGGGATGCTGGTGACCCATAGCACAGAGTGGCACTGATTAATCAAATTATTGGCTGTAGATCATTCTGATGAAGAACTTCCTGAAGCAGTTGCCTTGGGAGATCAAGTGGCTGACTGGAATAATGATGACTAGAAGGACTGTGGGTGGGATGCCTTCTTCTGTGAGCACTGGAGTGCTTATAGAAAGAAAATGACATACTCAGCTCTTTAAAGTCTCAGCTCAAGTCCTGGTTAGGAAGATTCTATGGCAGTCCTAAAAGTACCTCAAATCTCTTGTAGCTGCAAATTCAGACACAATATTTAACTGTGAGGACTGCAGAATTTAAATGTAAATTGAATTCATAGCCTATGTCAGTCAAGTTGGGATGAGAACTGAGACAGTATCTAATTCTAAGACTTGGAATGAAGACATCTGCATGGGCTTGGATGGAACTAAAAATCTTAACCCCTAAATCACTCTGAGCCTTCCTTGCCTTCACCCTCCATGACTGAGATTAGGCTTCCTTTGCTTAAAGTTCTTGTATTAACCTCACCTGAGGCAGGTGCCTTTCAAGGAAATGCCTTTATTGTTCAAGATCTACCCTATTACCCCTTGTTGCCACTAGACCCATAACTAGGGTCAGATCCAGCATATTATAAGGAAACAAGTTCAGAGTCTGATCCTGAAGGAAAGATTTTATAATCCAAAATAACTGCAAGATTTTTCTGACTCACATAGGCAGAAACCTGGTGAATATGTGGGGAATGGGATTCTAAGAGCATTAGACCCAAGAAGGCAGAATATAACAGGCCAAATTTATTGATATGGGTGTACTTATCAGGGGTTCTCTATTTAATGTGTTAACCTGTATTAAGAATTTGCTTATTTGGACTCAGCAGTGACCTACATATAAGAATCAGTTCGAGATTCCAGAAATTCCCTGGCATAATGTAGAGTAAGGAATGAAAAGATTTAGGGAGAGAGAAATGTTGGAGTAAGTATATTATGTGTGACCTTCAAACTTCCCCCACTACTGCCCACTACTATACAGTTCAAGAAGACCCAGTGGACACCCCTTCATTAAGGTATCGAGCAATACATTAATGAGGAGATCATCAATATTCTTGAAAATCTCTGTGGTGGCTGTTCTCTTTCAGCTGGTATAATGGTATAAGGTGCTGTCACCAATTCAATGCTGTTCATTAATTTCATCTGGACTGAAGGGATCCTAGAGTAGCAGAGACCAAGTGGCAGTGTTCAGTCACTAGAAATAAGAGGAATGTGTTTAACATAATACCCAGCAGGGACAAAACGGCCATCACAATGTTTTGACCCCCAGGGATCACTGATGGTAGCTGTTGATGGTTACTTTTATGTGTCAATTTGACTGGGTCACTGGGTGCCCAGATGTTTCGGTAAACATTATTCTGGGTGTTTCTGTTTTTGGATGAGATTAACATTCAAACTGGTGGACTCTGAGTAAAGCAGATTGCTCCCCAAAATGTGAGTGGGCCTCATCCAATTAGTTGAAGGCCTGAATAGAATAAAAAGACAAAGCTTCCCAAGCAAGAGGAAATCTCTAGCAGACTGCCTTCAGACTGAACCTGCTTTCCTCCTGTCCGGCCTACTGGCCCACCCTGCAGATTTGGGACTTGCCAAGCTTCCATAATTATGCGAGCCAGCTCCTTATACTAAATGTCTTCCTATGTACATATACACACATCCTATTGGTTCTTTTTCTCTGGGGAACCCTAATATAGTAGCTAGTTGGTACAGTGGACCTAGGAATGAAATAGATGGGAAGTCTACTAAATATTGCTTGATCTACACATTAGGAAAAACTCTAGGTCTGGTGCTCATAAGTCTGACTGAAGTCACTACAGAGAGTATCAGAGACTCTCCTCCAGTTTCCAGACCTATGCCAGCTATCATGCACAAAGCCCCTTGACTGAAGGATGTGCTGAGTTCTCCCAAGAACTCCACAACATTGCCAGAGTAGATACTATAAACCTTCTTTCAAGAGTTTCCCAGAGAACTACAGTCTTTAATAGGGTGACTGTATATGGAAAAAAAAAATCCTCAGATCTTTTGGGCGTTAATAAGCACTGGCCCTGAACTGGCAGTAATTTCTGGGACCCTAAAACACTACTCTGGTCCACCAGTTAAAGTGGGAACTAACGGTGGTCAGGTGATGAATGGAATATTGGCCCAAGTTAAAATTACAGAGAGCCTAGTAGGTCTGTGAACCCCGTGGTTACACCTTCAGTTCTTGAATGTAATTGCATTAGACATACTTAATTACTGGCAGAATCCCCAAGTTTCCTCTCTGATCCACAGACTGAGGGTTATTGTAAAAAGGGCCAAGTAGAAGCCCCTAGAAAGTCTCCTCCTTACCAAGACAACAATAGCACGTCCCTAGAGGAAATTGCAGAGATTAGTGCCACCATCATAGGCTTGGTATCTGTCACATCTCCACTTAAATTTACCTGTTTGTCCTGTGCCAAAGGTCAATGGATCTGAGAATTATTATGGATTACTGTAAACTTACACAGGTGATAATTCCAATTGCAACTGCTGTTCCAGATGTGCTATCTTTATGAGAGATCAACATAACCCTTGGCAATTCATGTCCCATGTCACATTTGCCAGCATCTGGCAAATGCTTTTTATCCCCTCTCTCTATAATAATTTGCAATGGCCAGCAGAAGCAGCTTCTTTTTACCTTGCAGAACCGAGACCACCTTTATAATTTTCCCTTAGCACTACATCAACCTCCTGTCTGTTATAATCTGCAGAGATTGTGATCATCTTGACATTTCACAGCCCTTCACACTGGTCCACTTCACTGATGACATGTAGATTGGACCTGATGTGAAGGTAGTAGACAGTACTTCAGATGCCTTAGTAAAATGCATGTGAGGTCAGAGAGTGGGAGGTAAACCCCATAAAAATCTAGGGACGCGTGCACCTTGGTGAAATTTCTGATGTGTTAATGGTCTGGAGCATGTTGTAATAGTTCTTTCCAGGTGAAATGTAACTTGCTGTACCTTGTATCACCTCCCACTGCAACAGAGGCTTGATGCTTGGTGGGCCTTTTTTTGGCTTTTGGAGGCAACATATACCACATTTGAGTATAGCACTCTGACCCATTTACCGTAACACTGCCGGTTTCGAGTGGAGTGGAAAATGCTCTACAGCAAGTGTAGGGCTAGCTACTCTGCCACCTGATACTTAAGAGCAGCAGATTCAATGACATTAAATGTAGCAAATAAGGATTCTGTATGGAGCCTCTGACAAATGCCAATAGGAAACTGGGAGCATCGAAGCATGTACCTCTAGGGTTTGGGAGCAAATCCATAACTTCTTTTGAAGTTAACTGATTTTCCTTTTAGAAACAGCTCTATGGCGCTGGGTGCTGTGTGATTCAGCAAGCCATAAACTGGAATGTGCACAACAGCAAGCTCTCACCAAGTAGCAGTGGTATATAAAGGAGAGAGATCAAGCAGGTCTAGAATGCATAGGTTGCCTGAGTCGGTGGCTCAAATCCTTTGACACCTACTCCTGTTACAAGGCTTCCTTTTTCTCAGTCTTTAACTTTGAATGCATGAGGAGTTACTTTTGAGCAGCTGACTAACAATTTAGGTCTGGTTTACAGTTTATTTCGCCTACTAGGCTAGTGCAGCTGGGAGCTGCAAAATCTGCTGTAGCATTACAACGTCAATCGGGTGTGTCTCTGAAAGATCCTAATGAAGGGAACCTTCCTCCCTAAGGAGAATTTTGAGCAGTACAACTGTTTGTTTGCTATGTCTGAACTGAGCACTACCCAGAGGTATGGATTTAAACTCTAGTATTCAAGGGCAGTGACTAATGGTTTGACGATTGTTCAGGACTTGGGAAGAACAGATATATAAGACAAGTGACAAGGTCTGGGGACAAAGGATATAGATGGACCTCTCAGAATAGGCAGAGAATTGAAGATTATTTTACTCCTGGTGAATATTCACCAAAGGACACTGTACATCCGTAAGAATGTCCTTTGTAGACATGCAACTATAGGGAACATAATTAACCATGAGCCTCAGCTGTTGCTCTCTGAAATTCATCACACCTGTGCTAATTCATGCTTCCCAGCTGGACGGCTTCCAGCAAATGATTGAGAGTAGCAGGAATACTAAAGTGTATATGGGTCTCTTGTGATAGCTAACCTTGGCTTGAGGACTCCTTGGAGGGCTGGCTGAACCTTAATTAAGACAGATGAGGCTCTCAATACTGACAAGATGACGTACTTTGTAGTGATTAGTCAGCCTCTTTTTCCAGTTATCCTAATGATCACGCAATGGGCCCATGTACTAGTGGCCATGCTGGCAAGGATGGAGGCTTATACATAGGCTCAGTGACATGGACCTCCCCTCACCAAGACTGACCTACTGAGTGAGTGCCTGACCTGCCAACAGCAGAGACCAGAGACCAATACTGAGCCCTGATATGGGCACTTAGGGGCGGGTTACTTACATTAGATCTCTTCTCTCATGGAAAGGACAGCAACTGACTCACTGGAAAAGACACGGTATCTGGGTATGGCTTTGCCGTTGGTACTTCTGCTAGCCTTATTGACTGTCATGGAATAGCAAAGGGATATGTGCTGACCTATCCACCCACTTCAAGTAGCCTTTGGTGCCTTAGAAAAGTAGTTGAGATGTCACAGATCCACATGCTCAAGTCAGTTTTAGAGAAAAAGCTATTTATATTTTCTCTTTCCCACCCTCATTTCCCGATGCTCCACCACAGTTCTGTTTGCCAATTTTGAGCCAGCAGAGGCTCAGGTGGGGCATTTCTTCTTTAAAAAAGACTTAGAGAGAGAGTGTACAAAAGCAGGGAGGGGGCAGAGAGAGGGAGAATTCTCAAGCAGATTCCCCTCTGAATGCAGAGCCCCAGGTGGGGCAGGATCCCAGGAGCCCGAGATCATGACCTAACTTAAAATTAAGAGCCTGCAGCTCAACTGACTGAGCCAACTAGGCACCCCTCAGGTGGGGGGGGGGTTGATTTGAGCTACAAATACTTCTTCTAGAGATGTTTAAAATCAGGTATTTGGCAAAATCTATGTGGTTACATTTACTTTCAACCAATCACGCATAGAGAGTGACATCTGCTGGTCATAAAGATTATGTCTTTATCCTGATTCTTTTTTGCGATTGACCAAATAAGACAATTAATTATCTCTTTCTTGGGAGAAAAAGAAACCAACACATGACTTGTAAGGGCCAATGTACGTACCATGGTGGGAAATTTTTTTAGACAAAAAAAAAAAATCTAAGTTTCTTCTTCATTTTAGCAGACACTACAGTCTCTTTAATTTGATCAGGGAAAATAAATTGTAAAATTTGAAAATAAGTTCAAAACTCAGCTATTCCCTTTAAAATATCCTTTGGATTTTTGTTTCATAGCAGAAATTAATGAATTTAGTTTAAGAGAGAATTCTAGTGGACTTAATGAAAGACTGGCCATCAAAGGTCATTTGCTTCTGGCATTGCGTCCTAGTCCTGCTTTTTTGTATTTAGTTTCTATGCTTCATACACACATGCATTGCTACCATCCTTCTTCCTTCCTATCTCAAGATACACGCACGTATGAAACTTTATACATACTCTTCCAGATGTATTCCTATATTAGTTTTGGAAATTCTTCCCACTGCTTTTGATGTTAGATTATACTAGAAAAAAATGAGGACTTATATTTTGTAACTACATTTTTAGATGAAAGCCATGTATTTATGTTTATTGATAAAAGTATTTTGATGGATGGTGATCAGGTTCAGTTTTGTGTAGAAAACACAAACTTCAATTTGCAGTACTCAGGTGGTACCTGTTAGTCAGATTCCATTCCCTTCAGTCTTTTTTCTTCAGTTTTTCACTATTATAAAAATGCTGTAATTACCTATTTTATAAATAAAACTGTGGATATCCCTGATTCTTCCTAGGATGTAAATTCCCAGAAGGGAAAATCCCTAATCAAAGAGCTATGAATAATCAATGAAGGAAATAAAATTAATACTACCATAATAAAATATTGGGAATAGCAGGAAAGAAGATGAATGTTTTATAAATTCAGTAATTACCTATTATCTAGAGGAGAATATATCACTTCTAAAGCAGATAAATCAAAACCGGCATATGTGGGGACGCCTGGCTGGTGGAGCACTTGGCCTCAGCATTGTGAGCTCGAGCCCCGTGTTGAGGGTAGAGTTTACCTCACTAAAAAACCAAAAAACCAAAACACAAAACTGGCGTATGTGTTTGGTATAAACACATTACTTAGAGATAAGGGTGTAACCACAAAAGGTTAAAGCAGAAATGGTTAGGTAATTGGGCAGGAAAGGGACTTTCATTATAGGACTCATTTTTTAGCATACCACTTTGATAAGATATTAAAGTTTTGAAATAAAAATGTAAATTTATTAAAATTTAAAAATATATTTTACCAAACCATTATCCAGAAAAAGCATATAAATTTAAATTCCCACAGGATATTTTTTGATGGCCCTGATTTACCACAATGACTTCATGTCAATTTATTATTTATATTCTGGTCCATTCAAAAGTTTTGAACTATGTTAGGAAAATTCACATAGCTTAAGATGTAAAATAAGTGAGAAAATTGGGGTAAAGGGAAAATAAGATGAGACCAGAGGCCCAAAGAATCCATCAGAACCATCTGGATGCTTAAGAATGAAGTCCCCAGACCTGCTAAATCAGAATCTCTAGAGTAAGGCGCTCGGATCCTCTTTTTAGCAGCCTCAATGACTTGGAGTCCTACTGTAATTTAAAAAGAGACAAAGAGTGACTAATAGGCTATTAGGACATTTATTAATGTCATGGTATTTAGAGCATGGGAGAGAAAGGAATGGACATTGTAAGACTAACCCCAAATAATACATTTAAAAGTAAATCTTATATAGACTAGAATCATCCCTTCTCCCACTATAGCATTTCATAATCCTCTTCTGATCCCATTAACCTCCCCATAACAACACTCACAGAGACGCGGGGACTCAGTCTGTCATTTTGTCCTTCAACTTTTACTTTTAACATGAAGATGCATGTTCTTGGAGATCTTCTCTTTTCTCTGGGATCCATTCCTAGCCTATTGTACCACTTAGCTGGATATTCTAGCGCTTGTGTGTCTTCTTATGTATCACATCAACAGGTTCAATTGATACTTAGAAGGATGCTATGTATCCACCAGGCGGTACTTAATCTTTTCTGCTGCCTGTGTTCTTATTCTCAAAACTGTGAAAATTAAGTTACACATGCTAAACTTTTTCTTGGGATTTGATATACCATAAATATAAAAGAGACACAATTATAGCTTAATTTTACAATGAAATTAAAAATATATTTAAAGTTATACATTAAAAATGTATCAGCTCACAGTGACTTCTGCTGTAGCTGTAGCTTCTGTTCAATGATGTCTGAGAAACGAGGAACTTTTTTTGAAATAGCCACACGGATGTCATCACTCATACTAACGCAGCTTCTGGACTTTGTTTTAAAATGTAAAAGTGATGAAAATCCCAATTCACAAAGGTATGTAGTTGCAAATGGTATAAGGATTTCTAGAGCTGTCTTTGCCAGGCTTGGAAACACTGTGAATTGAGCACACCAGAAATCCTCAAGCTTCATTGTCTCAAATTCCATTAGGATTTGTCCACTAGCTCGTAATTCGGCAAGATCAGTTTTCATCAAATAACCATCATCGACAAAATCCAGATTGAAAAGAAACGGATCAAGTATCCATTTACTTGCCTCAGCAAGATTGCCGACAGAAAAATACCCGTGGAAGAAGTCACTCAGCTGTTGCAGGTGCAGTGGTATTTCAGCTGCAATGCTTGCTGCCTCGTTATCTGAAACAATGATTTCTTCAAGAAAAGGAAAGTTGGTAAAATTTCTTTTCTCAATTCGCTTTAGCCAAAACGGAAACTTCCTAACAAAAGCAGATAACTTTTCTCTAGCTGATACTGTGTTCATCCCAGTCCTTTGCATAGATGCACTAAGTTCATTTAGGTGTTTGAATAAATCTGCAAGGTATGCTAAGTGAACTTTAAACTCTTTATTTTCAAAGCCATCAACTAAATTACTGCTTTGGTGGTGAAGAAACTGATTTATTTCTTCATACATTTCAAAAATGTGGGTAAGTATCTGACCTCGGGAAAGCCACCTCATTTCAGTGTGGAAAAGGAGGACACTATACTCTACTCCAATTTCTTCAAAAAAAGCCTGAAAAAGGCGATGATTTGGAGCTCGTCCTTTGATGAAATTTATTACCCTCACCACAGTAAACAGAGCATCTCTCAGTTTTGCAGGCAAGGTCTTTGTGACAAGTTCATGAGGATTCAACAAACAATGTGTGATCACGATATGAGGTGCCTCTTTTTTCACACAGGCAACAAATTCTGAATTTTCTCCTAGCATAGAAGAGGCACCGTCAGTACAAACAGAGCCACATACATCAAGTGCTATCTCATGCTTCAAAAAGAAGTCTCTGAAGAGATTGAACACATCTTTTCCTTTCATTGTTAACTGCAATGGTTCACAGAATAGAAATTCTTCTATGATCTCTCTTTCTTTTATGTATCGTACAAATGCCATTAGCTGACAGCAGTCACCCATGTCCGTTGTCTCAGCAAGCTGAACACCCACTTTCAGAGGACTGGCTTGGATGTCTTCTAGAACTTGCTGTAAGATATCCTGGCTCATCTCATCAATTCTAGAATGGATCACATCATCTGATAAGGGTACCTGCTGAAGCTTCTTTTGTGCATCTGGTCCCAAAACTATCTGTGCTATTTCCAATGCACAAGGTTTCACTAGTTTTTCAGCTATTGTATGAGGATTCTTCTCCTTGGCACATAAATAAGCAAACTGATATGATGCTTGTAATAAGGCATCCTCGTGAGATGCAACTCCAAATGCTTTCAAGGTTTCACTCTGATCAGATGGTGCTGGCATGTGCTTCAGGCTATTGAGATCATGCCCACCTACACCACCATGCTGTCTGTTAAAATGGTCAGACAATTTTGATGGTCTGAGGTCAGCATTTGAAAATACTGAATTACACAATACACACTGTGGGCGCTGAGTTCCATCAACCTCTGTTGTACAGGTGAACCAGTAACGAACATAGTCATCATCCCATTTGCGTTTCTTCGACATGGCACCCCAAAATTCTCAGGTAGTATTCCAGAGATGCTGCAGAATTTTGCTTTGGGAGTAAAATATAACCCATACATTAAAAATCACTGGCTAACCGAATTAACACAAAGCCACATCACATGACATTTGTACATGTCAAGGCACATCCTGTAACATGTCAGTTCAAAGTAAACCATGACAGCACGACATGCTATCATGACAGCATGATAGCTCAACTTAGAGCTATCAACTCACAGCTAACGCCTGGAAATAAATGACTTACCAGTAAAAGCTACATATGGGAGATTTGGACTTATGTAGGTTGTGAATACCTATAAACCTCCTACTGGTGAACTGAAGTTATGGCTTAATTTGTTTTTAATGATGTATGTTCCAAACAAATCTGGTACATTTTGTATCCTCTAAAAGGGCATCTCAACTATATCACCCTCTCCTTCCATTCTCTGCCAGGGATGTCCACACATAGGCAGTAATGAACGAGTGAACAGAGAAGGGAGTAATTCACTAACTACTCTAAGGAAGGACATATTTTGACACAGTGGCTAGTTCATCTTCATAGTTAATGATTAAACAGGTCTATAATACTGTTTGATCCTTGACTGGTTCTGGCTCCAACATAAGCAGAGAATTTCAAGTGGGTCTAATTAAGTCGCCTTTGACACAGAAGTAGGATACAAATTTGGCTCAGAGCTCCCTTGCTGCTAAAGTGTAACACACTACCAATCCATGATACGTATTGTCCATACAGAGAAGCAAAACAAGTTGTTCAGGAGAAACACAACTATTTTTGTTACTGAGACCTCAGAAAAAAGTCTCTCATAGGACACCCTTAGTTACAATAGGAATTTCATGATGCTTTTTCATATAACTACCCCCCAATAAAAGCAGTCAAGAAAGAAGCTGAAACAATGGAATGAAAATAAGCAGTATTCCCAAGATTAAGGTTTGTTTTAATCTGAGGACAGGGATTAGGAGGTAATGGTTCCTAGTTTAGCAAATGGAGGAATCAGTGAAATCTTTTGCTAAAATGTAGATTCATGGTCCCCGCTTCTAGAGATTCTGATTCCCTAGCTCTACAGTAGGGGCTCAGAATCTGTATTCTACATAAGCATTTTAGGTTAATTCTAATGAATGGTAACTAGAACAGTAATCTTTAATAAGAGATACTCATCATAATCACTGGGAACCCCTTTGAAATTATACAGCTCCTTCCCTTAGAGCTAATAAATCATCTTTTCCAGAAAGAGGACAAAAGACTCTAAATTTTAGGGCAACTGGCTGTCTTAGTTGGTAAAGCACGGGACTCTTGATCTTGGGGTTGTGAGTTCAAGCCCCACGTTGGGCACAGAGATTACTTTAAAAAAAAAAAAGACTAAATCTTGTCCAGGTGATTCTAATACATAGCCTAGTGCATAGTCAGATTTAGAGGAATGTAAACATATCCTTCAGGCCAATGCCTAGCTTGCTGATATGCTAGGTTGCTAAGTAAATGCTTTAATAGGCATTTAAGTTTCTGACTTGATAACAACCTTCTAATTAAGTTCAGGGACCTAGAAAGAAAGCCATGCCTTTTATTTTTCTTCCTCCTTAGCAATGAGCAAAGGTATAACCCACAGGTAGGCTCAAATATACCTTTGAAAACAGTTCTATTTCCCAGTAAACAAGTAATCCCCTAAATTTCCAAAGTTCTATACTACACAATGTGGTGGAAATAACAGGGACACATTTAAATCCAAATGCCCACTTCGGCCATAATAAAACCTCACAATAAGTAAGGCAAGAATATTAAAACACTTTCTAGTGGCTCTACCACAATTAACTAGCTATAAAATGAACTTCTATGTAAGCTACTAAGTTGACACACCATATGGCTGTCTGGTATGAGTCAGTTAAAACTGGAAGGTATCTGCCCATCAATAAAGATGATTTGAAGTTTAAAAGTTGATCTTAAGCTTTCTTTTGTCAAGTGATGATGATAGGGCCAACTCTGTTTAGAACTTCTCCTAACTGACAGTATAATTATGACACTGGAAAAAAATGCTTATCTTTCTAATTCTCTTATGTATATTTACCATGTATATTTTGGTGAGCAGCAGAAGTGAATGAAAAAGCTTTGCTTCAGTCTCATTAGAAATTATTACAGGACCAGTTAAGACTCCGTTCCAATCCACCCTATGCTGCTCAAGTATGTTTTGATTGAAAATTAACCTGTTTTGAACAAAAGGATTTTTAGAAAAATTCATTTGCATTAGTCCTCCTCACCCCATCAAAAAGGAAGAATTGGGAACAAGAATTTTCAAGATTCTCAAAGAGGAATTTACTGCCCAAGAGGCTTTGCTGTGTTTTAGAACCTCACAATTTTCATTTGCTCCTTAGTAATCACAGTATTCTAAAATGTGTAAACATTAAAAAAGCATCATCATATTAAAAAATTATTGTTAACTGGGGTGCCTGGGTGGCTCAGTGGGTTAAGCATCCAACTCTTGATCTCAGCTCAGGTCTTGATCTGAGTTATGAGCTTGAGCCCCACGTTGGGCTCCATGCTGGGTGTGGAGCCTGCTAAAAAATGGGGGTGATTGGGGTGCCTAGGTGGCTCAGTCGTTAATCGTCTGCCTTCAGCTCAGGTCATGATCCCAAGGTCCTAGGATCCAGCAGTCCGGCTCCCTGCTCTGCAGGAAGCCTGCTTCTCCTTCTCCCACTCCCCCTGCTTGTGTTCCCTCTCTTACAGTCTCTCTCTCTCTGTCAGATAAATAAAATCTTTAAAAAAAAAAATGGGGAGGAAAAAAATTGTTAAACAGATGTGATAATGGTATGTTTGTGTGGAAAAAGTACTCATTTATTAGAAATACAGACTTAGTAGTTTACAAGTGAAATGATGTCTGGGATTTCCTTACTTCACACACACACACACACACACACACACACACACACACACACACACACACACACACAGTGGGGTGGAGACAGAAGACATAACATGGCCTTGAGTTGTTAACGAGGCTGAATGATGGTTATGTTACATTAAACCATTCTCACTATTTTTATGTTATATGGGGGAATTTTACTACAACTTACTGTAGTAAAATAAACAAAAAGCATTATCTTATTAAGAGAGATATAATTCATTTTTAAAATGATTCCTTTGAGACTCCGAGAGCTACCTTAAGATGCAGAGTGAAAGATGTGATAAAACAAAGTAAAATGGTTTTGCAAGTTTGAGGTGTAAGAGCAGATACGAAAAAGTATCATCACAACTGATGAAAAGCCAGTTAAAAGTGAACATTCATATAACAGAAATCTTTGGGAAATGCTAAAATATACATTTCAGCAGTGACAACACCCAAGTGCAGTTGTAAACCTGAAACTCCAAACCAAACACAATTCAACTTCTATCTTGCCACTGCCTCTTTCAGTCCAAGGGAGGTGCAGGTGTCTGGGGGACGGGATTTTCATCAATACACTCTGCAGTTAAAGGCAACAGCCAGGAGAAAAGGGAATAGTAGCTGAGCAAACGCTCCAGAGGCAAACGCCTGGGATCCTGGCTTTGCTCTGTCACCTGGAGGCTGGGTCCCTTCCAAGCCTCTAGTCCTCAAGTGGGGACAATAGTACCTACCTTAGAGGGTTGTTGGGAGCTTTAATTATTAAGCATGCATGTAAAGAACATGCAGCTCGTAACTGGTAGGGCCTGTTGGTGTATTATTAAGGACGGCGCGTTTGGGAAGCGGCTTGGGCGAGCTACGGGCGCCGGCGGTGAGGAAGGAAGACTCCGCTCGGTCTGTACCCGCCCGTCTCCGAGCCCGGGCGCAGGCCCAAAAGATGCTCGGGCTTCTTTCAGGGGCCCGTCTCCAGCTCCAGGTCGCTCTCCGCTGGGGCTGGGGTCCAGCCGCTAGGCGCCGGAACCAGTCAGGGCGGCGGCTCCTCAGGTCCGGTCCCCGAGCAGGAACCCGCGCGGCGCGGGGAAACAGCAGAGTCCGCAGCGACCTCCACCCGAGCCGCGCCGCGGTTCCATCCGGGTTCTCCGTGTGGCTTCCCGCCCGCAGACGGAGCGAGGTGTCTCCCCGCACGCAGGCGCATCAGTCACCGGCTGAGGGCTCAGCAGGCTTGGCTAAAGAGCATGCGCGTTGGCCCTCTCCAATTTTTTTTTTTTTCAATCGTGTACGTGGAGCAGGGTTTTTTGTGTGTGTGTCTGCCAGAAAGGATGAATCGTAGAATCGAAGGAATGGAAGGTATGGTAAAGTCCACATAGTTCTTCAGAGCACTGAAATAAATCTTGTTAACACTCCAAAAATTAGCATTTTCTATGTGTGATTAAGGAGTGAAGAGAAGGAAGCTCATTGTACTCCCAAATTAAACACTGAAGCAAATGCGACAGGCTGTAAACTCCATGAAGATACTCAGAGTGGAGATGAGCTCTAGAGCTAGTGTCTTCTTGTCTTGTCTTCTTTCCATAAATTAGAGTGTGAGGATGAATTTTCTCAGAATTATCATTTTACAGAAAAGTGCTTCAATTTTAAAATTAGTTTTAACATGATCCTAAAATTATAAACCCATATTAGAGAGATCTTAGAGGAAAAAATCCTAAAGTAGAAACGAGAAAACGTTGCTGAAAGAAACTCAAGCGTAGACCTCCTTCTTGTTTGGAGGTGGTATTTCCTTCCAGAATTGTTACAAACTTGATGAAAGAACGATTTATTCATTTTTGTATAGTCAGTATTGTTAGAAGCATCCCACAAAGGGGCAGTATCAAAGAAGGTGGGACAGGTGCATCATTTTCAGGTGTTGAGGGTGAACCTGATAGACTGAGGCCTGCTTCAGATTTCCTCAAAAGAAGAAATTGCAGGGCGCCTGGGTGGCTCAGTGGGTTAAGCCTCTGCCTTCGGCTCAGGTCATGATCTCAGGGTCCTGGGATCCAGCCCCACATCAGGCTCTCTGCTCAGCCCTCTCCCTCTGCCTGGCTCTCGGCCTACTTGTGATCTCTCTCTATCAAATAAATAAATAAAATCTTAAAAAAAAAAGAAATTGCAAAAGACCAGTCTTTCTGGTCCAGAAAGCAGGGTCTTAAAAACTAGAGAAAGGAGTTGGCTTTAAGAGTCAGAGATACTTGGCTTTAAGTCCTGACCCTAACACTTTTAACTGTCAGGACTTGAGTAAGCTACATGGACTTGTTAAGCCCATGTGCTTATTGTAAGATAGGGGTATTATCCATTACACCATGGAGTCCTTTTGCAGAGATAACATACAAAATTTACACTATATGGTTTCAGCACTCAAAAGGCAGCTATCACTGAGATAATAACTCAAAGTTCACATAATGAATAGTGTTTCTGGTGTTATGTTTTCCAGAATGAAGGAGAAATAAGATATGAGCTCAGATATCGTAGAATTCTTCCTAAAATCAGTAAATTAGATTTCACAGAAGAGGGAACAGAGAACCAGAAAAGTCGACACATTTTTTTTGAGTTAAAAGATCCTGAAATTGGATGCCTGGGTGGCTCAGTGGGTTAAAGCCTCTGCCTTCAGCTCAGGTCATGATCTCAGGGTCCTGGGATCGAGCCCTGCATCGGGCTCTCTGCTCAGCAGGGAGCCTGCTTCCTCCTCTCTCTCTGCCTATTTGTGATTTCTCTCTGTGTCAAATAAATAAATAAAATCTTTAAAAAAAAAAAAAGATCCTGAAATTTTCTAATTCAGAACTCCCTGCCATAAACTGCTTTTCTGCCAAATATCTGAAATAATACTACAAACCACTCAGTTTCCTCAATTATATCTTCATTAACAAAAGATAAATAAAATACAAAATAGATAATCATTGTCAGATTTTATGTTGAACCATTCTGTATTATGGTAGGAATATGGAAACGTAAGTCGTTGACTTTCTTGAAATAGGTAAGAATGAGCTCTGTTTGCATTGCTGTTTTAATTTCCTAGAAGTCTGAATCTAGATACTATATCCATAGTACTTGACAATTTGTTACTCTCTCACCAGCACAATTTCTTAGATGGTAACTTAATGTGGTATCCTAGTGGGTTTTGGTAGCTTAGAAGCCAGTGAGCTGTTAAAAGCCAATTACTTATGTCAGGGGTTTGAAACAGGCTGTTTTCACTGATCCCACTCTCACTGTATTATTTTCACAATGTTCTTAGAAGAGGCCTGAGGATCATGACAGTCTCAGTTATTAATAGCCCTATAAGCTATCCTTATAATTCTTTGAAGAAATCTTCAACTTCAGGTTTTGCTTTCTGCAATTTTTACAGAGACACCTGCTTGCTGTAAAGATTAGGTACAGTGGATATTCTACAATCTTCTAAAATTTAATATTCCTGATTATTACATAAAGGCAATCACAATTAAAACAACAAATAGTACCATAAACCATACTCTATGATAGAGGAGAGGGTTTCTGTGTCTAAAGGCTCATGTCCAGAATGGTAAAAAGACCTAGTACTGATCAATCAGCAGTGACTCGAAGATGACAAAATAGTTATTTTTCCACTGAAAGTCTAATCCGTTTAGTTCTGGGTATACAGTACAAAGAAATATTTTAAAAATCAAAATTTTATAACCAAGTAGAAAACAGAATTATTACTATACAGACTGACATGGGGGATAAAGTCATTCATATATTCTACAGGTTTCCTTTCAGTAACCCAATTTTTTTTTTAGCTAAAGCTAAGGGAAACCTTAGAAGGCAAAAACAAATGATACTCAAATGACTACAACTATAGCTACAGTAATTTGAAAAAATGAAACCGTGATTTTGAGAAAGAGAACTCATCTGCCTTTAAAATGTGTGCTAACACTAGATAAAGGGCCATAAGAATTGAGGAAATAAAGTTTGAGACTTAATAAATGTTGGGTAGAAGACGTTCTTGCTAGGTAGAGAGCCAAGGCCTCTTTCCACGTCACCTAATATAAAACTGGAAATAAAATCTTAATATACACTTAATGTACTTCCTCTTTATTTCTCTTCGTTTCTTCAGTGTATAAAGAAATGAATATGCTATGAGACTTCCAGAGTTTTTATTAAAGTTAGGCAGCAAGAAGAGGTGTCATGGGTTTTTCCACCTACAATTATCAGCAAGAAGCTGAAAAGAATGTATCAGCTGTGTCTATCTTGGGTGACTGTCTATAACTAGTCACTACTGTCCAAGGAAGGAAGCCATGGGGTCATCTGGCCTCTGACGTTTCATTCTATAGGCCTCCATTTCCTCTTCAGTGGGTTCCCGAGTTTCATATATGCTGTTGTAAGGCCGCTTCCTCTCATCAATCTGCATGATCTCCTTGACATGAAGAAGGCGGGCCTCCTCTGCATTCAGTGCCTACAGTGAGAGGAACAACATGAGAACCACAACTCTTCGTCAGATCTCTATGGTTCTAAAGTAGCAGAACACCAAAAGACCCCACTGAATATAAATGGCTATATCAAAAACCTAGATCGTCCAAAAGAGCTTGAGCATCAGCCCGTCTACTGTCAAGCTATACCTAATCACTATTTGGCTGATACAATATTTTCATATAGCACAAAACATTCTACTGTGTTTTCAACGTTAAAAGAAAATTTACTTAGTAACAAAGATTCAATGAGATTCATTTTACTAACAGAAGTCCACAACTGGGGCGCCTGGGTGGCTCAGTTGGTTAAGCGACTGCCTCTGGCTCAGGTCATGATCCTGGAGTCCCATTATCAGGCTCCCTGCTCAGTGGGGAGTCTGCTTCTCCCTCTGACCCTCCCCACTCTCATGCTTTCTTTCTCTCTCTCTCAAATAAATAAATAAAAAATCTAAAAAAAAAAAAAAAAGAGATCCACAACTGATGCTTCTGGCATTCCCAAGGACTTGCTGAAACTTACAAATTATAGAGCTAAAAGGCAATTCTGGGCAGTCAATAACTCTAAAATGACAGTTTTATAAAGCGTATTTCTTCTCTACATTAGTGATATTTATCAAACATTCCAAGAATCAGGCGATACTGAGACACACAAAAATCTCCACTTGCACTCTAGACCTGATACAAGGTCACCTAAACAAATCACCCAGACTTAGGGCTCATTTCCTCATTTTTAAAATGAACTTGGAGACAGGACTAGATAATTTCTTAAGGTTGCTACAAATAAAGAATACTGTCATCACTTTGACTATGTAGAGTTCATAGAGTACCTTTTTCAATTTTTCATGTTTCTTTTCTTCATCATCACTATCTGAACTGCTCTTTCGATGCTTCTTTTTCTTCTTCTTTTTCTTCTTTTTATCTTCTTTTAGTTTTTCCTGATGCATCTGACAGGGAAGATTGAAATATATTGTGTTATTAATGCAAAAACAAAGCTCTGGAGCAAATTTTAAAGTCAGCCTTCCAGGACTTAATTCAGGACAAGTGATTATAGACTTACCTCCATGAGGGTTTGAGGTTTTTTCACAGATTCTTCTCCAGTTATATCATTTATAATACATTCCTCTGAATTCTGTGGGAAAATATACACAATTTGACTTGAGTATCACAGTTACCAATCATTGAAGAAAAAGTTAAAATTTAAAACACAAGAAAACATATTTAATACAGAGTTTGAGTTAAGAGCTTTGGTTGTTTTACAGTTTAAGAACTAGAGGACAATTACTTACAGCAATCTCCTTGCCAGCTTCTCCAGTGCAATAGGAATACTTGAAAAAAGAGTGACAGCATTTGTATCCCCATCGGCCTTCTTTCCAGTAAGATCCCCAGATATGCTGCAAAGAGAGAGTTGTTACTTAAAAAAGAACTGAACCTGAAATTAAGGACTTTCACATACTGTTGATATGAGTACAAAACAATACAGTCCTTTAAAAGGTAATTTGGGAGGAAAATTATGGGGATTCCCAGGGCTAGCTAAAAGGGAAAGGGTGGCCTGACCTTAGATATAAGCAGGTAAGCAGCAGCCATTAAATTATAATGGTCTCACGTTCCATTCCCAAAACTGTAAAAAAATTTAGGATAATCTGACTTTTTCTTCAAAAATTAAGAAGAACTGGGAAATTCTGGGCCCATATTCCCACTTGGCAAGAACTGGCTGTTGGTGGGCGCCTGGGTGGCTCAGTGGGTTAAAGCCTCTGCTTTCGGCTCAGGTCATGATCTCGGGGTCCTGGGATCGAGGCCCGCATCGGGCTCCCTGCTCAGCAGGGAGCCTGCTTCCCCCTCTCTCTCTGCCTGCCTCTCTGCCTCCTTGTGATCTCTCTCCCTCTGTGAAATAAATAAATAAAAATCTTTAAAAAAAAAAAAAAAAAAAAAAAGAACTGGCTGTTGGTGACCAGTGGATGCCCCTTTTAGACAGGGCTTGTCTTCTCTAGTTTGTACAATGTGCCTGGCTCACTTTGCTCATATACAGTTAGTGGCCTGGCTCCTCTAGGTAGTTCAGTTTTTGACCCGACTTAGACAATTATAGTTTGAGTACTTCAAGAGTATAGCAAGTAACATATGTTTTATGATGTGATGCAGTAGAATTCATCATCAAAAGTATGAATTACGAATTCTACTGCATCACAAATGTTCTTGTCATAATTTTGAATTTACAACTAATCAAGTCTTTAGCTCTGAACTCCTGTTTATGGGAAATGCAGAAGATAGAGGAATAAATCCTATAGTATCACTAGGAATCAGTCAAATCCAGAATATGACACAGTTTAAAAAATAACTGGCCTCATTTGTTTAAGAGTTGTCATGAAAAAGGGGAGATACAACAGAGGAAGATAGAGAAAAAGATATATAACAACCAAAATGAACTTTGGATTCTGAAGCAAACAAAAACAAACCACCTACTTAAAGACATTTTTGTGTATATTTTAGTAATATGATAAAGAACCAGAGATTAGATGATATGAAGAAGTTGTGTCAATTTTTTAAAGTGTGATAGTTATGGAGGGGAATAGCCTTAATTTTAGGAGATGCAGGATATAGTTTCTATGGGTGAAATACCACGATATCTGTGATTTTCAAATGTTTTAGTTAAAATACAAATATAAATTTTATATATACATTATATTCGCATGCATACACACACACACACACATACACGCGCGCGCGCGTGCGCATGTGCACACAACTCCTGAGCCCCCAAGCATATACACCAACATGCAAATAATTTCTGAATCTAGGTAGTGGGTATGTGGGTGAACATAACAGTATTCTTTCACATTTTTTGTAATTTTGGAAAAATTTCATACAACAAAATTAAAATAAAATAAAAAAGAAAAACAAGCACAACAATGATTCACTAATGTTATAATAAGAAAATACAACCCAGAGCAAAATGCTAACAAGGACACCAAATGGTTCTGGTTTAGCACATACCATGTGATTGTGGATCTTCACATCCTCCTCATACTTAGAGCAGGCTACAGCCCGCTCCTGTCCTTTGATGACTGTCCCATGTCTTGAATACTCCACATAGTCTTCAGTCTGAGCTAGAAGCAATTCAGCTGGAGGGGCATCCAAGTGTTCTTGGCCACCATACTAAAATAACAGTGAACATTATTAAATACATTTTACAGCAAAGATTTGCATTCAAATCTCTACTGACGGGTTTATTTCCAATCAGAAGCATTAAAAGAATATTCATTATGGCCTTTGTTATACAAAATACAGTAAAAAAAAAAGCCACAAAATTTTTATAGGGAAATAAAAGATGTCTCCAGTTGCTATTCATCTGTTGAGTGTGTAGATTACAAAACGGCCATCAATTCCTCTTATTCTTGTACGCATGCCCATTTGCTACATGACTTTGCTACTTTTCCCCTCAAGGGACAGTTTCTCCAATCTTTGAATCTGGGCCTGGCCATGTTACTTGTTCAGGCCTGTGGGAACTGGCAAATATGAAGCAAGGAACGCCCTGAAGAGCACTCATGCACTGGGTCATGCTTTTTGTTACTAGTCTCTGGTACCTTGAGAATGCCTACTGAAGCTGGACTAGTCTACTACAGGGTTTGGGGCTCAGATGAGCTGTTCCAGAGGAGAGCTCTTAGGATAATTAACCTGCTAACTGCTAGAGACCAGATTGAGACCATTCTACATCAACCAGCTTGATGAGCAGGCCCAGACCAGGAGACCCAGCTGACATACAAAATCATGAGAAATAACAAACGTTCACTTTAAACTACTAAGTTTTTCCATGGTTTGTCTTGCTGCAAAAGCTTCCTGATACAGCTATACTGATATGTATACAATTGGTTAAATTAATGAGAAGGTAGAAATATTCCTAACAAATTAAAAGGGACTCTCTGTGTGTTGTATTCCATATGTAAATCAAATGATGAACAGGTCATTTCTTGTTAATGAACATTCTTTTTTTCGCATTTTGGTCAAAATTACCTTTTCCAAGATGCTTTCTTTCTGCTGTTCTTTGAAGTCTTCTTTTTTAACTTTGAAGGATTTGTACAATAGCTCTAGTTTTGTAGGATCAGCCTGCAGATGCACTTCAGATCCCTTGTCATAGGCTTCCCAAGCAAACACTACAATAATCAAAAGCATCTTAGTGAGTTCTCAGCTACATTTATTGCACACTTCTTGAAAACAAACTTTTAAAAATGCCTCCAAATTTCTTTTGAGCTGATATAGAATACCTTGACATAGAGCAAACACTTACACTGTGTCTGAGCCATTGAAATGGTATCTCCTGTGTATCTAACGAAGTTATCCCCTGCATAGCTCACTCTGTAAACACAAATTTAAAAAACAAATTGTTTCAGAAATTGCTTTTTTTAAGGAAAGTTCATTCTTTCCTGACCCAACCATAGATGTTGTTCATTTTAACTCAGATTGAGTTTTATGATTAAACACTCTCCTCCCCCACCTTGAAATCTATATATTTAACTTGATACTTACTCATCTGGATTCTTCCCTGCATTGGCATAGGGATTCTCTCTCATCGCTCTAGTTTTGGGATCATAGTAAGCAGAATTTGGATCTAAATTCCGCAAATACTAGAATGGAAAATGTTTTAAGACTGCATTAATATTTACATCTGTCAAAAGAGATTTCAGCAGACTAGGCAGAGGAATGAATCATGATCAATTATATGTTTGTATGTGTTTCCGGGGTACAGATGAAGAGAAAAATACAAAATGATTCTTAATCTTGGAATGACTGTATCAACCCATATACTGCTCGGATACCAGATAAATAGACAAAATTTGGGGTGGGAAGACGAACATTTTTTTGAATGTGTATGTTAAGTTGGCAAGGCTTACCTTTGCAATATCTTCTCGAATTCTGAGATTCCGGACGGTAATTCGTCTCTTAGAGTCAAAGTTCTGTCCAGGCATATCAATATCATCTGCATATTTATCTTCATCCTCATCTTCACTATTATGATCTTTTTCCTAAAGGAAGGAGAAAGAAGGAAAAACAAATTATAAGAAAAAAAAAGCAACATCTAGTTCTTGCTTTCCCTTTAACCAAGCTCTTATTCACTTATATTAATTAAGGTTATTATTATTGTTATTGGCCATCAGAAATATTTAATGTATACCCAAATAGGGCACATATTTATTACCGTCTGAGAATTTGGTTCCTCTTCTCCCCACTGGTGTTTTGGAGAATTCTGCATCATTCAAGAAGAAAAAGAATTTGTAATTTTATTCCACTGAATCTGATTATTTAACACTTTACATATACAGGTAAAATAACATAAATTAAATCTAGGTGAACAATTCTCCTATTTCTCATTGTAATCATCATGTAAGTTCTGAATACTAGTATGTCACTGTGAATAATTCTATCATTCTATCAGAGCCAGAAAATTTCTAGAGAATTTTCAGTGATGTAGGATTATGATCACACAAAGGTAAGAGGAACATTAAAATGACCAATATACCCAATATATATTCATTTCTTATATGTTAATCTTCAGGCATATACCATTTTTGCTAAACCTCACAAGTTTTCTATTAAGTCAGGTTTACAACAAACAATAGAAAATATACTATAACAAGAGAAACAGGCTGTTTTCCTTTTTCCAGGGTTGGTAATAGTAATAGCTACCAATTACCAAGTGTTTACACATTGTGACATGATGCTAGGCCTCCTAAGGGGTAGGTGGTGTTGTCTCTACTTGAAGTGATAAACTGAGGCTCAGAGAAATAAATTACTTCTTCTATGACCACCCACCTGGCCAAGGGCAGAGCTGTACTTTGACACCTCTCTGTTAACTGGTGCTGTGACCTTGCCTGCCAGGTGGGCTCAGTGACTGCTCAGTGGGTGATTACTTACTTAGGTTTGTTTGTAATTTGTATTTGCTGAGTCCCTTTTAGGAATTTAAACTCCAAATGTTCTACTTATTATTTATGTATGCCATCAATTTGTTAAAAAGGAAACTTTTAATAAGCATAACACACATTAACTATTAAGTTGTCATGAATAAAATATTGCTGCAATACATCTTTACTATAAAATTTTTTTTTACTCAGCTATAAAATTATTACAGTCATGGAAAATGTAGAAAACACTAGTAAAAATACAAAGAAAAATTTACTAATTCTACAGTGAAAAAGAATCAGTACTCTGATTTTTTTCCTTTGTGGTATTAAAATATTTTTTTCATATGTTACTTAAATGTAAGTGTTATTCATTGTTGTTACAAGTGTTGGTAAAAGCCATTTTAAGAGCTATGCAACATTCCATTATATAGACACAGGACAGTTTACTTCACCAACTCCTTATTTCTGTTTAGGCTATTTCAATTTCTTGCTATTTTATAAAGTGCTACAATGAACATCTTTGCATATGTGATCTTTTTTCCTGATTACTAGAAAATTCTTTAGGATGGAAGGACCTACTGTTTAATTCCAGAAAATCTATATAAATGTCTTATGGCAATATTCTTTCCAAAATGATTGTGCAAAGGTATGTTCCCGTGAATGGTATAAAAGTGCCAGTTTTAGTCTTTCCCCTCAATAGCACCGCTCTCTTCCTAAATCTTTCCTAACCAGAGAGATATAAAATGAATTCTTGTTTTGATTTTCATTTTTTGTTTACTAAGAGTTTGCATTTTTTTATGGATCATTTTTATTACTTACAGCCTGTTCCACTAATTTTCCTGAGGCTAATTCTTCTTGGAGTTTCTGGGCTTTCAGTGTTCGTTTTGCCTAACAAAAAAGGAGACATTTGAAATTTACTTTATAACATTCAAATGAACATTTAATTTTTATATACTTAAATACTTAAAATAAATTTATTGTTTCCAGAAAGGTCACTAAACAAGGTTATCTCTGAGATTTCTCATTGCTCTAGATATATGATTTCTAAATAACAGGATTTACAAACTTTGGCTCAAGCCAGGCATTAATGTAAACTAAGCCAAACAGCACCAGTAATTAAATTGCAGAAAATAAGCCCTATCCAAAAGGGGGAACTGTCACCTGACCCCAGATGACTGACGCTTGCCTGGCAGGCCCAGGATTACCATATATTCCATTGTTCAAGAATAGATGAAATTTACTTTATATAAAATCCCATGATTTTATTTATTTTTTTAAGATTTTATTTATTTATTTGACACAGAGAGAGATATCACATCACAAGTAGGCAGAGAGGCAGGCAGAGAAAGAGGAGGAAGCAGGCTCCCCGCTGAGCAGGGGGCCTGATGCGGGCCTCGATCCCAGGACCCTGAGATCATGACCTGAGCTGAAGGCAGAGGCTTTAATCCACTGAGCCACCCAGGTGCTCAAATCCCATGATTTTAAAATGTAAACTCTACTTAAGGAAAAAAAAAAGCAGCATTACTGTGGATTTTAAGGAATGGGAGAGAGTAGGTAAAATCATAACAAAAAAAAACTGAAGTTGAATTAAAATAAAAAACAATTTTCTGAAATGCATTATCCTATTCTCCTTTCACTTCTCTCAAATGCTATGTGAGACATCTGTAAGATAGGTCCAGACAAGACGCAGCGTGTGGGGCCAGGAAAGAGTTTATAACCTTAAAAAGCCAAAAGCCCTAGATACTAATCTGTTCTCATGCTTCCAATATCGTCGGCAGCCTCAGTTAGGGAGTAAAAAAAAAACAAACAAAAAACCAAGAATCAAATAAGTAGAAACTGCTGCCAATACAGTTAACACACTTTATTTTCACTACTCTATCAGACCTGCTACTACTATAATAAAAATGTCACCATTTTTATATTGCAAGACTCGAAAAAGTTGCTTAATTAACGATACAGCAAAATGTACATTCTTTAAGGAGTGTGGGAAAGCAGGGAACTTTGCTCACCAGATCGACTTTGGCATATTCTTCCACAATTTTCATGTGTTCCTCTGGATTGTAGCCATTCCACCGATCCCTCTTCCCGTCATAGTCAAACATCAGCTGAGGCTGGACATGTTCATCTGGAGCTATATTAGTACCTGTAAATTTTGCTCCAACTCGCCTAGGTCTCTGGGAAATAGAATAAAATCAAACCTTTCCCCAAGTTCCTGTAGCCTAGAGGAAAATTTCAGATAACCTCTACAAAGCAAGCATAAACATACTATGGGAGTTTATGGTCTGTCCAATTATCAGTTGCTCTCCCAGCACAAAATTATGATGGTACAAAACTAATCTCACTCTAATTAATTTTTATTTAACTTGTACCAAAATTTAGGTAATTTTAGAAAAATAGAATTAAGCTCTTTGACAGGAAAGAAAAAGAGACTCTCTGACAAGTTTTTAAAATTCTCAAAGATGAACTTACCTCAAAGCAGTCTTTCTTTTTGTGTGTCATGGCCCCGCAATTTTCACAAGCTCCCTTGCGGTACTTAGTAGTTATGGAATTCTGTAAATGGATATAAAGAAAAACAAAATGTTTTATTTCTGAATAAGTTAGAAATAATTTTGGCTCTCATTACTATATTGTCTAGTGAAGTGAGTGATTTACTCATTAAGAGTAAAACTACTTTGAGTCTCCATACTTTTATAAATAAGTTGAAGTACTTTAGCAACATAAAATGTAGAAAAGAAAACACAGAAACAGAAGTAGTATGTATTGTAAATTTTAATCCCAGGTAAAAGGTTATATATTCTGATATAACTTGATTAAAGGTTCTTATGTTAAGTTCTTAAAATAAAATCTCCATTTTCACAAGGATATATATAGAAGTTGCCCACATACCTCTTTTACACCCCTCTTGTACCATTCTCCAGATGAGCTATATTGCTTCTGTTTTTCTGGTTGTGGTCTCTGATGCTTTAAAGTAGGTCTTTTTGATGGATCAATATACCATGGCACTGAAGAAATATACTGAGGTATATGAGGGTTGATGTCTCTGTAATTAAAAAAAAATGTATTTTTTAAGAATAAAGTTTGAAAATAATTGCTATTACAATTACAAAGGTAGCTTATACAGACTGTAAGGACAGAGATACTGTAGTGGGAGGGGGGAGAGAGAATATGCTTGACATCTCTCTAATATAGTAAACGAAACTTACTTCCTAAAAATAAGGAAAATAATTTATTTTAGAGTGGAAAAATTTCCAACATAGCAACTAAGAATAGTGACAGATCTGAAGTCAGGAGAGAGATAAGGAAAATAGGGATGTATGTTAGTAGATAAATCTTATAAAAGAGCAAGAAGCTAGTTAATAATGCATAAAGTTGATTAAAATAATGATGTAGCTACATTATTTAGAGATGTGGAGCTATCTACCAGAAAAACTCAACATAGAAAGGTTTAAAAGTAGTCACTTTTGCAGAGTGGGACAGGGAGTGGGAAGACTTGAAAGGGATGACTGCTGTTTCTTAGAAGCTCTTTCATACTTTATTATTAAATCTTACATATATGAATTTGATAAAATCATAAAAAGGATGTAAATGGTAAAGGTAGTTTCCTGTCAAAGCAGAAGATGAGAAATTACTAAACTAAGTAGACATAAATTTGAATTTTGAATGAACAGATCATGCAGACAATGAATGTACTTACTTTCCTTCTTCATCAACTTCTGCTGGAGCATTACCCAGTTTTCGCTGTTCTTCTAGCTCCTTCTTCTTTCTCCAGTCCTCTCTGGTCATCTTCTTTGGTTCCTCTAGACTCATCTCTTTGGACCCCGACAGGGGGGCCGCATTAACTGCATCTACAGCTGCAGCTGACATGGTTATCTGGACCCCTTTACGAAAGGAAATATGTGTGTATATAATATATATTGTATGTATTATATATATGTAATATATATATTATATATATATATATACACACATATATAAACGAGGCCCTTGTGAATCATCAGTGAAACTATCAAAAGTACACCCTAATAACGCATACTGCAGTCTCATTTACACATGGTATTTTGTATGTTCTTAGGGTATCTGTGAGGGAAGGGTCTCTTTCCTCTCTACAAAAGGTCTCTATGTACTGTTTGCAGTTCCTTCCTCAACACTAATTTACAAACGGACAGAAACATACACGTGTACTCATAATTTCATAAGACTCTTCTCTCATTAACACTCCTGAATTTCGCTATGTATGTCTCAGACTTTTCTAGCATGTTAACCATACAAGAGTAAACAATGTCCTATTTTCCTTAAAGATGAAATGCTGTAAGAGTTATCTATATCCATTGACTTTATTTTCCCATCTTCTACTTCCTTCCTCAGTCGCTCTAATTTAGCTTCCACCCCCTATTTCTCTGAAGAATTACCACTAAGTTATCAATGATCAATGTGCTAAATCCACTAGACATTTTTCAGTTCTCTTCCTTCTCCTTTTAAATATTTTATCTTAAAGATTTTATTTATTTATTTGTGAATAGGGGGAAGGGCAGAGGGAGAAGGAGACTTCAGGGAGCCCAACATGGGGCTTTATCCCAGGACCCTGGGATCATGACCTGAGCCAAAAGCAGACACTTAACTGACTAAGCCACCCAGGTGACCCAAGATTTACTTATTTTAGAGGGAAAGAGAGCGTGCATGTGGGTATGGGGAAGTGGGGGCAGAGGGACAGGTAAAGAAGCAGACTCCCTGCTGAGCAGGAAGCTGGACAGACTGCGGCTCAATCCCACGACCAGGAGATGGTGACATCAGCTGAAATCAAGAGTTAGGCGCTCAACCAACGGAGCCACCAAAGTGCTCCTGTTCCTTCTCTTCTTGAAATATTCGTATTTCTTGGGTTAAGTGACACTATTATCTCTTATCTCTCCTGCTGTTCCTGTCTTCTTAGCAAGTTCATCTATTTCTGCCTAGTTATTTAATTTTGGATTCCACAAGGCTAGAGTCTCTTTCATCACTCCAGACTCCATCAGCAGACAAGCTCATCTATTTCTAAGGCTTCGATAGCCGCTGTATACCACTGTTGGGTCTCCAACCTATTTCTCCTTTCTAGATCTTTTATCTGAGCTTCAGATACATATACTCCAACTGCTTACTTCACAGCATCTCCATTTACAGCGTCTTAGAGACAACTAAACTAAACAAATCTTAATTCAAACTCAAGAGCTTCTCCATGGAATGGCATCTCCATTCACTGTTTCCTCTCTTAATGAAAAATACCACTCATACCTTTACATATATGTTCCAACTAATCTCCATAAATATTTCATCACTATTGTTTTTTTCACCTTCTGAATAGCATTCAAATTTATTTACTTCTATTCTCAATGCTACCATTTTAATATATACTATTACTTTTCCTTCCTTATTGGTCTCCTGTCCTTTTTTCCATTCTCCACACTGCAGTGTTATTTTTTCAGAACATAAATTTGATCACGTCATATCCCACAACACAAGCCTAAAATCCTTCAATACGGCGTGTCTAAGATAAATATAATGCCAGCCTCATACATCACTTTAAGCGTTCCAGTAGTCATATTAAGATAGTAAAAAGAAACAGGTAAAATTACTTTACGATATTTTAATTTAATCCAATATATCCAACATGTTATTTTAACATGCAATGAACATAAGGAAAAATAAAGTAAATCTTTAAAATGTGATATAGATTTGGGCGCCTGGGTGGCTCAGTGGGTTAAAGCCTCTGCTTTCGGCCCAGGTCATGATCTCAGGGTCCTGGGATCGAGGCCCGCATCGGGCTCTCTGCTTGGCAGGGAGCCTGCTTCCCCCTCTCTCTGTCTGCCTGCCTCTCTGCCTCCTTGTGATCTCTCTCCCGCTGTGAAATAAATAAATAAAATCTTTAAAAAAAAATAAAATGTGATATAGATTTTACACGTATTCAGACTAGTCATATTTCAAGTGCTCAGGAGCCACAAGTAGCTAATAGCTGAGAAGTGAAGCTCCAATAACACCTGATAGATCTTACTCTAAAAACCATTAAAGACACACTCCTGATCTGTCTGGGCACCAGTACAGTGTCTGAGGCCTACGACCGCGGCTTTCTTTTCGGTCCCCAATCCCCGTTCCCACCTCGACCTGGAATCTTCGGTAAGGATGTATCTAAGAAGTAGGAGCCTTCGGCCTATTTTACAGAGTTTTCCAGCTGCACTACCTCCCGACCCCCAAATTCCCACATTTTCTTACCCAGTCGGGCCACAGGCCACCCCAAAATCACCCGACAAAACGACGTCAATCTGTCAATGTTTACTTCCTGGCTTTCAGCCTTTCCCGGCAGCCCCTGCGGTAGTTTCCGAGCGAGCGACACATGCGCACTAACATGGGGGGCGGTACTTAGGCTCCCACGCGGTGTTGTTATCGCGAGATCTCGAGTGCGGTTTTTATTTACCTCGGGAAAGAGGAGGGGGTTAGTTTGAGCAGCTGCTTTCCTGCTGTTGGAGTTTGTACTGTTTCTTTTAGTATCGGAGACTCTTAGGACTTAAAAAAAAAAAAAAGTACGGAGAACAGACCACAGCTTAAGCCTCTCTACGGAGCTATGACGTGAATGGGGAAGTTCGTCACATATTAATTTTTAAAAAAGGCAGTTTAAATTAGTTTTATTAGTAGGCAGATACTGTGTAAGACTTTGGAGGTGTGGTAAAAAGAGTCTTTATTCCCTTGAAATTACATCATGCAGAGTGAAAAAGACACTAAAATGGTTATTCAAATAATTTACAGTTGTAAAGTCTCTGTGAAAGGAATACCAGATGCTATGAGAACATAAGGCACTATTTGGTAATTGTGACATTCAGCACCGAAGTGGTCTTGGGTTTTATCATTAGAAAAAAAATACTATAAAACAATTCCTGTTTGGGGAAAACAATAGTATCTATGGCATCCCAACCCTCCTTTTTTTTTTTTTAAAAGATTTT
Source organism: Ailurus styani (assembly GCA_002007465.1). Taxonomy (NCBI): domain Eukaryota; kingdom Metazoa; phylum Chordata; class Mammalia; order Carnivora; family Ailuridae; genus Ailurus; species Ailurus styani. The sequence continues at coordinate 1,035,119 of LNAC01000074.1, forward strand.
TTATTTATTTATTTGATACAGAGAGAGAGATTACAAGTAGGGAGAGAGACGGAGAGGAGGAAGCAGGCTCCCTGCTGAGCAGAGAGCCCGATGCGGGCCTCGATCCCAGGACGCTGAGATCATGACCTGAGCCGAAAGCAGAGGCTTTAACCCACTGAGCCACCCAGGCGCCCCCCAACCCTCCTTTTAAGGTACATGTATGGGGACACTTGGGTGACTCAGTGGGTTAAGCTCTACTTTCAGTTCAGGTCACGATCCCACGCCCTGGGATCCAGTGGGCGCCTTACTCAGTGGGAAGCCTACCTCTCCCTCTGCCTGCCACTCCTGCTTGTGCGTGTGCCCGCTTTCTCTACTCTGACAAATAAATAAAAATAAAATACACGTATGGGGGCGCCTGGGTGGTTCATTCAGTTAAGTGTCTGCCTTTGGCTCAGGTCATGATCCCAGAATCCTGGAGATCAAGCCCAGCCTGGTATGGGGGTCCCTGCTTATTGGGAAGTCTGCTTCTCCCTCTCCCTCTGCCCCTCCCCATGCTCATTCTTTCTCTCTCTCAACAATAAATAAAACCTTAAAAAAATTCATGTATGAAGATAAAATACTGGAAAGTAAGCAGTAATTTTCATAGAATTTCTTGTGTTTTTCTTCTTTGTGCTGTTGTCATTTTAAAAATTTTTCAAGATATCATGTATCTTATTTGTTTGTTTATTTATTTATTTATTGGGAGAGAGAGAGAAGGAGAGCAGGGGGAGGGCAGAGGGACAGGGAGAGAATCCCCAAGCAGACTCCCCACTTAGTGCAGAGCTGATTGCAGGGCTTGCTTGATCCTGGGACCTGGAAATCATGACCTGAGTTGAAATCAAGACTGTGTTGCTTAGCCAACTGAGCCACCCAGGCACTCCAACATGTATTGCTTTTAAAAGTAAAAGTGAGGGTCCCATGGGTGGCTCAGTCAATTAAATGTCTGCCTTCCCCTTCTGGAGTCCTGGAATGGAGCCCCATGTCAGGCTCCCTGCTCAGTGGGGAGTGAGCTTCTCCCCCTCCCTTTGCTCCTTCTCTCTCCCCCATCATGCTCTCTCTCTCTCTTAAATAAATAAAACCTAAAAAAAAAAAGTGAAAATAGCTTACATCCTTGCCTCAATAAAAGCCTCTCATAACACAATCTATGCTTTTTCTTATTAAAAATTTGCAGTGCCTGGAGCTTAGGAATGTAAACACTAATTTAGATTTTACAGGGCAATAGGTGAAGGAACAGAAAGCGTCAGAGGATAGTCCAAAAGTGAGTAGTCTCTGAATCACCCACACTTTGTTTTCATCTCTTTAAGCAATTTCTGAAATTTGCTTGGAAGTGTTGAGGTTTATTTTTAAACCACCAGGCGCAAGTCAGGGGACACATCTCCCAGAGGAATCATACAACACACTAGAAGAGATGGACGAATCTTTTGTAAAGTTGGGGTTCCCCCTGGAGGATTCAGAGGAGAGTATAGGGAAGCAAGGGTCAGTTCTAGATGGGTTGCTGTTTGTAAATCAGGATTAGAATAAACTGGGATTAATTAGGATCTAGGTGTTGTGGTAAGTGGAGGTGGTTACTAATTGGGTAATCTAGTAATAGTAGGGAGTAGTAAAGTGGGCCTGGAGCATCACTGGTGACAAAACAACAATCACTAAAAGAGGGGGTGGTTAAAGCATTTTATAGTTTCTGTATGACCTTGGGAGACACAGTGCTTCCTGTTGTAAGGGGACCACTTAACTGGGGGAGATAGAGACGTCCCACTTTGAAGCTATAAGTCCTGTACAGATATGGTTTCAAAGTGAACACTTTTATGTGCTGCTGATGCAATTTGGAGTTGAAATATTTAGAGGGAGATACAGGGAGAAAGCAAGGAGAGGAGTGGGAATAAAAGGAAAAGGACAGGAAAGGGGCAGTAAAGGTGTGCATGGTCTTTTGTCCTTTTTACCTTCTTGAGTTAGCATCTTTTCTTCTTCTTCTTCTTCTTTTTTTTATTCTTTGCCCAAGGGGTACAGGTCTGTGAATCATCAGGCTTACATCTTTCACAGCATTCACTAAAGCACAAACCCTCCCCAATGTCCATAACCCATCCACCCTATCCCTACCCTCCCACCTCCCAGTAACCCTCAGTTTGTTTTGTGAGATTAGGAGTCTCTTATGGTTTGTCTCCTTCCCCATCCCATCTTGTTTCATTATTTTTCCCTCCCTACCCCCCACAACACCCCACCCTGCCCCTCAAGTTCCTCATATCAGAGAAGGATCTTTTCTTCTTGATGCCTAGCCCAGTGTCTAGCATTTAATTGATAGTCAATAAATATTTATTGAGGGGCACCTGGGTGGCTCAGTCGTTAAGCATCTGGCTTCAGCTCAGGTCATGATCACGCGGTCTCGTATTGGGTTCCCTGCTCGGCAGGAAGCCTGCTTCTCCCTCTCCCACTCCCCCTGCTTGTGTTCCTTCTCTCGCTGTGTGTCTCTCTCTGTCAAATAAGTAAAATCTTCAAGAAAAATATTTATTGAATGAATTAATCATTCCAATTTTGGTTCTGCAATGCCAGGGAAGAAGGGCCAGTGAACTGACATGTATTGAGAACTGCGTCTATGCCAGGTGTGGTGCTAAATCTTTTGTGAAATAATGTAGGTTAACTGCTCTTTCAACTTACCTACAAGTTAGAATGTATCTAGTGACCTGTGGGGAGTAGGGATGGGATGATACAGGTCAGTTTTGGTCTTTTGATTTTATTCTTTTACCTTGCATTTGTTTAATCTATTTCCGTTTACTATAGAAATAGGAAAAGGTCATTAACTTTTTCAAGCACAATTTCTCCCATCTTGGAAATTGGAATTCCTTATCTATACTTTTATTTATAATTCCCCAGATCTTTTTCTCCCCTTCGTGCCCTTCGCCACCAGGCCCTTCCAGGCAGTTATGGTGAATGTATTGTTAAGATACAGAGGTTTAAAATAAAGTTAAGAGGTTTAAAATAAGTCCCATTAAATGACATAGCAGTAAAGGTGTCCGCAGGTTTAGTCTCTTCCTTCCCAGGAAGCCAGCTACGTACTTCCCGGGAAAAGCTCTCCCGGTGGTGCGGTGGGGCCTGGGCTCCCCCCATGGGTTCCTCCCATTGGTTCTTCCTGGGAGCCTCCGCCCCACCCACGGTCCCGCCTCCTGGGAAGCTGAACCAATAGGGGCGCGAGTTGTGGTTTAAACTCGGAGTCTGGGGAAATCGCTGGAGGCCGAATCTCGGATGAGTTTGGCTGTTGATCCCGACGTGGGTGGACCGTGGGGTCGTGAGTGGCTGGGCGCGCGCGGGTCCCGCGAGGAAGGAGGTGGGCTGGGCGCTGGAGGCCGGAGGGCCTGGGGGTCGGGGCTGGGGCTTCCCGGGGTCGCCTGCCTCGCCGAGCCGGGTTGAACCACGGCTTCGGTCCTCGTTCTCGGGAGTACCAGGACCTGTGCCAGCCCCAAACCGCCGAGTCTTCTGGAGCTTAGAGCCTCCGGCGCAGGTTTCAAGAGTTAAGAGCTGAATTAAATGCCTTTTGGTTCAAGAACGGGCTAAGCTCGCTCCTTTAGCTGTAGTTTTTGCGCGGACGTGCCCAGGGTAGAAAGTTTGGTCTGTGCTACACACCTTCGCTTCTCTCTTCTTCCGTATACTCTGGGGTCTGTGTGTTTCACACCCGCAGCTGGCCCAGAATGGCTACCCTGATCTTTGTTGATAAGGAAAACGGAGAACCAGGAACCCGAGTGGCTCCCAAGGACGCGCTGAAGCCGGTGTCTAGGCCTTGTAAGTATACGGGCTGCAACCCGAGTCACATTGTCACTCAATTGTGGGCGTGTCTCGGAGTTGGGGAAGCATTCTCTGTACTTGGTTGGCAGTTTGAGTTAGGTATTACCGAATACCACTATTGCAACGTACTTGTTATGGTCCCTTTTTCACGTTCAGTACCTCAGATTATTTAAGAGGGTACAGGCCTAGGGGCCATGCCACCGCCAAAAGTGGGGGTTGAATTTGGGGATGAGAATGAGGCCAGGTTGATATACACACAGTCAGCCTTAAAGTTGCACAGGTGTTTATTGCCAGAATAATCTTATGGTAAGCTTTTTTCTTCAGCAGGCAAAGCTTTAGATGGGAGATCTCAGGTTTCAACACCACGTGTAGGCAAAATGTTTGATGCTCAAGCAACCTTACCTAGAGTTGCCAGAAAGGCTTTGGGAACTGTCAACAGAGCCACGGAAAATTCAGTAAAGACTAATGGACCTCTCAAACAGAAGCAGCCAACCTTCTCTGCCAAAAAGGTAAGTGTTGGCTGCAAAGTCACTGTTGAAACACTAGCACTTTTGACTCTTAAAGTGACTATTGGCATCCTACCTTGCTTTCTCCCTTGTGAATGCAAGGAAATATAGGCTATCCAATGTAGGTTAAGAGGAAGAAAGCATGAGAAGCCTACTGTCTTTGTGGTCTTCCTCTGTGCCTCAAGATCAGAAGTCTCAGAAGCAGCTGGTGAATATTTTTGCCTCACCTGCTCTTAACTAGTGTGGAGCAGATTGATTGGTAGTATTTACTTATGAGTACAGAAAGTATTGAGAGGGAGGGTTCTTTGCAGGAGGTCCCGGAGCTAATACAATAGCTTGGGAGCTACCATCCTCCTCCCGGCTCCTGGAGCAAGCACTTGGTACTCTACTTTGCTAGCATGTTGATCTTGGTGTGTGTGCATGAGTTCAAGGTCTGTGCATCCCAGACAAGGAGACTTTGCTGTGAAAGATAACTCAGCCCAAAGATTTACACTTCATTTGCTAAAATAAATGGTTTTATTATGTGTTAGGAAAACTAGTACTTTATATTACAATAAGGCTTGAGGTGTGGTTTAGGACAAAATACCTTTTTAAAAAACCAAGTTGAGTAAGAGAGAAATGTTAAGTTCAAGTATTGCAAGGCAATGGCAAAAGTAATGAGAATGTGACTTAGAACTGAAGTGTGGGAAACCCTGCTTTAAGGATTTCTTCTAGTTATGCATGTATGACATAAGGTTGGATCAGGAATGTGCAGGCTTCTGCTTTGGGCTCTGGTAGTCTGCTCTGGTAGACTGCCTGTCTGCTAATTTTAGATTAGGGAATTATCCAGGCTTCTAAAGTGCTTAACTGTTTTTTGCTGACTTTTACTCAGTGTGTGTATTTCAATCTAATATTAACCAAGCAAATAAGGTAACACTGATGGGGAAACATAGATGGAAGTCACACTTCCAATAGCCAAAAATGGCTTCTAGGATTAGCTTCTGTGTGGGTGACTCATGTTGTTTTCTCTGACAGGTTGAATGAGTGAGTTGATTAGCTCTGAATTAACTCTGCCTTCTTGGTGACTTATGCTGAGAGGTGTGGATACTTAAATTTCAGACTTAACTCTAGAGCCATGCCATTAGAATTCCTGGCAGAATTGTATTGGTATGTAATTATGAGAACTAAGGACTGTGGTTTTTTAGAAGTCAGCATGAGATTGAAAAACTATGGGGAAGCAGTCACATGTCTTGAGGACGACTAATGATCTTTTGTCCTAATCAGTTGGCAAGCCTCCCCTTTCACTAATTCATATTTTCTTGGGTGATTTTAGGTGACTGAGAAGACTGTCAAAGCAAAAAACTCTGTTCCTGCCTCGGATGACACCTATCCAGAAATAGAAAAATTCTTTCCCTTCAATCCTTTAGGTAGTATTCCTTTGATATTACAAAAATGATTTAGTTTTGAGTTTCTCTTAGAATCCGATTCAGCTCTCATGAATATGACCTGTGACCCAAAACTGTAGTAAGACTGTCCGAATCTAGGTTTCTTTCAACAAACGTACTTGTTGGTGGATTTATTTGTAAGGAACATCTTAGGTCAGAAGGGGAATTGGTACAAAGATGTGGAGAACATTGCTCCTGACCTCAAAAATTTACCATGTAAGGAAGATAAGATGTGTTCACTCATGTTGAACAAGTCTAAACAGGACCGTATTCTTGGCAAGCCTTTTAGAGAGTGGGTTTTATGTTAGGTTGAACAGTGTCTGAAAAAAATCCACATAGTCTGTGATAGCGTGTGTATTTTTTCTCGTTCAGCCTGCTACATGTACCTGAAGTATTTTCTGTTACAGAAGTACCTTTTGAAGCTTTAATTTACTCCCACTGAGGAGAGGCTACTTCTGTATCCAGGCTTTGGATGCAGTGGTTAACAAGACAGGCCCCACCTTGATGGAGCCCATGATTTGGAGGGAAAGTCAAACACTGAACAAATTCTCTCAGTATGAGTGAGATGGAGAAACCAGCCCATTGGGGGGAACTGAAGCTCACCTGGAAGAGCAGGGAAGCTTTCTCTCAGGAAGTGCCATGATGTGGCCTTTTAAAGAGTATCTGGGAGAGCCAGGTGAAGAAGGGGAGGGACAAAGCAAGAGCAGGGCACCTAAGTGTGTGCAGAGATCCCGAGGTAGAGCAAAGGACTGGAGTGGTTCTGGGACAAAGGCAGAGGGAAGGATGACACAGGTGAGACTCGGGGCACGTCCCGCCACGCCTTCTAGGTTTCTGAGCTGGCATTTTTGCCCTTTCATCCAAAGGGCATTTAGTCATTCTGTACATCGAGGTTGTCTCTGGCTTTTATATAATACAATTCTGCAGTTTTCTCAAAATTGTATTGTTGTGAGTTTGTGAGGATAGCTGAGTCTCAGAGGGTATGTGATTAAGATTTAATAAAATGGAGGGCTTCCATGCTAATGATTACTATTTAGCCATTAAGGAAAATGAGGTAGATTTATGCATGTTGATCAGGAAGGAGGACTACCATATGCTGTATTTGAGAAAAGAGATACTGCCAAGTTGTCCTCCAAAATAGCATAAATTACTGAATTCACATACAGTGGCTGAGAATGCCTGCTTCTCTAATCTCTAACAGCAGATGTTTTAAAACTCTAATCAAAAGGGCAATGGGTATCTCATTGTTTTAAATTGGGGATGTATGTGTGGTGAGCATATTTGATTATTGGCCTTTTAAAGTTTGTTTTTTTTAAATTGGGGAGCCTGTATGTGTGGTGAGCATATTTGATTATTGGCCTTTTAAAGTTTGTTTTTTAACTTCCTGTTGGTATCTTTGTTTTTCTTTTTTCTTTTTTTTTTAAAGATTTTATTTATTTCACAGCTGGAGAGAGATCACAAGGAGGCAGAGAGGCAGGCAGAGAGAGAGGGGGGAAGCAGGCTCCCTGCTGAGCAGAGAGCCCGATGCAGGCCTCGATCCCAGGACCCTGAGATCATGACCTGAGCCGAAAACAGAGGCTTTAACCCACTGAGCCACCCAGGCGCCCTCTTTGTTTTTCTTTAATAGGTCTTCCTCTCCTTCCTTTTCCTTAACAGCTTTTGTGGATAAAGGGAATTAACCCTGTTATGTTGCAGACTTTTTTTTCCTCTGGAGCCTTTTGTCTGTTCATGGTTTCCTTTATAATTCAGTGTGGGTTTTCTTTTTTAAGGATTTATTTGAGAGTGACTGAGCACAAGGGGGAGGGGCAGAAGGAGAGGGAGAAGCAGACTCCTCGCTGAGCAGGGAACCCGAAGTGGGACTTGATTCTGGGACTCTGGGATCCCGACCTGAGTTAAAGGCAGATGTTTCACCAACTGAGATGCTTGGGCACCCCATATAATTAGGTGGTTTTAAATTAAGTAGTCCGATATCACTCAATTCCTTCTTAACTTCTGGGTTTTAGCAGTCTTTAAGAGAGCAGACTAATTCCTAGTATTTAGGCTTTAGAGAACTTTCACATTTCAGAAAATGATGGTTCTCCTTCCATCCTCGTTCTTTTGAGGAAATGCTCAACCTCTCGAAAAGAGGAAAGAATTAATATTTAAGTTTTGTTTCTGTTACTGTCAAGAGAAATCTGTTGTATTCTTTTAATTAAAAAAATTTTTTTAGGGGCTCCTGGGTGGCTCAGTGGGTTAAGCCTCTGCCTTCGGCTCAGGTCATGATCTCAGGGTCCTGGGAT
>LNAC01000074.1:1043326-1054235 GCA_002007465.1 Ailurus styani
AAAAAAAAAAAAAAAAAAAAAAAAAAAAAATCATGCTCTACCAACTGAGTCAGGCAGGGGCCCCAAGAAAAATCTACTTTAACCCTAAGAAGTAAGGCACTTGGATTATAAGAAGGAGTGTTACTTAACCCAATAGTTCTTATTTTTGTTTTAGGACTTTTACAACTCTTAAAAGTTAGTGAAGTCCCCAAAGAACTCTTTGTGTGTCTTTTATCAATTTTGATTCCTAATGCAGGAAATTTAAATAAAAAAATGAATTCCTTAAAAAAAAAAGCCATTACATTAATGTAAGTGACTTTTTTTTAAAACCTAAAATAACTTTTCTAAAACGGAAGAATTGTGTGGTTTCATATTTTTGAAAACTTGTTTAATTTGGCTTAACATAAAACACCTGGATTGTCCTGATTCCACATTCAATCTATTGTATCTCTTGTTTTGGTTCAAGTACATGAGAAAAATCTGGCCTCCTATAGATACACAGTTAAGAAAGGGAAGAGCATTTCAATAGTCTTTTCAGATAAGTGTGAAGAGTTTTCTTTCCTACTGGACCAAAACCCAACAAGTGACAGTTTCCAAATGTATGGTTGCAATGTGTAATCTGAAACCTTATCAGTGAACATTTTGTACTCTGACAATAAGTGCTAAAATCCACTGGGCTGTTCCACACTTTGAATGTATCTTTTATTTTTGCATTTATTACACATTGATCATTTAGAAATAATGATTCACTGGGAACTGTAGCTCATCCAAATGTTGAAGTGTGTCATTATGCAGTATCAAACACATTCATTAATGCCACCATGGATCTCATCAGAAAAATGTAAGTATTAGAAGTTGGCAAGCTAATGACTGCGGATAAGTTTTCCAAAATTCTAGTGTTGTTGTTTTTTTTTTTTTCTTGAAATTGTGATCATTGGCAATGAATACCGTGTTTCTTGAAGTGATAGACTTCTTTCATTCCTCTGAGAAAATGTGCTACAGATACTGAGGTCTGAGTAACCAGTTTGTCTTTCCATTGTTGTTTCAACTAAATAGTGTTCCAGGAAAAAGGCCTCTAGTTTAGTTTGCCAACCAAATAATCACACAAATCTTGTTTTCTTTGAGCTCACCTGGTACTTTGATATGCAGCAGAAGTGCTTTATGGCATACTTATTTCATCATACAGAATACTAAAAAGACAACTGTTCTTCAGGGTTGAGAGCTAGTAAAATTAATACTTCTTACTGCAGATGGTAAAATGAGATGTGAAGCTGGCAATTTTTTACTGCAAGTGAATGGTATTAAGGAATAGTAACTATAAAATATGGTTTATTGCCACTGCCTTGATTTGTGCTAAGGCACAGCAATTCCATCCATCATTGCTTTTGTACCATCATTGCAAAATGTCAACACAGCAGAAGGAGGTGTTAATGTTATTAACACATAGTTTGACCTCATTGTCCCACTGAAAGGGTCTCAGACTCCCCGGGGCCCCCTGACTGCTCTGAGAACCACTGCCCTGTTAAAGTGCTTTGTCTTTGTGGCAGATTTTGAGAGTTTTGACCTGCCTGAAGAGCATCAGATTGCACACCTCCCCTTGAATGGAGTGCCTCTCATGATCCTTGATGAGGAGAGAGAACTTGAAAAGCTTTTACACCTGGGCCCCCCTTCACCTCTGAAGATGCCCTCTCCACCATGGGAGTCTAGTAAGTGATCAAGTGCCCTTCTAGAAGGGCTGTGGATTATCTGTGTCCTAATACTTCCATTATTGTGGGGGCAGAATTGTATAGAAGTTTAGCCTACAAGTAATTTCTGTTTTAAACTTCAGAGATAAAGTTTCAGAATAATGAAAACTTTCAGTTGGTATTTTCAGTTCCAAATGCCCAGGTAAATTAAGTCCTTCTGGAATCTGGACAATTCTAGATACAGAAAACAAGATTAAATTTTGGATATAGCTTCTGAGCTTATAATTTGAAGTGTAATAAACTTGTTTGGAATGAGAATTCCAAGTTCCTATCCGAAGCTAATCTAGGATCAAGACACCTGAGCACAATAGCACAGAACTGGCAAAACCTTATTACCGAAGTTGGAGGCTTCTGTTCAAGCTGGTGGTCAAAAGCTATCATCAGTATGTTTTCTATTTGTTCTGATGGGATAGTAGATACTGTTTTATAAATTACATAATGATATTGTTGGCTCTTACTTGGGTCTCTGAGAACAGTAGAATTTCAGGTATGTCTTAAGATTTATTTCCTAATGAAGGTTATTCTGGGATCTTAGCCACATTTCAAGAAGTGTGTGTGTGTGTGTGTGTGTGTGTCTGTCTGTCTGTCTGTCTGTTTAGCTGGGGTGGGGTAGGAATTCATTATAGAAAGGGGAAAATAAGAATTTACGAGTAAAATTGACAACCAATGTCTGTATTGAGATGGACAATGACTAAAGCGTTTGCAGATATTGAATAAGAAATTCCTGTTTTCTAGATCTGTTGCAGTCACCAAGCGTTCTGTCGACCCTGGATGTTGAATTGCCACCTGTTTGCTATGACTTAGATATTTAAATTACTTAGCACTTAATAGTTTGTATGTTTTGTATTAATAAAGCAATTCTTTAACAGACTCTTCCTAATCTCGTAGTTGGTATTCTTTGGAATTTGCTTAAAACAGTATGAAAATTAGTGGAAGTGTTTGACAAGGGACTATAATCTGACAATAGAAGTATATCTCATTTGAAAACTTACCTTAAAACCTTGTGGTTTGTTTTAACAGCTTATTTTAGATGCTGCCACTATTGTCCCTGAAACATACACCCCTCAATGTGTACTTTACTGCCTTCCTGTGGCCATTAACTAGTGACAGTTATTAGATCTCTTAATTAGAAGAGCCACTTCCAGCTCATTAAATATCTATTGCTAAGTGTTCTTTATTGCTGGTTCTATTTGGTTTCTAATGACTTTAATACTCACTATTCAGTAATCAGAATTTGAAAGGCTCTAAATCTTCTGAGAACTTTACCTCCCTGGGATCTTCAATTAGGTTCTTTGAAGATTGCAGCAGATAATTTACGGTTAGTAATATCCACTCTTCACCTATAGGAAACTGTTTAGTTGCTTACACTGTATTGGGGCCTGTTTTAAGTATTTAATAAGCATTGTGTTTCAAGTTTATGACCCTATTTTTCAGGCGAGGACTGTGAAGTGCAGAAACTCATTGATATGCCAGAGACATGAAGAGCCATTACTTTGACTCCCAGGTTGGGGATTGGAATCAAAATATTGGAGATTGTAAATGGTTGCTCATGGATTTTCTCTTTTGGAGGGGTAGGATGGAGGTTATTTAAAAAAAAAAAAGATTGTTGCCGCTATTTAAAATTCCAGAGTATCAAATACCTCTGGTTTTGGAGCTTCTCTTGGTAAAAAGAGATCTGGCAATAGTTGGCCCTTGTTTTGAACACTTGGTCTGGCAGTGGAATGCTGGCTGCCTTTTAGGTGGAGTGTGGACTTTCTGTCCTACAGATCCTTCATGAAATAATAGCCCGAAGGGACAACTGAAGTGTTCCTTCTACTGTCGCTTCTCATTTTAGCTCCCTTCACTCCCTTTACTTGCCTGGGCCATGGAGTCTAATTGAACTGATACTTGCTTAGTACCAGCTTATGTAGGAAGCCTTTCCCCAGTAAGGTCTGTAGCATCTGTAGTCAGAATTCGAACCCTTTACCATCATTATTGCAGTTGGTATTCTATGGAATTTGCTTGAAACTGAATGCTAGTGGAAGTGTTTAACAGACTAGGGTCTGTTATCTAACAATAGTTTGTCTTATTGTAAAAACGTAAATCCTTCGGTTTATTTTAATGGTTTATTTTATTTCGAGAGAGAGTGTGTAAGAGAGTGTGAGGGGGGAGGGGCTGTGGGAGAGGGAAAGTGAGAATAGAATCTTAAGCAGGCTCCATACCCAGCACTGAGCCCAATGTAGCCCTATCTCACAACCCTGAGCTGAAATTAAGAGTTAAATCCAAAGAGTTGGATACTTAACTTATTCAGCCACTCAGGTACCCCTTAACAGTTTATTTTAGAAGCTGCCGCTTTTCCCTGAAACCTACACTCCTCAATGTGTACTTTATTGCCTCCATTGTTCAGAAGCAAACAAGGAAGTGGCAAGATAGGTGTGAAATACTAGGAATAATGCATACACTGATCCGGACTTTTAAAATTTTTATCTTCTAAATATAACTGAATCAGGGGGCACCTGGGTGGCTCAGGTCATGATCTCAGGGTCCTGGGATTGAGCCCCGCATGGGGTGCTCTGCTCAGCGGCGAGCCTCCTTTCCCCTCTCCCTCTGCCTGCCTCTTCCTACTCGTGATCTCTCTCTCTCTCTCTTTCTCTCTCAAGTAAATAAAATCTTTAAGAAAAATGTAACTGAATCAGTCTGAACTTCTGCAATTAGTAGACTTCTAAAAGAGAAAAAAAATAAGACTTTAGGACACTTGGTTTTAAGGAAGAGTATTAGTTCTACCATCCTCTGATAACAGCAGGACCCTATGAAAAGCAAAGCAGGATTCTGATGGTTGTCATACTCTATAATAAATTTAGAAGCTTTGGGAAGGGGTTTCTTGTGGTGGAAAGAACAAAGGACTGAGAGCATGGCAACTAGTCAGTCCTTTACCAGCTAGTTAAATGTCCTTGGTCAGATGGAACATGGAGTGATCTCTCTTCACCTGCTATTAACCCGAATACAAAGTGCTTGGGGTGCCTGGGTGGCTCAGTCCATCTGACTCGGTTTCCACTCTTGATTTCAGCTCAGGTCATGATCCCAGGGTGCTGGGATCTAGCCCCACATCAGGCTTCATGCTCAGCACAGTGTCTGCTTGTCCCTCTCCTCCCCCTCTATCTCTTTCCCCTTAATTTCCTGGGTGGGGGCTCTCGCACTCTCTCAAATAAATAAAATCTTAAAAAAAAAATGCTTAATGTTGGTTGAGACTTTGAGAACTTTTAGACAGCTGTATTTCCATTAATATAGGTAATTTTTATTTTGTGGGGATTGCTGCTATTTGTATACATTTTACTAAGTATCGTGTTTGGGTTCATTACTTTAAAAAGCTTACGAGAAGTCCTGTTTGCAATTCTAGTCTGTCCAAGCGATAATCCTCTAGGTTGATTGTTTTTGGGGTAGACAGTAGCACCACACTGGACCTTAAGGACAGTCTGATTTATGAAGGGTCCACCCATACCTAACATACTCCTCCATTGGCATTTTTCAGGCTTCAAATTCTGATGAACCTTCAATAGGAACGCAAAGCTTTTTAAATATGTTAACGTAAATATTCTGTTAGACCAATTCTGAGCAATGGTACCAAGCCACAGAAGGTTCGGAACAATTATCAAAATTCCCAAGTTGACTTTGTTCTTTCCGTTAGTTTAACCAATCGTGTACTCAGGCCCCTCCATTCTAGGGACCAAGGCTGTGTTTGTTAAGTGACACGTTGCCCCTGCTCTCGGGCCTGTTGTCCAGTGGGGGAGACTGGCAGGAAATGCTGTCAGGATACAGGAAAACGAATCCAGGGGCGGGAAGAGCCAGCTGCTGGGGAGCACTTTCTGGGTCATTTTAGGGAAGAGCAAGGGAGGCTTCCTGAGGAGAAACCTGGATGGACCTTGATGGAGGAGAAATGCTCTGGGCTGAGGAAACCGCTTCTGCAAATGCCAGGAGGCAAGAGAACACAGCTTGTTGAATGTTGAATGAAAACTAACTCCTCTCTCCATCCTTGCCTTTTTTTTTTTTTTCTTCTTTTTCTCCTTCAGGTTTGGGCAAGTAGTGTAGTTGGTAACAAAGGAGTCTGGAGAGTTAAGCAGGGGCCACATGGCTTTGTAAACTATGGCAGGTGGTTTTAGCATCTGTTCTAGGAATGTTAGGTGCCATGGAAGAGTTTTAAGGAGGGAAGTGACAGGGTCAGGTTTGTGCTTCAGTACCTCACTCTGGAGGCAGGGAGACCAATCTGGAGTCTGCCATAGATGATGGTGATGAAGTGACCTTGAAGAGGTGACCGTGGAGAACAGAATAAGGCTTCGGGAGGGATCCAGGAGTTGGTCTTGGCAGGGCGGCAAATGGTGGGGAGGTAGCACTGGGGAGAGTCAGTGATGCCTGGGAACATCCCTCACGGGGGGGGGGGTCCCCAGTTGTGTTTACAGATGTGTTTGTTGCTGCATAGTTTGTGATTGGAAAATATACAGATGTACATTGGAATGAAATATATTCATTAAAAGGGGTCTAGGGGTGCCTGGGTGGCTCAGTTGGTCAATCGAATGACTCTTGATTTTGGCTCAGGTCATGATCTCAGGGTCGTGAGGTCAAGCCCCGTGTGAGGCTCTGTGCTCAACTCAGAGTAGGCTTGAGATGCTCTCCTCTCCCTCTGTCCCTCCCCCAACTTGCTCGCTTGCTCTCTCTCTGAAGTAAATCTTTTCTTTTTAAAAAAAGGATCTATGTATGTGGCCGTGGAAAGATAACCATGGAACTTTTTCATTGTCAAAAGTGAGTTATAGAACAGGATTTAGGATCACTTTTATTTAAATATATATGAGACAGAAAAGCATAGTGACAAGAAGTAAAAAATGAGATCATGGTTCAGCAACTTAGTTACTCTGCGACCTTGGGCATGACATTTAACCTCTGCAAACTTTTTTCATTCATAAAGACCCATGATAGAGTTTATCTTGAAAGGTCGTCAGGAGAGGTATGTGAGCTACTTACTGCATGAACACTTAAAACCAACCTGACTTGTGGTAAGCCTTTTAGTTTCAATTATGGTTGGGTTATTTGTGAGCATAAAAATATCCATAAAACCTTCCATTCATGCCTTACCAAAGTTATCTTGTATGTGCATATGGGAGACCAGCTTAAACTTATAAAAATTTATGTATTAATAGGACTATACCATTTAAAGAAAGAGAAAATTCTCCTCTCTCTGGAGGCTGGAGAGATTGTCTGAGGTAATACTTTTTTTTTTTTTTTTTTTAAGATTTTATTTATGAGAGAGAAGAGCTAGCAGGGGGAGCAGCAGAGGGAGAGGGAGAAGCAGACTCCCTGCTGAGCAGGGAGCCCAACGTGGGGCTGGATCCCAGGACCCTGAGATCATGACCTGAGCCAAAGGCAGATGCTTCACCAACTAAGCCACCCAGGCACCCAGTAATATATGTTTTATTAGAGAAAAACCTATATCCCACTTGTCTTTAGAACAGTCAAATGAATCCCTATGTTCTTGCCCACGAGCTTTATTGTGGGGTTGGGGGCATCGGGGTTCAGCCTTGCCTTGAGCCCATAAAGTTCTGGGTTGCCTGAACACCCAGTTTGTGACTTGGGTTGGGGCTGGTGCAGCTGATTCTGAAATGGCCGGAAAGGAGGCCGGCTGGTGTAGGAGAGATGGTGCTTTGGTGTTAGTGCCTCTAAAGAGCTGCAGAGCCTTCCTGGGGAAGATCACCCAGTGGGGCCAGTCAGCACCTGTACAGATTCAGGATCAGCCAACTTTGTGTGTTGACCTGGGCACACAACGCTGCCTGGCAGTTTTACACTAATATCATTCTCCTGGTTTGAAGCCACTGTATTCCTACCTCTCCACTCTTTAAATTCGAATCTGTCTGCTGCCACCTCTGCGTCTCAGGTTCTGAACCTCCCCCTAGTAGAGGCCACAGGAGCTAATGTCAGGAGTGTCCTCTTCTCACTGCCATTTATTCTATAACATCTTGCAACAGTGGTGTCTTGCCTGGCTCAACGTCCGCTCGTCCCCTCTTTGGTTCTCTCCCCCTCCCACTCTCATGTGTGTTTTGGGGAGGGACTCCAGCCTCTGCAGTTTCCCTTTTGTACCTAAAACTCCTTCTTTGTCTCCACCTCTTTCCGATCACAAACTCCCTGTGTGATCTCCCACACTCCTGTGGTTTGAAATCCCACCTCTCCACTGCATGGGTGTCTCTAACCCAGGTCTCTCCCCTGAGCTCTATAGTTGCTTACTAGATCTCACGTCTCTTCTGTCTAAATTGGAGCTCTAGTTTCTCCCCTCTCCAGTCTGCGCCTTGCTAGCCTTCAATACCTTAATAAATGGTGTTTACTCCTGCCACAAACCTGGGACTCTCCTTGTCACCTCCATCCCTTCCCACATCCACCCCCATCCCCAGAAGGTTCTGCTTCCAGTATATATTCCCAGTTTTTTCACTGCTTTCCACCCCTCAAATGCAAACCATAATTTCTTAGGATGACCAAAGCTCTCTAACTGGCAGTTCTGCTTCCGCTCATGCCCCTTCCAACCCATTCTCCACTGTTGCCAAGGTGACATTTTTATTATTTATTATTTATTATTTTTTTATTAACATATAACGTATTATTTGCTTCAGGGGTACAGGTCTGTGATTCATCAGTCTTACACAATTCACAGCCCTCACCATAACACATACCCACCCCCCCACAACCCTCAGTTTGTTTCCTGAGGTTCCTCAGTTTGTTTGTTGAGATTAAGAGTCTCTTATGGTTTGTCCCTCTCCTGATCCCATCTTGTTTCATTTTTTTCCCTCCCCATCCCCCACAACCTTTCTCCCTGCCTCTCAAATTCCTCATATTAGAGAGATCATATGATAATTATCTTTCTCTGATTGACTTATTTTGCTTAGCATAATACCCTCTAGTTCCATCTATAATGTTGCAAATGGCAAGATTTCATTTTTTTGATGGTTGCAAAGTATTCCATTGTATATATATACCACATCTTCTTTATCCATTCATTTGTTGATGGACATCTAGGTTCTTTCCATAATTTGGCTGTTGTGGACATTGCTGCTATAAACATTCGGGTGCATGTGCCCCTGAGGATCACTACCTTCGTATTTTTAGGGTAAATACCCAGTAGTGCGATTGCTGGGTCGTAAGGTAGCTCCATTTTCTACTTTTTAAGGAACCTCCATACTGTTTTCTAGAGTGGCTGCACCAGCTTGCATTCCTACCAACAGTGTAGGAGGGTTCCCCTTTCTCCTTGCCAACATCTGTTGTTTCCTGACTTGTTGATTTTAGCCATCCTGACTGGTGTGAGGTGGTATCTCACTGTGGTTTTGATTTGTATTTCCCTGATGCCGAGTGATGTTGAGCACTTTCTCGTGTGTCTGTTGGCCATTAGGATGTCTTCTTGGAAGAAATGCCTGTTCATGTCTTCTGCGCATTTCTTGATTGGATTATTCTTTGGGTGTTGAGTTTGGTAAGTTCTTTATAGATTTTGGATACTAGCCCTTTATCTGATATGTCATTTATAAATATCTTCTACCATTGTATCATTTGTCTTTTGGTTTTGTTGACTGTTTCCTTTGCTGTGCAAGTTTTTGATCTTGATGAAGTCCCAATAGTTCATTTTTGCCCTTGCTTCCCTTGCCTTTGGCGATGTTTCTAGGAAGAAGTTGCTGCAGCTGAGGTCCAAGAGGTTGCTACCTGTGTTCTCCTCAAGGATTTTGATGGATTCCTGTCTCCCATTGAGGTCTTTCATCCATTTCGAGTCTATTTTTGTGTGTGGTGTAAGGAAATGGTCCAGTTTCATTCTTCTGCATGTGGCTGTCCAATTTTCCCAACACCATTTGTTGAAGAGACTTTTTTCCATTGGACATTCTTTCTTGCTTTGTCAAAGATTAGTTGACCATAGAGTTGAGGGTCCATTTCTGGGCTCTCTCTTCTGTTCTATTGACCTGTGTGTCTGTTTTTGTGCTGATATGTACTGTCTTGATGACTACAGCTTTGTAATAGAGCTTGAAGTCTGGAATTGTGATGTCACCAACTTTGGTTTTCTTTTTCAACATTCCTCTGGCTATTGGGGGTCTTTTCTGGTTCCATATAAATTTTAGGATCATTTGTTCCATTTCTTTGAAAAAAAATTGGTATTTTGATAGGTATTGTATTAAATGTGTATATTGCTTTAGATAGCATAGACATTTTCACAATATTCTAATCTATGAGCATGCAATGTTTTTCTGTTTCTTTGTGTCTTTCTCAATTTCTTTCATGAGTACTCTATAGTTTTCTGAGTACAGATTCTTTGCCTCTTTGGTTAGATTTATTCCTAGGTGTCTTATGGTTTGGGGTGCAGTTGTAAATGGGATTGACTCATCAATTTCTCCTTCTGTTGGTGTATCGAAATGCAACTGATTTCTGTGCATCGATTTTATATCTTGACACTTAATTCCTGTATGAGTTCTAGCAGTTTTGGAATGGAGTCTTTTGGGTTTTCCACATAAAGTATCATATCATCTGCAAAGAGTGAGAATTTGACTTCTTCTTTGATGATTCAGATGCCGTTTATTTCTTTTTGTTGTCTGATTGCTGAGGCTAGGACTTCTAGTACTATGTTGAATAGCAGTGGTGATAGTGGACAGTTCTGCCATGTTCCTGACCTTAGGGGAAAAGCTCTCAGGTTTTCTCTATTGTGAATGATATTCACTGTGGGTTTTTCATAGATGGCTTTGATGATATTGAGGTATGTACCCTCTATGCCTACACTGTGAAGAGTTTTGATCAAGAATGGATGTTGTACTTTGTCAGATGTTTTATCAGCACCTATTGAGAGTATCATATGGTTCTTGTTCTTTCTTTTATTAATGTATTGTATCACATTGATTGATTTGCGGATGTTGAACCAACCTTGCAGCCCAGGAATAAATTCCACTTGGTCATGGTGAATAATCCTTTTAATGTACTGTTGGGCTCTATTGGCTAGTATTTTGATGAGAATTTTTGCATCCTTGTTCATCAAGGATGTTGGTCTGTAATTCTCCTTTTTTTTTTTTTTTAAAGATTTTATTTATTCATTTGACACAGAGAGAGAGATCACAAGTAGACAGAGAGGCAGGCAGAGAGAGGAGGAAGCAGGCTCCCCGCTGAGCAGAGAGCCCGATGTGGGCCTCGATCCCAGGACGCTGAGA
>LNAC01000074.1:1054851-1263896 GCA_002007465.1 Ailurus styani
CTCTCTCTGCCTGCTTCTCTGCCTACTTGTGATCTGATCTCTCTCTCTGTGTCAAATAGATAAATAAAATCTTAAAAAAAAAAAGAAAATGTTTGGTAGAATTGCCCTGGGAAGCCATCTATCTGGTCCTGGGCTCTTGTTCATTGGGAGATTTTTGATGACTGCTTTATTTATTTTACTTTATTTTATTTTTTAAAGATTTTATTTATTTGACAGAGAGAGAGAGATCACAAGTAGGCAGAGAGGCAAGCAGAGAGAGAGGAGGAAGCAGGCTCCGCTGAGCAGGGAGCCCGATGTGGGCCTCAATCCCAGGACCCTGAGATCATGACCTGAGCCGAAGGCAGAGGTTTTAACCCACTGAGCCACCCAGGTGCCCTTGATGACTGCTTTAATCTTCTTACTGGTTATGGGTCTGTTTAGGTTTTCTATTTCTCCCTGGTTCAGTTTTGGTAGTTTATATGTCTCTAGGAATGCATGCATTTCTTCCAGATTGTCAAATTTGCTGGTGTAGAGTTGCTCATAATATGTTCTTATAATTGTTTGTATTTCTTTGGTGTTAGTTGTGATCTTTCCTCTTTCATTCATGATTTTATTAATTTGGGTCCTTTCCCTTTTCTTTTTGATAAGTCTGGCCAGGAGTTTATCAATCTTATTAATTCTCTCAAAGAACAGCTCCTAGTTTTGTTGATTTGTTCTACTGTTCTTTTGGTTTCTATTTCATTGATTTCTGTTCTGATCTTTATTATTTCTCGTCTCCTGCTGGGATTAGGCTTTCTTTGCTGTTCTTTCTCCAGCTCCTTTAGGTGTAGGGTTAGGTTGTATATTTGAGAACTTTCTTGTTTCTTGAGAAAGGCTTGTATTGCTATATCCTTTGCTCTCAGGACTGCCTTTGCTGCATCCCAAAGATTTCGAACAGTTGTGTTTTCATTTTCATTTGTTTCTGTGAATTTTTAAAATTCTTCTTTAATTTCCTGGTTGACCCATTCATTCTTTAGTAGGATGCTCTTTAGCCTCCATGTATTTGAGTTCTTATCAACTTCCTTCTTGTGGTTGAGTTCTAGTTTCAAAGCATCGTGGTCTGAAAATATGCAGGGAATGGTCCCGATCTTTTGGTACTGGTTGAGACCTGATTTGTGACCCAGGATGTGATCTATTCTGGAGAATGTTCCATGTGTACTAGAGAAGGCTGTGTATTCTGTTGCTCTGGGATGGAATGTTCTGAATATATCTGTGATGTCCATCTGGTCCAGTGTGTCATTTAAAGCCTTTATTTCCTTGTTGATCTTTTGCTTAGATGATCTGCCCATTTCAGTGAGGGGGGTGTTAAAGTCCCCTACTATTACTGTATGGTTGTTAATGTGTTTCTTTGATTTTGTTATTAATTGGTTTATATAATTGGCTGCTCCCATGTTAGGGGCATAGATATTTAAAACTGTTAGATCGACAGACCCTTTAAGTATGATATAGTGTCCTTCCTCATCTCTTATTATAGTCTTTGGCTTAAAATCTAATTTGTCTGATATAAGGACTGCCACCCCAGCTTTCTTTTGATGTCTGCTAACATGGTAAATTGTTTTTCACCCCCTCACTTTAAATCTAGAGGTTTCTTTGGGTCTAAAATGAATTTCTTGCAGATAGCATATCGTCAGGTCTTTTTTTTTTTTTTTTAATCCATTCTGATACCCTGTGTCTTTTCATTGGGGAATTTAGCTCATTTACATTCAGGGTAACTATTGAAATATATGAATTTAGTGCNTTTATTTTTTTTATTTATTTTTTTTATTTTTTTTTTTTAAAGATTTTATTTTTATTTATTTGACACAGAGAGAGAGAGACCACAAGCAGGCAGAGAGGCAGGCAGAGAGACAGGGAGAGGAGAAAGCAGGCTCCCTGCTGAGCAGAGAGCCCAATGCTGTTACTTTTAGGTTCTTTCTTTGCTTAGAGGACTGCTTTCACTATTTCCTATAGGGCTGGTTTGGTGTTTGCAAATTCTTTTAGTTTTTGTTTGTCCTGGAAGCTTTTCCTCTCTCCTTCTATTTTCAATGACAGTCTAGCTGGATATAGTATTCTTGGCTGCATATATTTCTTGTTTAGTGCTCTGAATATATCATGCCTGTCCTTTCTGGCCCGTTAGGTCTTTGTGGATAGGTCTGCTTTCAATCTAATATTTTTACTGTTGTGTATTACAGAGCTCTTGTCCTGAGCTGCTTTCAGGATTTTCTCTTTGTCACTGAGACTTGTAAGTTTTACTATTAGATGACGGGGTGTTCACCTATTTTTATTGGGGGGGGTTCTCTGTGCCTACTGGATTTTGATGCTTATTCCCTTTGGCAAATTAGGGAAAATTCTCTGCCATCATTTGCTCCAACATACCTTCTGTCCCCTCTCTCTTCTTCTGAGATCCCAGTTATTCTAATAGTGTTTCATCTGTGGTATCATTTGTCTCTCTCATTCTCCCCTCTGGTCTAGTAGTTGTTTGTCTCTCTTTTTCTCACCTTTATTCTCCCTCATTTAGTCTTCTATATCATTAATTCTCTCTTCTGCCTCATTTATCCTAGCAATAAGAGCCTCCATTTCTGATTGCACCTCATTAATAGCTTTTTTTATTTCAACTTGGTTAGATTTTAGTTCTTTTATTTCTCCAGAAAGGGATTTTATTTCTCCAGAAAGGGATTCTCTATTATCTTCCAAGCTTTTTTCGAGCCCAGCTAGCACCTTGATAATCATCATTTGAACTCTAGTTCTGACATTACTAATGTCCATATTGATTAGGTCCCTAGCCATCAGTACTACCTCTTGTTCTTATTTTTTTTTCCCTGTGGTGAGTTTTTCCACCTTGTCATTTTATTCAGATAAGAATAGATGAATGAGAACAAAAGAGTAAAAGGGTAGCAGTGACCCCAGAAAAATATCCACTAACCAAATCAGAAGAGACCCAACACTGGGGGGAGAAGGAGGAAATAAAATACATACATATTATATATATAGAACAGAGCCACACACTTGATTTTGGGTGTAGTTTGGTCTGTTAGAAGAAACTGCCTCCCAAAATTTAAAGAAAGAAAAACATATATATATATATATGTGTGTGTGTGTGTGTGTGTGTATATATATATATATACACATATATATGTGTATATATATATATACACATATATATATGTGTATATATATATATGTGTATATATATATATAGATACACAAAAATAAGGTTAAACACGATGAAGGGATGGAATATGACTGTAAAGATGACAACTAGAAAAGATTATAAAAAGGGAATTGACAAGGAGTTGGTTGAAAACGAAAAAAAAAAAGAGGAAAGAACGTGATCAGGCTGGAGACCAGAACAAAGCCATGCACTAGATTTAGGCTATATTTTGATCTATTAGAAGAAACTGTATACCAAAATTTTAAAGAAAAACCTATATGTATACAAAAAATAAGGTTAAATACAATAAAGGGATAGAATATTAGTAGAACAATGAAAATTAGAGATATTAGAAAAGGTATTGGTAAGATATATTAGTTAAAAAATGTTAAAATAGGAAAGAGCAAAAACTTTTAAAAAAATAGAATAAGAAAAAAATACAATAAAATAAAAAGTAGCTTTGAAAGCCTAAAGAATCATAGGAAAAAAACCATGAGTTCTGTGTGTTGCATTCCCCTGACTCTGGAGTTGTGCAGTTTTCATTGATTGGTGACCTTGGTCTTGGTTGGATGTTCTTGCTTATCTTCTGGAGGAGGGGCCTGTTGCAGTGATTCTCAAATGTCTTTGCCTAAGGCGGAATTGCACCGCCCTTTCCAGGGGCCAGACTAAGTAATGTGCTTGGTTCGCTCTTGGTAGCTTTTGTTCCCTGAACGGTTTCCGTACAGCTTTGGAGGATGGGAATGAAAATGGCGGCCTCCCAATCTCCGGCCCCGTAGGAGCTGAGAGCTCAGGGCCTCACTCCTCAGTGTGCCCTCAGAGAAAAGCAGTCAGTCTGTCCCGTCTCCTTGGTCTCCGGCCGCACTCTGAGCTCACCCAGCCTGTGCCTGAACGTTTCTGTCTCTGGTGCTCGGCCCTGTTTGGAGTCCCCAGATCCAGCAGATTCCTGCAGCACGCTCCTGTGCCGCTCCTCCCGGAGGCGGAAGGAGAGGGTCTTCCTGGATCTGCCACTTGTGCATTTCCTGCTTGAAGAGCAGTGGCCCAACTGTGCTTCAGGTCACGGTTTAAGGTAACCCCGAGCTGAGAGCCCACTGCTCAGCCCCATCTCTGCAGCCTGTTTCCCCACTCTGATACCTGGGGGCTCTGCCACACTCAGGCACTCCCAATCTAACATTTTATTTTTTTAAGGATTTATTTATTAGAGAGAAAACACGCAGTGTGGGGAGGAGCAGAGGGAGAGGGAGACAGATAATCTCAAGCAGACTCTGCGTGGAGCCTGACGCAGGGCTCAGTCCCACAGCCTTGAGATCATGACCTGAGCTGAAACCAAGAGTTGGACACTTAACTGAATGAGCCACCCAGGTGTCTCAGAGTGACCTTTTATTTATTTTTTAAAGATTATATTTGAGAGAGAGGACAAATGGTGGGGGGAGTGAGAGAGGGAGAAGCGGGCTCCCCTCTGAGCAGGGAGCCAGAAGTGGGACTTGATCCCATGACCCTGAGATCATGACCTGAGCCAGCCAGGTGCCACCAGAGTGACATTATATTAATTTTTTATTTTAAAAAATATTTGAGAGAAAGAGCACGTGTATGCGAGGGGTGGGGAAGGACAGAGGGAGAGGGAGAAGTGGACTCCCCACTAAGCAGGTAGCCCGATGTAGGGCTCAATCCCAGGACCCCAAGATCATGACTTGAGCCAAAGGCAGACGCTTAACTGAGCCATTCAGGTGACCACAGTAACATTTCAAATGCAACTCTATTTGTTTCCTGCTTGAAAACTTCCAGTAGATTCTTACTGGGCCTTGGGTAACAGGTGAACTCCTCTCCTTGGCCTATGAGGCCTTGCATGATCTGGGCCCTGCCTGGTGCTTGGTTGTCCCCTGTTTGAGGTTCCATCTCTCTACCTTTTAGTTCCTGAGGCACCACTCCTGCCCCTGGTGTAGCCCCTGCAGGAGGCTTGTGTCCCTGTTGCCTCCTGAATTGCATTTGCTCTGATTCCTCTGCTCATTGCTGATTGCACCTGAGGAGGCAGGGGGAGTTCTGAAGTGGAGGGAGGGCTTGCTTCCCTTCATCTGTGCTACCTGGCCCGTCCTCTGGTTCCTCACCTGAGCAGTCACCCAGTCCTGCCACTTTCAGAAGGGTTCGATTCTTTCCTTTGCTAGTGGTATTCCT
Source organism: Ailurus styani (assembly GCA_002007465.1). Lineage (NCBI taxonomy): Eukaryota > Metazoa > Chordata > Mammalia > Carnivora > Ailuridae > Ailurus > Ailurus styani. The sequence continues at coordinate 1,060,169 of LNAC01000074.1, forward strand.
CTTCAGGCCACCATTTCTCCCCTGGGATGTCCTAACAGTGCCTTACACCTGCTGTCATATGATTTCCCCAAAGCCATTCTCCAGGTGCAGCCAGGGTGAGTGTTCCCATTCAGCAAATGTGATAGTATCATTTCCTTTTAATTTCAGATGTAGTTCTCAACTCTAGAAGCTTAATTTTTTTTTAAAATATTCCATGTTTCTGCCTAACTTTGAACATATGGAATACAGTTATCTCTGTTTTAAATGTCCTCGTCTGCTAATTCTAACACCTGTTGTCAGGTCTGGGCCGGTTTCAATTGTTTGGGCTTTTCACCCCCTTATTTTCCTACTGTGTACTATGCCTGGCAATTTTTATTGGATGCCAGAAGAATTTTACCTTTTTGTGTGTGTGTGTGTGCTGGGTATTTTTATATTTCTGTAAGCATTTTTTTTAAAAGATTTTATTTATCTGACTGTGCAAGAGAGCACAAGCAGCGGGAGGAGGCAGAGGGAGAGGCAGGCTCCCTACTGAGCATGGAGCCCTGACATGGGGCTCTATCCCAGGACCCCAAGACCACGCAGACACCCAACCCACTGAGCCACCCAGGTGCCCCTTCTGCAAACATTCTCAAACCTTGTTCTGGGATATAGTTAAGTTGCTTAGAAACAATTTGATTCATTTGAGTCTTGCTTTTAAGTTTGTTAGGCAACACAAGGGCTAATTTTCTCCCTTCTACTGAGGTAATACTTTATTTAAAGAAAAACATATATTCTTCCATTTATCTTTACAACAGTTGAATGAATCCCTATCTTATAGATGAGGAAACTGAGGCTCTCCAAATTTAAGTGACACAGCTGGTAGGTTGTCGGAGTCTGGAATCACATTCATGTCTGTCTAGCCCCAATAGTCAGGCTTTTTTGTTGTTCCCAACTTTGAGATATAATTGACATACAGCATTGTATAAGGTGCTGATTTGATACATATATATAGGTAGCTAACACTTTCGTTATATCATGTAATTACCATTTTTTTTGTGATGAGAATGTTTAAGATCTATTTTTAGCAACTTATTATATAATGCAATATTGTTAACTATAATCACCATGCTACACATTATATGCTGTAACTTACTCATCTTATAATTGGAAGTTTGGGGGCACCTGGGTGGCTCAGTTGGTTAAGTGTCTGACTCTTGATTTTGGCTCAGGTTGTGATACCAGGGTTGTGAGATGGGTGTTGGGCTCTCTGCTGAGCATGGAGCCTGCTTAAGATTCTCTCTTCCTCTGCCCCTCCACGCCCTATCCCCCAATTTGTCCTCTCTTCTTTAAAGAGTTATTTATTTTAGAGAGAGAGAGAGAGAGAGAGAGAGAGCGAGCATGTGCACATGAATGCTTGTGTGACCTGGGAAGGGGCAGAGGGAGAAAGAGAGAGAATCTCAGGCAGACTCCACGCTGAGCACAGAGCCCAACTTGGGGTTTGATCTCATGACCCTGAGATCATGACCTGAGTCAAAGCCAAGAGTTGGTGGCTCAACTCACTGAGACACCCAGGCACCCCCCCCCTTAAAGAAAAATTGGAAGTTTGTACCCTTTGACCAGCATCTCCCAGTTTCCTTCACCCCACAGCCCCTGGTAACCCATATTCCATTCTGAATTTGACTTTTTAAGATTCCACATGTAAATGAGATCATATAGTATTTGTCTTTGTCTTCTTGATTTGTTTCACTTTGCATAATGCCCTCAAGGTCTGTCCATGTTGTTGCACATGGTAGATTTCCTTCTTTCTCATGCCCTTACAAGTATTCCATTGTATGTATATACACACCATATTTTATTTTTCTGTTCACCTGTTGATGAATGCTTGAATTGTTCCCACGTCTTGGCTCTTGTGAATAGTGCTATGATAAACATGGGAGTGCAGGTATCTTTTTCAAGATGCTGTGTTCATGGTCTTCGGATCTATACCTAGAGTGGGATTCCTTGATCATATGGGAGTTCTATTTTTTTGAGCAATGAAGTAAGACTCCTAAAACTCCATCCACTGTTCCCGGATTGGGAGGTTTTCTAGCCTGGCTATTGGGAACAGACAGGCTTCCCAGTCCTGTGTGAGCTCCGGTGCTCTTCCCTCTAGCTCTCAAGTGGTTCCCTCACCTACAAGTAATGAAGGCCTGCAGGGGACTGCAGATTCTCAGGGTCACCTCCGTGCAGTGCTCTCCTCTCCAGTGCTCTGGCTGGCTGACTAGCTGCGTGGTCTTCCCTGACTCTGTCTCTTCAGCTCAAGGAGTTGGCTCGGCTCTTCTTTCTTCCCCACCCTGGCCTGGAAACTCTCAGACTAGTGAGCTGGGCCATCAGAGGGGGCTCACCTCATTTATTCCCCATTCGTCAGGGACCACTGTCCTTTATTTCCCAATATTAATTCTCCTGGAAACCATGTTTCATATGTTGTTTTTCGGTTGTTTCAGGCAGGAAGGTAAAATGGTCCTTGTTCCGCCAACTTGGTTGGCATTGAAAATTCCCTCCAGGTGTCATTTACCTTTTGTTTTGAGTTGAATTCACATAACACAGAATTCACCATTTAAAAACTTCAGCCATTTTTTTTCCAGCCATTTTGAAGTGTACAATTCAGTGGCTTTTAAGACATTCACAGTGTTGTACAAACATGACCACTACCTACTTTCAGAACATTTTCATCCTTCCCCCCCAAAAACCTGTACTCATCAAGCAGTCGTTCCTCATTTCACTTTTAAGTGATGCCCCACTGCCCTTGGGAGAAGGCCCACATGACTCCCAAGGCTGCCCAGTGGCTCCTAGGGAGATGAAATGCGATTCCTCTCCTGGAAAGATTTTCTGATTTGCTGGCTCACCCCAATCCACCCTTTTGCTCTCCACTGTGCTACTTCTATGACCAGGAGCCTTTCCTGATACCTCAAAGAGGGGGCTAGGTTCCCTCCTATTTGCTCCACTCCAGACACTGAAACTTCTCCTAGCACTTCACATGCTAAACTGTGTCTGCCCGTTTGTGTCTTCTGTTAAACTGGGTGCCAGCTCAGTTCTGCCCTGTTCGCTCTTGTATTCGTGGTGCACAGTAGGTGCTCAGGTATTTACCCAAATGAAGGAATGTGTCATCTGTCCCTGGGGACCCAGGTTCTAGAGGGAGAGAGAGAGAATCTCTGCACCATGCCCCCTGTTAGCATCGTGTGGAGTCAGGGCCAGGGACTTTGCCTTTATCCCAGGTTCCCCCAGAGAGAGAGAGGCAGGGGTAGAGCATAAGCCCAGGGGGCCAGCTTCTCGCCTCCCCTGCTGGGCAGCTCCCATCCTCTTTGTGTTCTTCTCTTAGCACAGCCTGCCTGTGTGTGGAGAAGGTTCAAATCGACAGGGTGGAAATGGGAGCTGGTTTTCTTTCTTTAGTACCTGCTCCCCCTGGGGTTTTGTCAGCTTCTCCTCCCTGCTGGGTGTTGGGGAGGAGCATCTTACCAGATTCCACAGCTTTCTGGTTCCTCTTGGTTCAGATCAGTTTTTGACTTGTAATGTAAGCCTCCGTCTTATTCATTTTAAAACTTCAGTCTCAGACTCATTGCAAGCCCTTCTCCTCTCCCCCCACACCGGCTAGAGCTGGGACTGGAGCCTGTGTGGTGAACACACCTCCCCTCCCCCCTGCAGATGCTGGACTCTTGTGGGCCTCCTGCAGCCCAATGCCAGGGAGGACAGCGGTGGGGAGAAATGGTTGTGCTCGTGTGACAGGCCACATGTTAGTTATGGGCAGTGACCTGGCTTCAGTCTGGGTGTTGGGCTCTGTGCGGGGCTGGTGTCCTCCACTCTGTGTAGCGGTGTGTGTGGCCACGTGTTTGCATATGGCTGGTGATTCCTGCCCCTCTGACAGTGGCAGCCATTGCCTCGTCCATGCTTTTCCTGGGCGGGACTTTCTAGTGCTTTGTCCAGGGCCCCCTCCCTTAATAACCCCTGGGGTCCTTTTCATACCCTTTGAGGGCCACAGAGATCAGGTTGGGGTGAAGGTTTCCTGCGCACACCATATCCAAGGATCTCCTGGGCTACTCCAACAAGTGAGAAATCTCAGGACCAGGAGCAGCGACCAATATTTAAGTTCACGTCCCCACATGCCAATGATCCTCCCTTTCTCCCCATTGTTTGGTAAGAAGATTGAAAAAGAACCATATTCTTAGGCTTCCAGAATGCTCCCCTCAGAGCCCTGTCTTCTGGTGCTTGACTCTGTCGGTGGCACCAGGTGGGCCCACAGTTTTTGCAGCTCAAGAGGCTTGCCTGTTCCCCTCTTCTTGCAGGTCCCAATCGTCGGGTGTGGTGCACTTGGGGCCAGTCTGGGCCACAGGAGGGGAGGGACCCTGCTCTCCCACATGGATGTGGCTCTTCCCGGCGGACATCAAAAGCTGACCACCTCCTTTCCTAGGCCTCTTTCCTCTCCTGGTAGCTGGTTCTGCCTCTCTCAGCAAGTGCAGAGCTAGCTTTAGGACATGCTGTACGATGTGACTTTTGGAGACCTTAGCCGCGTGCGCTCAAGCAACAGGAGCAATCAGTGGCCCATCTTCCATTCCTCTGCTCCAGTTAGAGGGAGCGCCTCTGAAGGGTGCTTGATCTTTGCAGACTTCAAGCCCACAGCCCTGCCTGGGACAGACAGTTTGTGGGTTTGATTACTGTAGGAAGTCAGACAGCAAAGTGGCTGCCTGTATGCCTGTACGCACAGGCTCCCAGGAGGATCTGTGACTACACTCCTTATGAAGAGGCCCCTTTTCCTGTAAGAAGAGGCCGGACTGACGAGCCACTTCACTGAGCACACAGTGGAACAGCCTGTGGGATCTGCCTTCCTCTGGTGCCTGAGGAGTGAGAGGGGGTTTCCATGGTGATGGCATGTACTGTCCCTCCCCTCCATCTTGCAGGGCCACTGCAGAGGTGGGAGCGGCGTGCCATTGGTCTGCTGTTAAAAGCCCAGGTCACAGCTGGCTTTTGGCTTCCTGCACCCTTGCACTGACCCGGGAAGGGACACAGCCTATCGGGGGCACGATGGGAGACTAACCTGGAGGTGTCAGGGGAGAGCACGTAGTTAGGAAGCATCTTCATCTTCCTAGAAAGATGAAAAGCTAGTTGAGCGCAGTGTTCTGCATTGGTAGTTTGAAAACTGGGCGTGTAACTAGAGCGGTGATACAAATCGTCTTTCCGTCCTACACTGTAGGTGGAGGTAGGACTGAGGGTGGTGTGGGGAGATGCTGAAGGGGGTAGTCCGGCAAAGAGAGTCAGGGAGAGCAGGTACTTTGTTATTTAAAATTGTATGTATGAGATGATTTAACAAGCTTCTATTTTTATTGTTTCAAAATCTGCATAATCCAATTCCTTTCATTCAACAGAAAATGTTGAGTGGTTCCTAAGTGCCAGGCATTGTTCTAAGTACTAAGGACATAGCACTAAACAAAACAGATAAAAATCTCTGCCCTCAGCCAGAAACCACCTATCTACAAAATAATAGTAAGCTATACCATATGCTAGAAATTGGTGGGTGCCATGGAAAGATAAAGTAGGGAAGGAGGAATGAATGTCCTGTGGGTGGGTGGATGGAGGGGTGGGTTGAGATTTTAAATAGGTTATGGAGGTCCTCATTAACAAGGTACTTTTGAACAAAGATTTGAAGGAGTTGAGAAAGAAGGGCTGAGAATATCGAGGGGTAGGACTATCCAGGCATAAGAGAGAGCTGGTCAAAGGCCCTGAGGTAGGAATGGACTTGACATGTTTGAGGAATTGCTGAAAGGTCAGTGGGGCTGGAGCATAGTGAGTAATAGAGGGTTAGGAGACAATGCCAGAGAGGTAGTCAGAGGCCTAATCATGCAGGACATTGAAGGCCATAAAAATGAGTTTGGATTTTAAGTGTAAGTCCCTGGGTGGGGTGGGGGGGTGCTGAGGATCAAAAGACTATTGAGAATAGGGTAGTGTTGAGTTGGAAGGATGGAAACTTTGGTGCTGGAAGGTCAGATTACAGAGAGTTTGAAGCTATTCGTAGTGATAATGTCTAGCAGATGACCACAGGAATGAGTCACAGGCAGATGGAGGACAAGCTTGTGGGAGAATTGTCCAGTAATTTTGAGAACAGGATCTGGAAAGGAAGAAACATAGTGAAGGAGTGGTGTTAGAATGGTACTGAGCTAGGAGCCAAAATCTCCAAGGAGGGAAGGGAGTGACCTGGGTTTTTGCAACAGGACAGGCCAGTGGATGGTGTAGTCTGATGACATGAGGTTCTGAGCTGGGGTTTGGGGGCAGAGAAAGCAACAGTGGCCTGGAAGCAGTAGTGAGGATCCCCGGTGGCGGTGGACAGGGCGCCCTCTTCGCTGATGCTGACAGGAGGCTGGGGGAGGGGTGGTAGCTGGGAGCCAAGGTTCCCTTGAGGTGTGGTGTATGACTGTCTTAGTATACTGCTGTATAGAGCTCCTACTTATCTCAGTGAAACCTAAATAAGTCTGATGAATTTGAGCGAGGATGTTTTAGAAGTTCTTTTCCCTAGAAATGGAATAACAGGAATTAACAGTTTATACTTGGTCTGTAGATTGAGGCATCTAAGGTTAAAACAGCTCCTCTTTAGTGCTTGTAGGATTCTGTCTTGAGGTTCATCATCACCCTGACTGGCTGCATCCAGGGCATGGAGGAAGAGAAGGTTGACTGAGAAGACATGCAGTTGCCAGCAATAGAACAAGAATGGAGGAAAAAGGAAGAAAAAGCAGTTGAGATGTGCATAGGAGTGTTTCGGGTAGAATAAACTCCCTGCAGAAGTGACTCTCAGGAGGGCAGGGCCCTTTGCTCATTTGCCCTATAGTTAGCAGTGGTTCTCTGAGCGCAGCCTGAGACTCCAGGGGTCCCCAAGGCCCTTTCAGGGGCACATGAGGTCAAGACTATTTAAGTAATAATACTAAGATGTTATTTGCCCTTTGCATTCCTGTTCTCTCATAAGTGGACCGTGGAGTTTTGCAGAAGCTACATGAAGTGAGATAACCCAGCAGACCGAATGCAGAAGCAGATAGAAAATCTAGCTGTCTTTTTAAAAGATAGTAAAGAAATCCAAAAAAATGTAAAACAATGTCAGTCTTCTCACTAAATATTTTTTTAAATCTGGGAAAATAGAGTTACTTTTCGTAAAAATATAATATTAGGAGGGTTTGCAATGTTTAAATCAATGAAATTTCCATTTTAATTTCTGCCATGTTTACAATAGCCCCAGTATAGAAAGAGCCCAGATGTCCATCGATAGATGAATAAAGGAGATGTATAATTATATTTATTATATTTAATGGAATATTACTTGGCCATCAAAAAGAATGAGATCTTGCCATTTGTTGGAATGTGGATGGAACTAGAAGGTATTAAGTGAAATAAGTCGGTCAGAGAAAGAAAAATACCATATGATTTCACTCATGTGGAATTTAAGAAACAAAACATGAACATAGGGAAAGGGAAAGAAAAATAAGATAAAAACAGAGAGGGAGACAAACCACAGAGACTTAACTCTAGGAAACAGACTGGGTTGCTGGAGGGGAGCTTGGTGGGATGATGGGGTAACTGGGTGATGGGCATTAAGGAGGGCACATGATGAAATGAGCACTGGGTGTTATATATAATTGATGAATCACTAATTTCTACCCCCGAAACTAATAATGTACTATATGTTGACTAAATTGAATTTAAATAAAAACTAAAAATGTCCAATACTGCAAATATTTAATAATTTTAATAATTATAATTAAAATTAATAATTTTTCTTTTTTTTGGAGATAGAGTGAGGGCTGGTGGGAGGGGCAGAGGGAGAATCTTATGTAGGCTCCAAGCCCAGCAAGGAGCCAGACATAGGTGCTTGATCTCAAGATCCTGAGATCATCACCTGAGCTGAAATCAAGAGCTCGGTGCTTAACTGACTGAGCCATGCAGGTGCCCCTGGCCCTTAATAATTTTTAAGTGTAAAGGGTCCTGAGACCAAACAGTTTGATAACGAGTGGTTTAGTAGATAAGGGACTGGGCTCTGGAGTTAGGGCACTTGGGTGTGATCTCAGGCTTTGTGATCTCAGGCGACTTAACCTCTCTGAGAACTGGTTTTCTTCTCTGTAGACTACCTCAATACAGTTATTATGAACAGCAAATAGAATCATCTATTAATAGTGCTTTGCATAGTGTTGGACACAGAATGATCATTTTATAAGATTACTATTTCATTATATAATGGGTCAAATATCTATTACATGCATGGCTGTGCTAAGTCCTGTGAAGGATGGAAAATGTGTAAGTCATGGCTTTTATTCTGGAGGGGTAAAAGTTACCCCCCAGTTACTCTGGGGAGTCTTTTTCTCCCCAGCAGGGGAGAGATTTCCAGATTTGTGGTTGGCACCTTTGGTTTTCATTTCCAGCGCTGTCCTTGACTAACGACCTGACCTTGAGTGAGCCATTTTCTGTGGGGTGAAGTCAGATAATAAAGTCATCCACACTGGTCCACTGAGGAGACAGTAAGGTCCCATTTGTATCTTTCAGGCATCACTGCCTCCTGCCTCAGTTTAACACTTGACTTTGTCCTTCTCCTTGAAAATTATGCTAAATCTCTACTTTCCATTTCCGGAATCCACCTTTCCTTCTGAGATAATGTAACTATGCCGCTAGAGGGCGACCCCAGCCTTTTTATTCATTCATTGCTGCTTTCTCTAATTTGGGAATCTTTTAGCTGAGTTCCACGGCAAGTGCAGATTTTGTCTTCAGGACAGGCTCAGCTTGGTGAGTGTGGTAAGTTTTATCTGAAAATCTTGACTCTGTTTTTTTTTTTTTTTTTTCATCAGTCAAAATTTACTGAGACCTCTTGAAATAAAACTGGGGAAGAGGGATTGGTGGAAGGGACACTGTTGGTTATCCCCGCCTTCACCAGACATCATCGGGCGTCTACTCCAATGCCAGGACCATGCTCAGTGCTTCCCGTGAATCAGTGGAATCTTGGAGCAACACCGAGGGGTGTTTTTAATAGCTGGAAAGCCTTGCTCTGATTAGTTAGGTAATTTGTGTAATGTCCATAGTGATGGAGCTAGTTCAAGTACTCTGAAAAGGGGAGTGGCTCCAAAGGTGGGGTTGAGTAGTTTTGTAGAGAAGTGTGCGGATTCCAGAGGCGGGTGAGAGCTGTGAGCTGGAGTGAAAAAGGTCTCAGCCTGGTAGGAGGCAGGATTTGGACAGAAGACGACGACTGGAGACGGTTTGGAGACGCTTTCACTTCCGACAATGAAATCTGCCATAGGGGCTCATCAGCCCGCTCCCTCACAGTAGGGAGCAGGTCTTACTTTTCTAGGACAGTGGGTCTCGGTCTTAGCCCACATAAAACCCTCTTTACTCTCCTGAAGTGAAATTCAAAGGCAGTACAGATCTATGTTTACAAGTATGCTTATACATAATATGCAGGAGAGGCTGCATGACCATTGAGTTTCAGGCTTGCCTCTGTACACAGGCAGGCACCAGAAAACAAAAAACTGGCCGCACAATTTTCCAAGCTGTCCACCAGGGGGCGGCACATCTTTCCCGTTGCTGTGAACAGAGCCCACCCAGTCCATCCGCGGGGACCGCGGTAATCAATCGAGTCCTGTTAGACTCCTCCCAGGTGGCGCGGTGGTCTCCCGGAGGGCCCCTGGGGGGTGAGGGCGGGGTTATAAACGCAGGAAGTAGCAGAGTGTGGGGCCCAACCTCAAGTTAGCATGGTGGATTTTCTAGTCACGTGAACACGATTACAGTCCTCTGCTTAAAAGTTGTAGTTATTGTCATTTGTTTAAAGAGTGTTTATAGAGTAATACGTTTGTTTTATTTTCACTGAAATTTTTGAGGTTACTTTGTATCATAGCAAGGGATCAGTATTGTCTTTTTCTTTAAATTGAGTCACCTTTTCTTTAACCTAAATATATATGTTTAAATGGAAACTTTAATGTATAAATGGAAAACTTGTATCACCTAGCATAACTATAGGGTACCCTATAAAAAACAACATAAAACAGTGTTGCTACATTCTTGCTGATTCTTGGTTTCCCACCAAAGGTCCATTATGTCTTTGTAAAAAAGGGAATGTAGTAAGTATTAAAGAGCTGTTGCAGTCATATTCACACTGAACTGAGACTCTCCTCAATCAGGACTAAAAGAGAAGTCAAGGGATATTTTTCTCATTAGTTAAGAGAATTGACATTATTTAAAGCTTTTCTCTGTGTGTCCCTACAACAGAGTACAAAATGTCTCCCACTCTGGGACACTGGTTCAGTAGGTGGCTTCCTGGACTTGGGGTCAAGAGACTACTCACTAGCTGTGTGTTCTGCCCATGTCACTTACCTTCTCTGGTTCTTTATGTCCTCACCTGCAACTTGAGAATGTTAGAAGAGACCTCTGCAATTATTTTGGACCTAATAGCTGAAGACTCTCTGAAGCCCCATGCTCACCGGAAGATGGGAGCATCCTTCTGCTTTGTGCTTAGAAATTTTGATGAAAGACGCTGGAGAAAGTCAAGGATTCTCACAACCCCCAATCAGCACCCTCTCTCCTAAGAGGCAATTTAGCCTAACATAGCAGAGCAGCTAAGAGGTGAGTCTCTGGAATCCACAAGACCTGGATATAAATCCTTCTGTGTCTCCTCCTAGTTTTGTGACCTTAACAAAGCTACTTCTTTGGCCTTACTTCCCTATCTATAAAATAGGGATAGTAGTAGTATTTATCCTTAGTGTGAAGATGAAATTATAATATGTATGTCAGGTGCTTACCACAGTGCCTGGCCCATATGTTAGCAGTTATTCCTGTGTGTTGTAACTCCTAAGATTTTTTAAAAAAGGAATTGGTAAATCCTAGAAATAAGCCATTAGGGGATGCTGTTTGGTGACCCTGTCCCCAGTATTTTTAAGCTGATAAAATGAATATGATAGGTACCCAAAAGGGAAGGCCTTGTCCCACAAAGGTGAATGTGAATGTACAAGATTGTCCCACCCACATGTGGCCTTGATGGTAATGTGGGGGCCAAGCATATCTGTATGGGTTTAGGACTTAAAAAAAATTAAGAGTTGTTGTTTTAAAGGACTTCCCGAGTGATTTGCCGCTTTCCAGCCTACAGGCTTCCTACATCTCTGACTGGCCCCCAGGTATAGGTGCCTGCAAGTGTGTGGATAGGACAGGAGAGTGGGGGAAACAGTAGAGGACCAGGGTTTACCCTTGGTCTACCCTACCACTAACACAGGCCTATTGTAGGCCAGATGGGGGTGGGCAGGGTGGCTAGGGCACCGGGAGCCTGGGGTTTAGAAGACCAGCACTGCCCAGGCTTTGGGACACCCATCTGTGAGCTCTTTCTACCACTTCTGGGACATTCCAGACCAGGGAGAATTCTCTCTCAATAAAGATACCGTGTTGGCATGATCATGTGACTGCTACTTACAGCAGAGAGAATTCTGTTGTTTAAGCTGTGGACCTTGGTTTTTATTCTGACTTAACCACTAATGAGTTCTGTGACCTTTCTGAACATTTCTGTTTCTTCCATTCCTTATTTGTAAAATGAAAGTTTAGGTCATACCAGTGGTTGTAGAGTTAGTGTGTGTGTGGTAGGTAGGTCACAGAGGCTTTAGACAAGCTGATGACAATTAGACTTCCTCTCCAGAAGAATGTATGTCCTCACACATTTTATGTAAAATTCAGGGTGTTTTAAGACCAATCCATCCTTGGATTCCTACTTGCAAGTCACTAATTCTGTGCTTCATTCAGTTTACCAGCTTCTGTGAAGCCCATGCCTTCCAGTTGACTTTCCTATGGAGCCCAAACTCAATGAAGGGTCTGTCCATTTGTAAACATGTGCTTAGCACATTGTCCTGTCACTCCGCCTCAGCCCAGCAGGGCCATGGAGAGATGTACCACCTGGACCTCTGCACAGGGAAGCCCAGCTGAAGGCCATGCCTTTTCCTTGTTCACACAAAGGTGGGACGTGGGCCAGGAGCAGATTTTGCAACATATACTTGGGCAGCAAAATATAAGCTGCAGCAGGTGGTTCTCCACCCGACAGCTTGCTCTCCCTGTGTGGGTATTCATTAGTGGCTGGGGAGAAGAGTCATTGAAAGGCTGGAAATATGCACTTAAAACTCAGGCAAGACTGAGCTCCTTAAATTATGACTCTTGTGGAAAGCAACTGGATTCATTGGAGGTCTTAGTTGCAGGTAACAAAAACCAATTTGCTGACTTAAGCAGAAAAGGAATTTATTGAAAGCATATCAGGTGGTTCACAGAAATGTCAGGGAAGCTAGAGACCAGGCACGAGATAAAGGACAGTGACAAGGAAGGTCAGGTGTGCGTCACAGCAGCAGTCTGTGTGATGACATGGCACCAGTCTGGCATAGTGCCACTGTCCCCAGGCAAATCAGGCTCATGCTGCTGGCCCTGGGAGCATGGGATGGAAGATGTTGCTATCACCACCCCAGTAAAATGAATTCTCCAGGGTCTTGCTTCAGTGAAGATACACATCTCATTGGCTAAACCTGGGTCATGTGCTTAACTGTCCCAGCTGCAAGGGACACTGGGAAAGCCAGTGACTGACATTTCCCATTTCTGTTGTGGGAGGTGCTCTCTGCTTTCCACTGAGATCATGAAGGGGGAGGGGTCCCTCCAAATAATTGAAGGCAAATCTCCAACATCAATAGACATTCTGCAGAAACAGAAGCAAGCCAGAACTAGCTTCACTAAAAAAAGATTCTTAGAGGCTACAAGGTGTTTCAGGAAACCAAGGGCAGGAGGGAAGCCAGACCTCTGGAATGGCCTGGAACCAGGTACTTGAAAATCAGCCCTCTTTCTCCAGATCTCATCTCTGCTTCTCCAGGCTGCTCCTTCCTTTTCTCTCTCTTCATTCTGACATTTAATTTTTCAGTCCAAGAGGCAGGATCTTGTGGTAAAAATGGGGTTTTTAGAGCACCCTCCTGTGGCTCTAAGGGTCCCTCCCAGGAAGGAGAGCGAGGGATTCACTACAAGAGGTTTCTATCCCCTCACACCTTCATTCTGGCCTCTGAGGACTGGTCTCTGCTGTTCTGTATGGTTTTCACCCACTGTGGAGGTCACCTGAGGTAACTTGAGCATCCCTGATGTCTCTCTGAGACTGCAGTTAGAGATCTTCCCTGGTTTACTGACGGAGGGTCTGGGGTCTTAGAAATTAAGTGACTTGAGATTCTGACTGTCCTGTGAATGAGCTGGTCCACGTACAGAGTGTAGAAGAGTGCTCAGCATGTGGGCAAACTCTCAACAGATGTTATGTCCCTGGGATCTCTTTTCTTCCAAAGTGTATCTCTTTCCTCTTTCTCTTTCTTGGCTCCCCCTGTCCCTTCTTTATTCATCCCCCCCCCTGCCAAATATGTACCGAAAGCCTTCTGTGTGCCTGGTACCATTCTTGGTACTGAGAACCCCTTTCTGCCCAAGGCTTTAATTTCAACAGAAGGCAAGTGCAGAAGAGCATTTCTGCCAGTGATAAGTGCTCCGAAGGAGGTGACCATGAGTGGCGAATAGTGGGGCTGCTTCTGGGGGAGGGCCGCTTCCAAGTGGTGATTAGGCAAGATGCCTCTGGGGTGGTGATTATGAACTGAGAAAGGAAGGATGAGAAGGAAGGGCATGTGCAACGGCCCTGAGGCCAGAACAAGCTGGAAGGAAGGAAGGAGAGCAAGCTGTTGTGGTTGGTGCAGATCACGGTGAGTGTGACAGGACATAAAAGCTGGGGGCTGGGGGGAAGGCCAAAGCCACATCAGGAAAGGCTCTGTGACAACATAGTTGATCTGAGTGCAAGGGGTGGGGAAGCCGTGAGTGCCATTTAAGTAGATCTCATCTACAGTAAAAGAAAATAGCTTTTAACAGAGAACCACAAACTGAGGGACATTATACAACCACCCAAAACTGAACAACAAAGACAACCCAACTGGTCTGTACTCTTTAGCAAGGTCAAGGTCATGAAAGATTAAGAAGTGCTGAGGGACACTTTCACATTAAAGAGACGTGCCAGTCAAACGTACTGTGTGATTCTGGACCGGTTTTTTTTTTTTTTTTTTAAATTAACTTCTTTGTTGGCTTATTAGCTGTAACTTTGTGTGTGGGTGTTTTTCTTTTTCTTTTCGTGGTTGCTGTAGGATTTATAGTATGCATCTTTAACGCATCACGGTCCACTTTTAGGTGATAGTCTGTCACTTGGTACTTCACGTTCAGTGTGAGAACCTTGGAGAGTCTACTTGCATTTCTCTTTACTGTCATGAGTTTGTACTTTCTCCTATGTTATAAACCCCATGTTCCAATGTCATTATTTTTGTTCGAACAATTAGCTTTTAAAGAGACTGAAATCAGAAAACATGTCGTCGTGTTCCGCGCCCCCCGCCCCCCTTCACTCCCTTGTGCCTCTCCATGTTGCCAGCCAGGGTCTCCTTTTCTGCAGGCTGAGCTTCTCTATTTCTTGTTGTGAGGATCTTCCCGTGATGAATCCTTTCAGCTTTTGTACTGTCTGAAAAAGTCTTTATTGTAGGACTCTAGGGCGACAGTTTTTCTTTCTTTCAGAACTTTAAAGACGAAGCTCCACTGCTTCTCATCTTGCATATTTTTCAATGAGGAGAAATCTATTATTCTTATCCCTGTTGCTCTGCTCTTAACGGCTCTTTCTTTTAATAGCTACTTTTCCCCGCCCCCAAACTGCCCCCGTGTCACTGATTTGAAACAATTAGATTATGATGTTTTCTTCGTGTTTCTCCTGTGTGGGGTTTGCTAGCTTCTTGGATCTATGGGTTTATAATTTTTTAATCAAATTTAGGAAGTTTTCATCCACCATTTTTTCAAATAATCTTTTTTTTCTTTTAAAGTTTTTATTTTATTTTATTTGAGAGAGAGAGAGAGAGAGCCCAAGCCAGGGGAGAGGCAGCGGGAGAGAACAAGTAGACTCCCCACTGAGCAGGGAGCCCAACGTGGGACTGGATCCCAGGACCCTGAGATCATGACTAGAGTTGAAGTCAGACACTTAACTGAGTCACCCCAGGTGCCCCTCAAATGGTCTTTTCTCCCCCCACAGTCCCTTCTTTGGGGCTCTAATTATGTATGGATTTAGCCTCTGAAGTTGTCTCATAGCTCAGTGATGCTGCTTTTCATTTTTTCCCAGCCTTTTACTTTGCGTATTTCCATTTGTGTAGTTTCTATACTGGGTCTTCTATTTTACTAATATTTTTCTACTATTTCTAATCTCTTTTTTTTTTCCTTTTTGACACACGATTTTATATCTAAAATCAGTTGTATTAACTCCATGTCAGAACAAACCATATTGAAGGGTGGAGAATTCCAATGAAGATTTAAAAAATATGTATTATGACTTTTTGGAACTGCCAAAAATTATGGTGATAAAAGTTTCCATATAAAATTAGAAGCTATAATCTTTATTGCTCTTTAACTACAAAAGCAGAAACAATGTGCCCATATGCATGATTTTGCCTAAACCATTCCTCAAAGTTGGAGGTAAAAACATCCTTCTTTTAAAGATTTCAGGAGGAGAAATGCTTCTAATAACCCTCCTGGATGATCATTATATTTTAATTTTAGCACACAGTTTCTTATGTCTTTAACAACTTCCTCTGGTGTTAATTGAGGTCCATTTCCAAGAGCAATATCTGAATTATTTTATCTAATAATTTTTATCAAAATATTTCATCACTGCTTTGCTATTATATAACTAATCCTAAAGAAGAAGCACTATTATGTAACAGGGAAATATCTTTGAATGCCAATTTCCCTTGATTCTAGTTTGGATTCTTTCATTAAGTAGTTATGAAACTTTGAGGAGATCCATTAACCTCTTTTGGCTTTTTTGCACTCATTTGAAACAATGAGTTTTAAACATATGTCTTGATTACTTTTTTAGAAAGGATAGGACTGTGGAGAAAGAGTAGGAGGAAAAAAAAGAAATGTCTAAAGACAAATATGATTCTCCAGAAAAATACCCATTTTTCTAATCTGCTCTTAATCCCATCCAGTATACTTTTCAGATATAGTTTTCAAGTCTAGAAGTTTGATTTGAGTCTTTTAAAAATATATTCTCTGACTCTACTTAACTCTGAATATATAGACTATAGTAGATGGCTTAATGTCTTTGCTAATTCTAATGTATGTGTCGGTTCTAGGCCAGTTTCAACTAATTGATCTTATTCCTTAGTATGGGTCTTGTTTTCCTGCTTGTTTGCATTTGTTATTGGACGCCAGACATTGTGAATTTTAACTTTTTGGGTGCTGGATAGTTTTCTTTTCCTGTAGGAAATTTCTTGAGCTTTGCTCCAGGATGCAATTACTTAGAAATAGTTTAATCCTTTCAGATCTTTTAGGAGTTGTTAGACCAGAGGAGCATCTAGTCTAGGGCTAACTACAGCTCTCTACTAAGGCAAGACCCTTCTTATTACTCTCCCTATGCCCCGTGAATTATGATATTTCCCAGTATGCTTGGGGGGCCAGGCGTAGTCATGCTGATGCTGAGTGAATGACAGATACTCTTCACTTGAATTCTTCCTGTGGTTCTTCCCCCAGCCTTGAATAGGTTTCTCACATGCCTGCCAGGATCAGTACTCTCTTGAACACTCAAGCAAGACCATGGGTGGAACTCAGGCTCTCTTTGTGCCACCACCTTCTCGCTGGCACTCTCTCGGGACCTCTAGCCACTGTGGACTTCAAGGACTTCCAGATCTGTCTTCTCAGCTCGAGGTGTCCCCTGGGTTGTGCTTCCCCATGTCATGGCCTGGAAAGTCTCATAATGTAGTGAGCTGGGGCAATTGTGGGACTTCCCTTAATAGTTTCCCATTTCTGAGGCATCACTGACTATCATTGCCTCATACCCAGGGTCTCGAAAACCTTTGTTTCATATATTTTGTTTGGTTTTCAGTTGTTTCATGTGGGAGGGTAAATCTTGTCCCAGTTACTCCATCATGGCCAGCAGTAGGTGTTCTTCTGTTGGTTTGGCATTATTTAAAATAAAAAGTTAAAAAAAATCTAGTTGCTGTGTGTTTGGAAAGAATAGAAGCAGGAGACATATGGTTGAGGGAGAAAGAATGGTCATTTGGAATTGGCTGGTGACAGTGAAGTTGGAGAGAAGCAGTTGCCTTGGCAATTTGTTTCATAAATAGAATTTCCAAGACTGGCTGGTGGATTAGATGGGCAGCAATGGGTGTGAGGCTTGGTGTGAGGGGAACAAAGAAATCAAGATGGTCTTCACATCCCACCTTCTCGACCTGTTGCCTCCTGGGGTTTAAATTAAGCTCTTGATTCAAATCAGCAATACGGTATTTCCAGGATATAGTTCCTAAAGCCAAGTGGTATCACCCAGGTGGTATTTCCTCATTGGAAAGCTGGATGTTCATGAAGGCTTGGTAAACTGCTGGGTCACTTCATATCTCATACACTCAAATGCATGACATGGTCAATGACTACAGAATAAAATCATTGGTACTTGGGAAAAATATTTGCTCTCAAGTTGTATAGACTTCCCCAGTTTCTGCTTGTCAAAGATTACATTTAGATTGGGTAAAACCTCTCTGTTACCTGGGATTTCCAGAGCTAATATTCTTTTTGGGAAAGGAAACACATGGCATCTGTTGAAAAAGGCTTTGCTATGGGGATCATGATTAAGAATGTACTACATGAATCAATGACGGGGCTTTTCTTCTCATAATCTCTTGAGGGGTAAATCTAGTTTGGTCAAAAGAGGACAATGGTACCCTGGGCCTCCACCAATAATGTTGGACCAGACATTTGACCCCAAGGTAGCCAGTTAATGGGCTTGTAGCAGCCTGTGATGCCAAAGGTGGTGTGAAAAGATTGGCTAGGCCATTGGGGTCTCTCTTTACTGAGAGTGTTGATATACAAAATATGTGAGAGAGATGAATTTGTAAGGAACCTGGACTGGTCCTGATGTGGCTGATGGATGTTATGCTTTTTAGGGCATACTCGGTCCCTTGAGATCCTTGACATGCGCATTCCCAGAGCTCAGCCCCAGTGATGCAGATTCCATTGTTCTGGGTTGGAGCTTGGGAACTGTCCAGTATTTTAATTCACTCCATAGAGGATTCTAATGCTGCTGTCTGGTCCAGGACAACATTTTTCTTCCTTTTAAAATTAATTTGTAACTTTACTTAGTCACTTAAAATATTTTCAAACTTAAAGAAAAGTTGTAAGAATAGTTGTAAGAAATTCTCTGTACTCATTAACCAGATTGACTGGCTGTAAACATTTTGCTACATTTGCTTCTCTCTCTTGCTCTCTTTCCATATACAAGACACATCATTTATTTTCCTGAACTGAAAGTAGTGTGCATACATCAAGCCCATTTATTCCTAGATGCTTCAGAATGTATTTCCCAAGAGGAAGGCTATTCTCTTACACAACCACAGTAGAGTGATCAAATTCAGGAAATCTAACATTGATATGATGCTATTCTCTCCTCTTCAGTTGTTATTCCATTCTCATTAGTTATCCTGAGAGTGTCTTTATCTGGCCTGGGAGCCAAACCAGGGTCATGAATTCCACTTGATTGTCTTGTCTCTTTAATATCCCAAGGATCACATTTTGAGAAACACTGCTGTAAAGCCAGTTGGTGGGAGAAGGAGAGAGTCAATTCCCTGAAAAGAGCTGAATCACAGGAATGGCAGGGCAGAGATGTGAGGGCNGAGAAACACTGCTGTAAAGCCAGTTGGTGGGAGAAGGAGAGAGAGAGTCAATTCCCTGAAAAGAGCTGAATCACAGGAATGGCAGGGCAGAGATGTGAGGGCAAGGACTCCTGCTCTGCTGTTCTTGCAGCCTCCTTGGATCCAGGGCCAGTGTCTGTGGAAGGCTCCAGCCCTTCTTGCTGCTGCACTGCAGGTCTTAGATCTGCCTCCATGATCAGCTTTCTTAATTTCCTTGCACTTTCTCCCCCACCTCCACAGTAAAGGCAGCAAGTACATCTCCGTTATGTGCAACCGAGAGTAGGAAAGGAAAAGAGAAAATGAATGGGAAGGAAGAGAGTGGGAGAGAGAAGTAGAACAAGAGACTATATCCAGCTGTCCTGCTGGTAGACCCACAAAGTGCAAGATGACCTTCGGCAAACTACACCATATTTTCAAGCATCAGAACCAACTTCAGAATAAAATTAGTTCTTACTTTCTGTGTCCTGAGGGTGAGATAATGATCTTGGGAGCTATTATTGTCAAATGAAGGGATGGGAGAAGTCTGTAGACAAGGTTCTGTACTTATGAATGTCCCACCTTGTCACACCAACATACGCACCTTCACGTGGATTTTGCATGACTTCTATTTTGTTTTTAGAGGGAGTGAAAGAAGGAACTCAGTGCACATGACATTGATGGGGCTAAAAAAAAAAATCCCTATTTAGAAATCTGATATAAAAGCAAAGTCATCGTTTTCAAATCCACTTGGTTCCAGCTCATTGGCCTGACTTGTGTTTCTGCACAGGCTTTGAGGGGAATCTCCCAGGGCCATGTGCCCAGAGGCAATCCTTCTAACTGTGCAAACAGGAGCTCCGGGGGCATGGGCTGTGCTATGTCATGATGGTGCTAAGAAATGCCCAGAGAGTGATACCTATTCACGGAGTCCTAACACTTTCCAGCATGATCTGTACCCACGGTGGTCTCCTTTCTCCTCACTGCCCACCTCCCACTCTCCATCCTGCCATATTGCACCTCTGCCTCCTCCACATCTGGTGACTACTACGTTTGCTGTCTACTCTGGAATATTCTTTCCTGGATCTTTGTCTTCTTAAATCCTGCTGCTCTTTCTGTTCTCAGCTTTGAAAT
Source organism: Ailurus styani (assembly GCA_002007465.1). Taxonomy (NCBI): domain Eukaryota; kingdom Metazoa; phylum Chordata; class Mammalia; order Carnivora; family Ailuridae; genus Ailurus; species Ailurus styani. The sequence goes on from LNAC01000074.1 coordinate 1,079,968, forward strand.
CATTTCCCGAGCCTTCACTGACACCCAAGATTGGAGAAGGTGTCCCTTCCTCAAATCTCAATATCACATGAATTCTTCTGTCCTAGCATGATTGTAATTGACTGTTAACCTGCCTGGACTCCACAGTAGACTTTAAGACTATAAGATCAAGGTCTTGTATTTTCTTTCTTTCTTTTTTTTTTTAAGTTTTTATTTTAATTCCAGTTAACATACTGTGCTATATTAGTTTCAGGTGTACAATTTAGTGATTCAACAATTCCATACATCACCCGGAAATGCTGTTTTCTTCACCATTATAGTTCTGGTTCATGGCATAGTACTTAATGCATTTAAGTGCTCAATAAATATTTATTGGATGAATTAAAGGGAAGCCTGCTTAGATCTTCTGAGCAGTTTGGAAATTAGGAAGAGTGAATTGTGTTTGGCAACATTATACATACTCACATGTATCCCCCACTTCTCCCTTTGCCCATTATGAAAACTCAGATTTATTGCATTAACTAAAAATCTGGAGTTTGTCTTCAGCTTCTTCCTCACCTTCCCCAGCTAAATATCCAGACCTTACACAGTCCACATCCCGGGTCTCTGAGGTTTCATCTTCTCCTTTCCATCCTCACTGCCACTACCCTCTTGATCCCCTTGTTAGGTCAAGAAATTCTATTGCTTCTCAACTTTCAGTATCTGTTTGTTTTGGAAGCTCCTCATCACAGCATTTGAAACCTTACCCTGACGGGCCCACTCGTCTCTCAGGATGCAGGTCCCCATGCTGGGCTCTTGGCCGCTCCTTGGGTGCCTGGTATCTCGCTCTCTCAATTCTTGCTTCTTCTGCAGCAACGAATTCCCACCTACAACACCCACCAAACCTGCTTACCTATCGGGCAAGGCTGAGCTTAGATTCTGTTTTTAAGCTGCTTAAGAGTGAGAATACCCCTTTCTCTCTGAATCTGTTTTGTCCCTGAGTTCAGATAGCATGTTTGGATAGGAAGTGGTATAGGTTATCAAAAACTAAGAGGTTCTGGATTTTGGAAGAGCAAGAAGCTAGAGTCAAATAGAGAAAGAAACCTGTCAAGCAATGGCCCACGCTCCTTGCCACTTACTAAGAACTGTGGCTGTGCATTTTTTTTTCAAAAGAGATTTCATTTATTTATGAGAGAGAGAGAGAGAGAGAGAGAGAGAGAGAGAGCGCATGAGCAGGGGGAGGGGCAGAGGGAGAAACAGACTCTTCCCTGAGCAGTGAGCCCAAAATGGGGCTTGATCCTGGGACTGCGAGGTCATGACTGAAGCCAAGGGCAGAGGCTTAACTGACTGAGCCACCCAGGCACCCCCAGGGCTGTGCATTTCACCTGCCCGTCTCCTTTTTTTTTTTTTCACAACAGTGGGTTAGAGTAAGTTGGGGGAGCAGGCTCTTTATACTCATCTTGCAGATGAAGAAACAGAGGTTCAGGGAGGTGACCTAATTTCCCCACATTTGCCTAGTGGCAGATCCTTGGCACAGCTCAGGTCTACTCTGCATCCCTCCAGAGTGTGAGCTGGTGACTGCTGTGCCCTACTGAGAGGAGGAGCCAGCCTCGGGGCTCTCCAAGTGGCTTGTGCATATAGCATGTCGCCTTGCACATAATAAATGCTCCACAGCCTTGGAAATGAAGGAATTCTAATTGGTATTGACAGAGTACGATCTTTCATTATCTTCTATCATTAATATTGATAACAATATGGCACATAAGTGTGACCCTTTGGTTTATTTAAATAGAAATTCTGCACGTGAGTAATAAAAAAATTTAAACAGTGCAAGAGCATATAGAATGGAAATGAGGCTTTGTTCCCTCTCATTCAGGCCGCCTAGTCTAATCCCCAGAGACAACCGCTGGTAACAGTTTCTTGTTTATCCTTCTGAAAATATTCCATGTATAAATCAGCATATGTGAATATAGATTTCTTTAAAAGAAACACAAGTGGGAGTCTACTATGCATTGCTCTGCATCTTGATTTTTTCATTTAGAAATGGGTTCTGGAGAATGTTCTATTTCACACATACGGATCAGCTGCATTCACTTGAAGGGCACCTAGTATTCTGTAGAATGAATGTGCCCACGATTGAGTTAATGAACACTGTGTTGATGGGCATTTAGATTATTTCCCCTATTTTGCTATTACGAACAGTGCTGCAAAGAATACTCTCGCGCACCCTTCTTTACTCTCATGGTGAGTGAGCTGTATCCCCGCACATGTAAATGTGTATTGTACCATTATGGGGTAACTCTTGGCAATGTCTCCCCTTTTAAAAATAGGAGACCAAGGCACAGAGGTTTTAAAAAATCTTTTCAGATGAAGGGAGAGAGGAAGAGAGGAGGTCAGAAGCTGCTACATTTTCAGAACAGGGTCAGATAAGAAGGTTATAAACATGGAATGATTATGGTGTCCCCCTCTACCCATTAGTAAAAATCACAAATTAATATAACAAAAAAATTCAGATGTTTTCCTGCAGGACCCACCTCAATGCTTTTGTTCAAATATCTGTTGCTTTTAAAGCATTCCTTTTTTGATGTCCCTGATTTTTCTGAGTCCCTAATTGGGGGCTTAGCCTGCCTCCAGCACTGGCTGGAATGAGAGATGGAGCTACAGGGGGGAGCAGTGGGTCCCAGGCCCTGGGATCAGCTAGGGTCAGTGCCCAGAGTGGAACTGAGCCTGAATTCACAGCCCTGGCCCAACCGCTTACTCTGGAAGAGCACACTGAGACTCAGATGTCATCCGGCTGTCAGAAAATAATTGATACCATCTTAACACAGGCCTCCTAGCTCTCAGGCTGATGGCATTTTTAAAGTAAGTGAAACCACCTATAAATAAGTGTAGCCCTAAGGCTTCATTTTTATTTCACAAGTGCAAATAGCATCAAGAGATTCACAAGCCTCTTCTAGGTCAGTGGCACTTTCAATGTCAGCTGCCCCCTGCCCTGAAAGAATGCATTGCTGGACTCGGACATATGATTTATGCTGTCCTGTTGGGAGACGTGGAGAGTGACAGTCACTGGGTCCCAGGGGCCTAACGTGTGCTGACACCACCCACGTCTCCAGCACTCTGATGGCCTGGAGGATGACCATCCACTGCCTCTCAAACATTTCCAGGCTGGCTATGGTATTCTCTCTCTTGTGCCCTGTCCACGTGGCTTCGAGAACTCCTAGCCACTGCACTGATTAAGGTAAGATCTGAGCTGGCAACACTTCCTGTTGAAAGAACCATATAAGTTTAACTTGCCTGTGACCATGCATGGCAGCTTGGGTCGCTACTGGGAGTCGTTGGGGACAAAGAACCTCCTGGGAGCTCTTTGGACTTTATGAGCACATGACCCTCCTATTTACTTTTTTCTTCATTCTGGCCCAGGTGCAGACAGTGTGGTGTGATGCTTAAGGGCAAGCTCAAGACTGAGGAATATCTGGATTCACATCCTGTCTGCACTGCACACGGCAGTGTGACCTTGAGCGAGTTACTTCTCAGCCTAGAGCAGACTCCTGATTCTCTTGATTCTGTGTGCACATGTGAAAATAAAGCTAAGGATTTCGGATTATAGTGATATATTAGTGGCTTTCTTGGATTTCAGTTGCATTACAAAGGCCACTGGCCTGAATGGAAATCTGAGCTGAAGCTTGGTAGGCTTCTCCCCACCCAGCCCTCCCCAACTCAGTGACTGTTGACAGATCGCTGCACTGCTCTGAGCCTGAGTTCCCTCACTCCTTAAAGGGGGTAACAACTGTACTCAACTCTCGGGTCACTATCAGGATTGCTTGAGATGTATGCAAAATGACTCAAGCAAATCACATGAAGTATGCCCTATAAGGTTAGATGCAAAGGGGCTGTTTTGAAAGACTTGACTGTATCTATAGCTCCCCATTCCCTTCTCCAAATAACAGTGTGCCTTTCCTTTTTTCCATACTTTAATATCCTTTAATTTTTAAAAAGATATGTATAATAAAAGATGCTCACATGTGTGTGCAATTCACATTCATTCAACACATATTCATTAAGCTTGTCCTATGTGCCATTTACTGTGTTCAGGTGATGGCCACCACGATAAACAAGAAAGCTACGTGACATGCTGGCAGGTGATAAATGCTGTGCACACATGGTGGCAGGTGGACCCAGGAGACAGGACTGGGGTGTGTGTGTTACTTAAAATGCAGGTGCCTCCTTGGACAAATCTTGAGATTTGATCAGGACCAGGATGCAGTGAGCGGTGGAGGCAGAAGGGAGTTCTGAGGAACAGCACGGGGGCCTTTGTCACTCACAGGGGAGGGGAGGGTGATGGTTGAAAATCAGTCCTGGAGCTGGGAAGTACGGTGGGTGTAGATCTCACCGGGTCGTGCAGGCCATTGGGAGGCTTTCAGTTTTTGCTTTGAATAAACCAGGTTCCCCTGAAGGTTTTTGAATAGAAGAGTGACACAATCTGATGTAATGTTAGAGCAATATTTCTAAAAAGGTACTCTTTTCAGCATTGATCATTGAAACAAAGACTGGAAATGACCTAGATGACCATTAGTGAGGCGTTGGTCACAGAAATGTAGCCGTAGAAAAGAAAGCTCCTCATGTATGAATAGGATCCGTGCTATGGACTGAATGATTGTGGCCCTGCTTCCAAATGTGTATGTTAGAGCCTAATCCCCACTGTGTGGCATTTAGAGGTGCAGCCTTAGCGAGGTATTGAGGTCATATTGGTAGAACCCTTGTGATGAGATCAGTGCCCTTAGAGGAAGAGACAGCTTGCTTTTTCTCTCTGCTCTCCGTCATCTGAGAGGCGTCCATTTGCAAACAAGGAAGAGGGTCCTCACCAAGACCCCGACAGTGCTGGCATCCTGATCTTGGACTTCCAGCCTCCAGAACTGTATGAAGTACATGTTTGTTGTTGGAGCCCCCCCCCCATCTATGGTATGCTATTACAGCCGTCCAAATTGACTGAGATCATATGATATCGAAGATGTGTTGTCAAGTGAAAAGATGCAAAGTGCAGTGTTTTGTGTCTTGTATACATACAGAGATCACTGTATTTGCATTAAGTATCTCTGAAAAGATACAGAAGAAGCCAACAGCCCCTGGGAATGTAGAGCCTGTGGAGAACAGAGTGAGTAGGATACTTACTTTATATGCTTTTGTCCCTTGAATTTTGAGCCATGTGAATATATTACTTATTCAAAAAACAATGATCTAAAGTAAAGAGTGCACCTGCTTGTACCAAGTCAGATGATAGAGTTTGTGTATAAAGAGGTTAAGATTCACCCCTTCTCTGTTCCAGCGCTACCCCCTGAGAAAACCCATGATGTGTATTTTTTTCACATCTTTTTCTATGTTATTCTATGAATATATAAAACATATAAACACATCCATGTTTTCTTCTTGAAATGAAGAAACTAAATAAGAAATGGGATTGTGTTGTTTTCATTAAGCAACTTGATTTCCCCCCTGCTTTGCAAAACCCCATGGCCATTCTCTGGACTCAGCCAATAAAATTAACATTTGTTATTATCACTTTTTTTTTTTAGTGCAAAATCATCCGTTACGTGAACGTGCCATAGTTTACTTAGCAGCCCCTACTTGGCGCACATTGAAGTAGTTTTGTATGTGCGTGCTTGTGTGCACCTCTTCTGACAGTGCTGCAGTGCATACCTTTATAAGCCTTTCAACTGCTTTCAGAATCCCCATCTCGGCTGCTTGGGGAGTTTTATGGGGTGGGAGCAGCCAGTTAAACTTCTTACCCCTTGTGACACTTTGAGGGAGGCCCTGTGAAAAGCTGGGCTTTGGTCCAGCTCTGCCACTCCCCAACTCATTGTGTAACTTTGTGCAAGTCTTTCCCTGGCTCTGGGTCTCAGTCTTCCTGACTGTCAAAGGGAGAATTGGACTCGGTGAACCTGAAGGGCCTTTCCGTTTCTAGGATCTTCATGGGATTGCAAGTTCCATGAGGAGAGGGACCGTGTTTGTTTTATTTGCTATTGTTTCTTGAGTATTAAGCACATAGTAGACCTTTAATGGATATTTGTTGAACAAACGAATGAATCTTTTTCTTGTTTAAGGTCATGAAGCTCAATCATAGCAGAGGGGTGTGAGCTCCTGTTTCTTTTTTTCCTCTACATCACACTGCCTCTCACCTCAAATACCCTTGACCTTTACATCTTGTAACCACATGATCTTTTGTCCTTCTCCCGATACTCATGTGATGTGTGTTTCACTGTCAATGTGTCTTTTACATATTAGGTCAGGGTTCTAATCTTAGTGCCATCGTTTACTACGTGTATGTCCCTGGGGCAATTTGGCCCTATTTCCTCCTCTAAAAATAAGAATGGGAGTTTAGTAGCTATCGGGCAGATGTGCTTTGAGGTAAATTATCTAAGAGTATGTGCGAATTGCCCAGCAAAGTGCCTGGTGGACAGGGCGTGCTGAGTAAATGGCAGCATTGGTGGTTTGAGCAGGGTGTAGCCTCAATGGTGGGCATTTCCCCTTGACAATGAGGCTTGGTGTCTGTTGGATGGGAGACACTGGTTTAGGGGCTGTGGTGATTCAAAGCTGTGTGATAACATGACCTGTTCTTCAAGTAGCTCATCACAAAATCCCAGAGACATCAATTTCATAGTGACTTTTTATCAAAATGGTTAAATATATTGTTGCAAATCATATTTCTTGTTTGTCTTCTTGGGTAGTTACTGCATTAAAAGACACAAACACTCAACATGGAGTTTTATGCATTTAACTTAATTTCTGCGCTTTCCTTATTCCAAATGCCTGGACCATTTGTGTTGTTGGTTTTGGGAGATACCTTAGACACTGGGGTGAGTTGAAATAGTTGAGTCAGGAAAGGGTGAAGGCAGCTGAAAGCTTATTTTCTTTCACTTTCTTCACAGAAAGAGAGTCTGAGACTCAATCAAATTCTGATGTAGAGAATGCCTAGAGCATGGGTCATTTTCCAGAGAAAGAAATGCAAAAGATTATTCATCTCAGAAAAGTGAATCAATTAGAGCTTCTTATGTGCAAGTTGCAGAAGGCCAAACCAGATTGGCTTAAATAACAGTTCATTGCTTCATATAACTGAATTGTTGAGCGGTCGGCTAGCCTCAGGTAGGCCTGATCTAGGGACTCCAGCGGCGATATCCCAGGAGTTTTCTTTAGCAACGGCTTCATTTTCAGCTCTTAACCTGGGGCCCTCTTGCAGTTCCAGACTCCTTATGGTAGCCACATGGCTGGGGCAGCCTCAGCCCTGCATTCTTAGACTTCATGGTCTACTGGGAGAGAGAGAGGGTCTCTTTTGGAGACGCTTCACAAGCCTCAGATTGCTTCTCTCTCATTGGCCTGAATAGGTCCTATATCCCTTCCTGAGCCAATCGCCATTGTTACCACAGCCGTGATTTAAGCCAATCAGTGAGCGCCTTTGGAGGGGAGTATAGGATTAATTCCACTCAAAATGATAGGGTGAACAACAGGGGAGAGGTGATTTCATGAGGGAGATATGGAATAGTGTTTGGAAGGGAAACGGATGCTAGGCAGCCAGTACATAATAACTATCAATGAGAATAATCAATCATTCATTTATGGAGTACCCTACTGTGTGTGGGCTGTGGTTCTAAACATTTTACACATATCAATTCTCTTAGTGCTAATGAGAACCCTACAAGATACTACATTTTTTTTTCTATCCCTGGGAAAAGGCAACAGAGGTCAAAGAGGTAAGTAAGTTGACCCCTTGGTAGGTGGAAGTGAAAAAATTCAACCTGAGTGGTCTGGCCCCGGACCCTTTGCTTTAACGTTACAGCACGGTTTTTACCAGACCCAGGCTGGGACTGAAAGTAATTCTCCACAAGATTATTTCCTTAATACCATTTGCTGTAAATGATATTTTGTCTTGGGATGTTTTTTTGAAGAAAGAAGATGATGTTCCTATATTTCTCTGGATCATTCCACATAGTTGAAAGCTTTTGGGTAGCTTCAGGGACCTTGTGTGCTTTTCGGAGTACATGGGAAAGACAAAGTACTTTTTGCTTTAAATTACTCTTACATTTTACTTTGATCTATAAATATTTACTCCCCGGTAATGCGTTGGATATATGTTTCTAGCCTTTTATCTGTAGTCTTTTACTAGCAGTGTGGCTAGTGGTGTTTTCCCCAGCCAAAGCTTTGAAGGGAGTGGAGCAGAAAGGTTTGCAGAGGGAAACAGCTTGCTGGGAAGATGTTTATGAACCCCTGCTTTCTGACCTCTTTTCCTTTTTCCCTTCTCCTTCTTTTCCTTCTTCCTTTTTCTCTAGCTCAAACTAACATTCCCCCCCTTTTTATAAAGGTAGTACACTTGGATTTTTTTTTTTTTTAAGTAGAAGTACCAATGAGAATGTCAGGAAGATCTCACATAGTCACGTCTTCTATAAATACCTACTCTTATCTTTTTCACTTTTTCTGGCAGACATTACACGACAACAAGCATTTTATAGTATTTTCCCCCCTTTGAAAGATTTTTTAAAAATGTTATCAAGAATTCTTAATCATCAAAAAAAAAAAGAATTCTTTATCATCATCATTTAAACAGAGTAGATATGCTTATTTGGTAGATGTACCATAACTGGTTTGATCAATTCTCTATATTGGAGGCTAAGATATGTTGCCAGTATTTGGATGTTAAAGCCGCTTTACTTATGAGCATTGCTTGGCAAAATCTTTGCTACATTATTGATGGCTTCCTTCCTTTGCTGGGTCCGAGTTCGTCAGTGCTCCAGCATTTGTCCCCTGTTCTCTTCTTCCCCTGTGCTCTGTTTCTCTTCTGGGCCCGCTGTGGTGTTCCCACCTCCAGGGAGTCTGGATTCTTCACTCCCACATTTTCATTTCAGGAGCAGACTCTCCAGGTGCAGGAACGCTATCGGCATTATCACTGTCTTCCTGCTTGTTTCTATAACAGGGTATTATGCTCTCTTTCCCTGGTGCAAAGTTGGAGATAGCCGTCTGGGTGTCCGGCTCATCGAAGGGCCACCTGAGAACTACCGAGATATTTGGTAGGTGAACTCCTTGCTCTGTCATTTTCAGGGCATTTTATGGACCATATATTATGTTTGGTCCTTTATTGCTTTTTTAAAATTTAAGTTTTTATTTGGCCATGTCAGGTAGGAGTTATTCCTGATTGTGTTTGAAGTTAATTAGAAGTTGAGTTAGTTTTTCTCAGCTGGAATCTGACGTTGGGCTCTCTCTGCTACTCCTTGTTGCCTTTACGGGTGTTAACCTCTTTGGAGAGACTGGTTGTTCACAGATGAGAAGGTAAAACATGGGACAGGGCATGCGTGCCAGACAGTACTGTGCTGTGATGGCGGGAGGGGGAAGCTGGGCTGCTGCTTGTGATGTCTCGTATACAGCACCTGAGCAGAAGGGCACTTGGCTACATGGGCTTTTCCTTCAGAGAGTGGCAGTCCACCAGGCACAGCTAACCCTCACTCGAACCTGCAGAGACAAGGGTCTGAATCCTGATTCTGGGCTCTAGCTGAACTATAAGCTGATTGAGGTACCAACTCTAACTGTTACCCCAACAAAAGCTGTCTCTTTGGGGATTTCCTGGATTCAAGAACCTCAAGCAGCTCAGCTACTGAGTGGGCTGGAAACGCAAACATCACCATGACATTTGGGGTTATTTTCTTTCATAGTCCTTATGTGACAACTTCCCAGTATCAGATCAAAGAGTCTGAGGGCTGAAAACCTCAGGTGGAGACGTCCTCAAGGTACTCAGGGGCATGCTTTTTGAGGGTCACCATTCCAGTTTGACATTCTTGTACCCCTGGGCCCACACGGTGATATTTAGGGTGGATCGTGGCAAGATTCTCAAGTTTCCTGTCTGTGCATTGTGAAACATGGAGCAAAGCCATCACTTAAACATGGAACCAGGTAACACATCAGCGACTCTGGACAATATGTGTGTGTATGTGCCTGTCAGTGGCTTGTGGGGGAAAATTGGTTCCAAAATTCAAAAAGAAAACCACATAAGTCAAAGTTAATAACCGTTTAACTAAATACCTCCCCAACATAACATCATAACTTTTAATGAACTTTATGAACTTTAACTCAAATCATGTATCAACATTCACTTCAGTTAATACAGTGTTATGCAAAATCAAGGCCTGCCTCTATGTGATATTTACTGTGGGATATGGATGCATTTGGAAATGTCTAATATAATGGCAGAGGTTGGGGGCAGTGAATGAGTTTTTCAAAAGGAAGGGTGGCCCTGCTTGGATTTAGAATAAAACAGTGCAAGGCTCAAAAGTTTTTGTACTGATGTTGTTCCCATTGCTCTCCAAGTAATGGGGTAGAAAATGGCTCCAACTCAATAATCCTGTTTTTGTGTTTGTGAATGCCCATAAAGGCATAGTGTGGCATTTAGTTAAACTGAGACTCCAAACCAGGAAAGGCAGTGTCCTTGTCCCCCAGGAAGGTTCACACCCATCCCACAAGTCCCTTCCTCTTGTCACTGCCTTTCTAACTCTGTACCTGGGAAGGTGTTTAACTTCTCAGAGCTTCTGTCATCTGTACAATTTCATTTGTGAGATGGAGACAGTGAGACCCATTTTATGAGCATTAAATGAGATAATGTAGGAAAAGTGCTTAGCTCTTTGCCTGGCATATAAGTGCCATAACTGTGTTTAAGTTCACCTTCACTTTACCTGCCCCCAACAAAAGAAAGCAAAAATGATTAATCAATTTTGATCATGAAAGGATGAGGCTAAATTTCTTATTGCCCATGAAAACCTGGCTCAAGATTTTAAGTCTGTTCCTACTGAGGCAGCTGACACACGATGGAGATGCCTACTGTGGCAGAACGTAGACATTAAACCCTGCCTCTTGCTAATTTCTGGAAAACTGTACCAGATGGGCCTCAGGTATCATGAGGGAGCCATTAGGAGTGCAGAAGTCAGGTTAACTGACTGGAATGGGGTAATGGACTTGTTAGCAGAAACCAGTCAGGCGTGGGTTCTTCCTGTTCCTTCTGTTTGAGTCCCGTCCCAGTTAATGGTGAAGGGAAGGAATAATTCCTCTCTACCCTCCAGGTCTTCCAGCTGGATTAAGAATGAAATTTACATGACACAGATTAATAGGAAAAAAACCCCCATGAAGTTTTATTACACACGCATGGAGACCCAGTAGTGAAACAGAGACCTAAAGAAATGACCAAGGCAGGCAGTTTTTAGACTTTTTAGGCAAAGAAGAAATAAATCAGGGAGGAATTGGCAAGACAAAGCAAACTTAACTCTGGGAGCTGCAATCAGAATTTGGGCTGGGGTAGTAAATTAGTGAAAGGTAACAGGGTTGTTTATACAGAATTCTGAGCTCTAAATTTCCTCTCTCTGGTGATAAGGTTGTCTCTCTACCTCCTGGTACAGGGAGGGTGCCTTTCACATGGGAGATTTATTTCCTGCTCTCAAGGGGACAGAGGAGGCTCTGAGTGTCCTCCTTACACAGGCTGCCTCTTCAGTAACGTATTTAGAATCACCAGTGTGCCAAAGTGGCACATTTTGGGGGAGACTGCCCTTGGCTCCTACACTGGATCCAAATGACCTCACATTTCATCTGAAGATCATCACTGATTGACATTATGCAGCTCTTAACTTTTCATAAAAGTTTCACAAGTAGGTCATCAACTCCTTAGTTCAACGTGGGTTCGGTTAAGAGTACTCTTAACTCTTCTGGTCGCCTTATCCTTCCTCTCTCCCATCCATCCAGTGTTTCAGCAAATGCTGAATAGTGCCTGAAGGTCAGCTCAGAGACAACTCAGGTGCCTGGGGCCTGGCCCACACCCCTAAGAAGCTCCCTTTCCCAGAGAGTCTCGCATCAGCACATGGTTTTGATATTGACCTTCTTGAGAGGCCATGTAAAGCGGTGGATGGTGTTCAGGGACTGGGGGAGGGGAAGCCTCCTTTCAGGCCCTGGATCTGCTGACTTTTACCCTGGGGGAAGTCTTTAACTCTTTCTGAGCCTCAGTTTCCTCATTTGTAATCAGGGTATAACAATATCCACATTTTCAGGTTGTTAGGATTGAATAAGAACTTGCATGCATGTAATGTATAGGGTGTCGCATGTAGTAAGTGCTCAGTAAATACTTTTTAAAAAAGTTATCTATAATAGAACTTCAAAAAAACCTTTTGGGAGTCCAGCAATGGGAGCAGTGAACACCTTCTGGGGAGGTCAGAGTATGACTAACTCTACCTGGAAGCAAAAACCTTTGAAGTGACTCTTTTCTGTCTGCAAGTAAATTTCCAGGGTAGGGAGGCCCTACTGCTCTTCTTTGGGAACCCTACTTTGCAGCTGCACATCCCAGGCCATTCCAGTTTGGGGAAAGGAGCAGCAGAGGGCGCCCATGGAAGCAGCTACTAAGATTTTTGGGCAAGTCGCCCTAACCTCATCACGAATAAAATTCCCTTATCAGTGATACAGGGCTCATACTACTGGCTGCCTGACATGCTTGCTGTGGGATCTGGAAAGATCATGCATGTGAAACAGTCAGCAGAGTGCCTGTTGCAGGCTAAGTGCCCATTAAAAATTAGCTTTTATTGTTATCCTTAAACGAGTGAGACCCAAGACTGCTTTGTCTCTCCACATTTTGGAGAAGAGTACTGGAAGAGAAATTTCTGGGTCTGCTGGCTGCTACTTCAAGCAGCAGGTTTACACTGGAAAGCATCCGTTTGTTCAAATGGTGAGCAAATCCAGGCCTTCTGTAGCCACGGCAAGAAAAAGAACTTTCTCCCTGGTCCTCTTTCTGATTCTTTTTTTCTCTTTTCTTTTTCTTTCTTTCTTTTAAAATAAATGCCTGCACACATGTTATTTATTTATTTTTGGTTAACGTTAAATTGAGGTTTTGACCGAAACTCAGCCTGCACATACTTGAAAAGCCATCAGGCTTGTTGGGCCACGGATAAAGGTCTTGGGATTTCCCCACGGGGCTGCGGAGAGTACAGACAGGAAGCCCGGGACCGAGCGCCTGACCAGAACTTCCTCGGGGGAGGCTGGAGCAGAGCACGGCATCCTGCTCAGAACTCTCCAGAGCACACAGGCCAGAGCACTGGTCTGCTCCCAGGGGCACGCCTGAAGAGGGACCCCAGCCCCAACCCCACCTGTGGGTCCAGGCCCAGTGGACAACAGGAGGCTGAAGCCTCCCCCAAGGAGAGGCTGACACTGTCAGGCTGGAATCTTCCATTCTGGCCCAACCTCTCCCCCCCACCCCCGCCCCCCCCCCCTTGCGCTGAGGAGGGAATTGAGAAGGGACTTTCCAGAGAGCGTTTGCGTGCAGGGTGTGGAAATGGAATAAAAGCATATGCAAATAGGCCTTCGTGTGCCTTCCTCTACTCCAGTGAGCAAGAGCCTTTCTCCAGAAAGATGCTCTTGCTCCAAGACACTTGACAGCTCTTTTCCTTCCCCGGATGGCGGTGGCAGCGCCGAATGGAGTGGTGAAACCTGGGTAGGAAGCCATGCCAAAGGGGAGGGCTGGATGGACAGGGGGAAGAAGCAAAATGAGGAGGGGGAGAACTGGGTGCCGAACTGGAAAAGATCAAGTAAAACGAAATTTTAGGAGCTCTCTGTGAGAATGAGCTGGGAAAAATAATCATTGCAAGCCGATTTATTATGTACTTATCTTCTGTCTGTGAGGCAACAGGGTTTGTACAGTGGATTATTGCAGAGTAAATGGCACATTAAAGATATAATCAAGATATTTAAGGCATATTGAATGACATTAGAGTTAAAATAGGTGAGACTCTTGTCATGGCCTATAAATATAAAAATGTCAGTGGTTTAGAGATATTTCCAGTGCTTTAGTTAAGATGTAGTTTCAATTCCAAAAAGAAAATATTTTTAACCTTTCGTTAGTTTCAGGGTGGGGTAGGGCAAGGTTGGGAAGTGGCATAGGACCTATACGGATAATAAAACAATATGGGTTAAACCCTGGCATTGTAGACTGTGGCCTCTGTCTAGCAAGTCATAAAGTTTCTTGCAGTGACAATAGCATGTAAATATTTCACGGTACCTATGAGGTAATTTGGGGGCTTAGCGACTGGGGGATTGTCACTGCTGTATTTTGTTTGCTTTTTTCTCTTCTCAATCTCATTCAGTCTTTGGATATAAAAGTTTTTCTTTAATCTTTTTTTACATTACTTGACTTGTATATTATTTGGGCAAGTAGTGTAGCTCTTCTTTCTCGAAAGCTTAATTATTGTATTATTGTATTTTCTTGTCATTTGGAACCTTCACATTCAGTGCCCATTATTTCATTAGCCTGCTCAGGTTTGCACTTGGTTTTGCCCCAAACCTTTCCGATGGCAGCGCTGGGCTGACCTTTGCCCCCAAGTTGTTGACTCTGGGTTTTTGAACAGAACAAATTTCTCTTCAGTTGTTTGTTTTTAATACAAACCACCTTGCTGTCCTTATGCATTGTAGTCCTCAGGACAGAGTAGCAGTAGTACAAGAAACTCTTTATGGTTGGAACTCAACCGAGGGAGAGGAAGGTAGAAAATTTGACTTTGGGGTTTGCTCAGATTGTTTGGAATTGCTTGGATTGTTAGTGTGTGGGGCAGGTGGTGGTGGCGTCTTCTCTTCGGATTCTACCAGGCCCAGGTATGGGATGGGGCATGGTGCTGACTGGAAGGCCAGTGATGCTGCTTGGTTATCCTGTCTCTGAGTTCCTATCACCCCACTTTTTCTGAGGGCCCTTCGGAAATTCAGTGTAGTCTCATCATCTCAGTGTGGGCCTTTGGGTTAAATCAGTAGCAAATACTTGTTTTCTCTGGCTGTCAGCAATTTGTAATCTTGGGTGTGGTCCCTCAAAGCCAGCTTTGGGGCACTTTTTGGATTGAAAGGTGATTCTTACCACTAGATGTTCTATAATCTGGCAAAAATTCCTTATTTTGTTTCTGGCCTCTGTCTTAATAATAATAACAAATTAAAAAAATTCTTTAGCAATAGCTGAAGATTTATGATTTACAGTTTGCAAAGCATTTTCATAGGTCGTATAATGCTTCCATAAAATTTGTAAGGTTAGTAGAGACAAGTAGAATTAGCACTAATTGGAGCTTATTAAATATTTGTTGAATGAATGAATTATACCCATTTTACTGCTAAGGAAATTGAGACTCAAGGAGGTCAAGTGACCTACTCAGGGCCCTACTGCCCAGGAGGGACTCAAACTCGCATCTTCTGACTTTTTTCCATTCCAGACCAGCTCTACTAATAGTGTTTTACATGCTATTTGTTGTCCTTTCTCCAGGAAAGTATCTTCGATTCTCAAAAAAAAAAAAAAAAAAAAAAAAAAATTTTTGGAAAATGTAAACGGGTGGCTNTCTTGGAAAATGTAAATGGATGGCTATACTATCAGAAGTGTGACCGAACCTTGCCTGTACCTCTCTGTAGATGTTTCTTAGGTTCCTTACTCTGCTGGAGATGCACATCCTCCAGGACGTGACTATTTGGATACATACCTTATTGGAAGATAAAATGCAATGTCATGACAAAAAACCAACTGTCTTGGGTTTTTACTCTTTCTTGGACTTTCAGGCATTACACTGCATAGATGGCAAGGGAAGCTACCATCAGAGTTTTGGATGTGGAGCTGAACAATTTTCTCTAGCTTTGTGTCTTGTGGTACTGGGGAGAGTCACTCAGTACTATCATTTTGGCCGGGGCTGGAGTTCAGGGATCAGCAGTTGTGTGGCCTATAGTGGTTGCTACCAGCTTCTCCCACTGCTGGAGGAAATGCTACTTCGATCAGCTCAGATATTAGAATAATAAGAAAAGAGCCCCTTGTTCTACCAAAGCCGAGACTTTGGCTGTGGGGTTGTGCCCATGCACCAGTGACATTCCATCTGCTTGCCAGGGACTTCCTTCCACCCCATGACACCAGGAGCAGAGAGAAGGAAGACTTTCCCTCCTAAGTCTAAAGCTAATTAGAGAGGAATGCCAGTGGGTATCTGCCTAAGGGCCTTTCCCGTTGACTTCTGTAACTGGAGACTCAAAGCATTGGCTAAGAAATTTCTTCCAGAGGAAAGCTGCAAAACCCGTTTGGATTACTTCTTACTGAACTGATACTCCTCCCCTCTTTAGCAGGCAATGGTATCACACCTAGGTGGTCTCCAACTTGACAGTCTTTTTTTTTTTTTAAAGAGTTCACTCATTTATTTGACAGAGAGAGAGAGAGATTACAAATAGGCACAGAGGCAGGCAGAGAGAGGAGGAAGCAGGCCCCCCCGCTGAGCAGGGAGCCCAATTTGGGGCTCAATCCCAGGGCCCTGAGATCATGACCTGAGTCGAAGGCAGAGGCTTTAACCCACTGAGCCACCCAGGCACCCCTGACAGTCTTTTTCTTACTGGTTTTTGTGCCTTGTTTAGGAGAGCCTTTCTTAAGTGAAGGTTATAAGGATTTATTCTGACACTTATGAAACTTTATAGTTTTAGTTGTTATTGCATTATTTATTTATAGTTAATTCTTTTATCCATCTGAAGTGTATTTTTGATACGGTGTGAGACAGATCTGATGTTAATTTTTTCCTTTATGGATGTCAGATTTTCCCCTCTGCTGTTTTTTTTTTTAATAACTTTTTAAATTTGGGATAGTTTTAGAATTATAGAGAAGTTGCATAGATAGTACAGAGAGTTCCTATATATCCCTCTCAGCTGCTTTTTGATTTGAAAGGATATTTTTGCCTGGTCCTAAATTCCCACATATACACAGATGTCTTTCTAGAATCTCACTTTTATTCTATTGATGCGTTTGCTATTTCCGTCCCAATATCACATGTTTAATTAATATTATTTCTAGAGAGTTCATAGCTTTTGGTAGGGAATCTGAGATCTCACAGAACTTTTAAGGGGTCACATCCAGTCTTCAGGCAAGGGAAGCATTAGTAACCCTGTTTATGGATGTTTCTGCTGCTGAAGGGACTGGCTAGGAAGGAGCACATGCATCTCGCTAGCACATGGGGAAGGAGGTCATCATTAGCGACCTATCCCTTATACAGAGTGCCCTATTCTCTGAGCACAAGCCTTGGACACAGTGGCAAGGCTGAGGCTCTGGAGTAGGGTTTCTCCTCAGTACTATTGACATTTGGGGACCAGTAATACTTTTTTTTTTTTTAAGATTTTATTTATTTGACAGAGCACAAGCAGGGGCAGCAGGAGGCAGAGGGAGAAGCAGGCTCCATGCTGTGCAAGGAGCCTGATGCAGGACTCAATCTCAGGACCCTAGGGTCATGACCTGAGCCAAAGGCAGATGCTTAACCGACTGAGCCACCCAGGTACCACGGGGACAGGTAATTCTTGGCTGTTGGACTATCCTGTGTATTGTAGGATGTTTAGCAGCTTCCCTGGCCTCTACCCACCAGATGCCATTGGTACCCTTGACTACTCAAGACAATCAAAATTTTCTGCAGACATTAGAAGTATGCCTAGGTATCACCACTGCCCCTCCCCAATTGAGAAGCATCACTCTGAAGTCAACCTGTCTGAGGGTTAACCCTGGCCCTACTAAACCCTGTTTAGTAGCCATGTACCTCCACTTCCTCCCATGTAAACTGCAGATGCAAATCATATTGGCACCTGTCTCCTAGGGTGGTCCCGAGGACCAATGGAACAAATATGCATGAAGCACTAGAACAGACCCTGGTAGAACAGCCCCTAGCTCAATGTTAGCTATTACTATTATTTAAAAAAGTCCTTTATATTTGATCTCACTCCTAATAACCACATAGACTTCCCATTTTTCTACCCCCTCCATATCTTCCCCTCCACGGAGCAACTGTGTTGAAATCAATGATATTTGCCAAAAAATTACATGTCTTCCTTAATGAAATGGAACTCTATTTTCAGAGCTCCATAACTGCTAATTAATCAGCTCCCATGATAAACTCATCTGAGCTGCGTGCGAATTTTATTTGCAGCTACAGAAGAGCAATTCCAGTTAGTTAACAGGCTTTTAAGTGACAATCCAGCTCTGTGAGCTGCAGAAAAGCCCAGAAATGATTTTCTAAGCAAGGTGGTAATGACAGAGGGAAGAGAGAAATCTGGGATAAGGAGAAGACGGAAGAAGACATGATTCATTCACTTGACAGCTTCGGGAATGCTGTGTTCATTTTCTGTCGAAGTGCACCCTCATCTTGCAAGGCAGAGGGAGATGGATGGATGTCTTCTAGCAGTTCCTGTCACTTCGTTGCCCATCTCCTTCCTTTTGTCATAGCAGCAGGTTTTGTGACACTGTATGTTTGCTATTAAGCTTGCCCGAAAACCCATCTTGTGGGGATGATTATTTTTAGTGTTTAAGAAGATCTGGTGGACATGGGGGCGTGGACTCTCTCTACCTTTGTCCAAAGTCTTCCTCCAGTGAAACCAGGATTTGGTTTGAAGGCAGAGAGAGGAAATGTCCTGGCCTGGGCTAGGGAGGCAGTAGGCTGGACAAGGCTCATTAGTTTGATGACCTTGGTGAGGCTTGGTTAATTCATTTCACCAGGGCAGCTGGCTGATTGGGAGCCTAGGTCCTGAAGTTGAAATGATTAGGCTGAAAATTCCAGTTCTTTTAACTTGCTGACTGTGCAGCCTTGGCCAAGTCACATAACATTTTTTTCCTCTATGAAGTGATTTTGATTGTAGTACCTATGTCATAGCTTTGTTGTGAATTTTAAATGAGACAATTCATTCAGCTCAGTGGCTGGCCTGTAGGTACTTCCTACATCTGAGCTATTATGATAATTGTTATGATGATTATTTATTTGAGTGTCCTTCATAAGCTGGGCACTGTGCAAGGGGCAGGGGTTACATCCAGGGCAAATATGACATTTTGTGCCTCTGTGGGGAAATACACCCTAGAAATTGGAGTGTTTTGACGGGTGAAACTTGAAAGCTGGGGAAGTAGGAGGGAGTCAGAGAAGTCTCCAGAAATGGTATCTTAGTAACCACAAACGCATGGACCCTAGACCTGGGCAGCGCCTGTACACAGGGGGACAGATAGTCAAGGTCAGGGACAGAGGGGCATGGAGCTTTGAATTCTTTTTCCCCAATATAGGAAAAAATTGCCAAATTTGAGGTCCGTGGGTTGGAAGACCAGAGAGAAGAGAATTGTCCACTTTTGCTGGATGAATCCAGCCATCAGACAGTTTCTGCAGACCAGAAGCATATTTTGTATTGGGCTAGGTGCCATGTGCTTCCTGGCTGACTGGGGCCCAGAGCCCAGAGGTGCTGAGCACCTGATACACAGCCGTGATCATTTGTTTGGTGAGTTGTGTTCTGGTAAGTCTCTTTTCTCATCACAAGAACTTGCCTCATGGTCTTCAGTGGATTTTTGTTTTACACAGAGGACTAGGGAGGTTCAGGACTAGCAGACAACCCTGCAGTTTCTTACTGGCAAAGACTTGTTGACCCTGGTTCTTTAGTATTGCCCTGTGTGTCCCAGCTTTCCTCCTCAGGCTGTGAGCAGAGATCTAAATGAGGTAATTATGTAGACTATTTAAAAACTTTTTAAAAATAAAGTGCTATGTAAGGAACTATTTTTTTTATAGTGAGCATATAAAGCAATTTGGATGCATCTCCTTTACACCTTTTGGGAGTGAATTGGAAGACAAGGATTAATTTAGCTTTGAAAGGATTTTATATTTGTAAAGTTATAATAGATTAGTAGCTCTCCTAAAAACCTCACATACTGAAAATGCATTCCTTTATTCCAACCCTATGTAGCAAGAGCAGAATGCCACAGTAGTAATTTTGTTTGGCAGGATTATATTTGTAACTACTTTTGGGTTAGTTTTTATTTTTCTCTCAAATGGTGGGGAAAATACATAAGAGAGAAGGGGATGAATTCTTGGAAATAGAAGTGAATAACTCTATTATCATGATGCACCAAGACCAAGTCAGGTGAGAGATTTCTTCTCCTAGGATAAATTATACATTTGCTCAACAGAATTACACAATGGAACTCTGTCTTAGAAAAGAATTTAACTTTTTATTGATTGAATACAGCTTCAGTTTTCCCGGGCTCTATACTGGGGAAATGCTAATAATGGAGAGAACAGTAGTGTTGATAAGTATAAAGGGTCAATGGTTAAAAATCCTTTGTATTGTTTTTGGTTTCTATTTTCTGACTACGAATCTCATGAAGTTGAAAAAATGGCTCACAGCGCAGAGTACATTCTGGTAAATAGGAGGCGATTACTTTTTCTGAGTGTCTCTGTGCTGTTGTGCACTGTGGCTGAGCAATGATTCTGGCTGTACAGTTTAAGTCCGTTTTGGCCTGACTGCGGGAGCAGCCCAGGAGCGAACTACTGCCTTGCTGGAGATGCAGACTCGGAGAAACCTGAGGCTGGACGGTCTGGGTGACTCGGTCCAGGTGGAGCTTCTGGTATCGCCTGTTCTTGCTGTGCAGTCACTGTTCAGGGCGCTTGTTGGGAGGTTGTCTGGAAGTTATGGTGGTCTTCAGACATGTTGGTTGGGCAGACAGTGGGAGAGGGAGAGTGGGGACAAGAGATGATCTTTCTATGGACAGAGAGGAGTAGTCGTTAATTATAAGAAAAGCCTAGGATTTATTACAAAATAATTATTCAAAGAATGTTTTCTAATCATCTACCGTGTGCAGAGCACTGCTGTTATGGGGTGGGGCTAAAGAGGTGGAAAATACCACGCCTGTCTCTGAGAATGTCATAGTCTCACAAGACTTGCACTCATGGATTTAAGACCTTGCAGCCTCCAGCGTTAAAATGCGTGATGGAGAGGCAGGACTCTTTCTTGCTCTCTTCCCAACTTCTGGCACACCAGCCCAGAATATTTAAAAAGTGCAACGGGGAGCCCATTGCTTCCCTGCTTCCTCTGCCTTCTATTAGAATCAACGCCAAATTCCTAAACAAGGCTGATGCGAAAGGCTGCCTGATGGCATGGCTCCCTTACTTCCATGCCATCCCTAAATCTTGTTATTGGCCCCAGCACAGTCCCCACTTGTGCCTGGTCACATCCTATCTCAGTGTTGGAATATTCTGTTGCCTCTGCCTGGACACCCTTTTACCTGCTCCTCCCCAGACCACAGCCTGTTCATCCTTCAGAATTTCTTCTTCTTCTTCTTCTTCTTTTTTAAGATTTTATTTTTTTAAGTAACCTCTAAACTCAACATGGGGCTCGAACTCACAACCCCAAGATCAAGAGTGCTCTACTGACTAAGCCAGGTGTCCCCAGGATTTCTCCTTAATGTCACTTCTTCCTAACCACCTGGTGCTTCATAGGATCTTGTGCTTTTCAACTGGTGGCACTGCTCACATTTTTTTTTTAAGATTATTTATTTATTTGACAGAGAGAGATCACAAGTAGGCAGAGAGGCAGGCAGAGAGAAAGGAGGAAGCAGGCTCCCCACTGAGCAGGGAGCCCGATGAGGGCCTCGATCCCAGGACCCTGAGATCACGATCTGAGCCAAAGGCAGAGGCTTTAAGCCACCGAGCCACCCAGGTGCCCGGCACTGCTCACATTAGAGCTCACTTGTTTTGTTTGATTGTTTCTGAGATCTTGGTCTCTCCTGTTATTTGGTGATCTCCATGGGATCAAAGGCAAGGGCCATGTTCCTCTTGCTCCCTCCTGTATCTCCAGCATTTGTCCCAGGGCCACATGGAGCAGGTGCTCCATAAATGAATGACAATGAATAAATGAATGAATGAATGAATGAATGAATGAATGAATGAATGAATTGATGGATGTTGTGGAAGGAGAGATTCCCCTGGGCTGATGCAGTTGTCCTTTCAAAGAAAATGGTCTCTCCTACTAGGGCACTTGGCATGTTGTCCCGTTTGTCTGCCGTCATGTACCCATAAGCTCCTAGAGGGTAGGGGTTGGATCATAATGATCTTCTTATCTCCAGAGTCTGGCTCACATAGAAACTCAATGATGGTGTGTGGGAGAAGGATGCATTGTGCATGAATGGAGGGGGACTTATCTGGGTTTTAAAACATGCTTGAGGATAAGGGGAAGGTGGACGAAAAGTGAATCGAAGCATCCAAAACAGCAGTTAAGAGTTGGGGGCGCCTGGGTGGCTCAGTGGGTTAAAGCCTCTGCTTTCGGCTCAGGTCATGATCTCAGGGTCCTGGGATCAAGGCCCGCATCGGGCTCTCTGCTCAGCAGGGAGCCTGCTTCCTCCTCTCCTTGTCTTTGCCTGCCTCTCTGCCTACTTGTGATCTCTCTCTCTGTGTCAAATAAATAAATAAAATCTTAAAAAAAAAAAGAGTTGGGATACAAGCAAAATTAGGGTTAAGAAAAAAAAGCTGAAAACCTGAATTAGAAAAGTAGTGGGTGGCCCCCAGACATGGCTTGACAGGATATACTCGTACTACAGTTTGGAGGGTTGGGATGGGGAGGTCTCTTGGAATTTCCCCAGCTGAACTTAACAGCTTGTATGATGTCTGTCTATCAGCTTGCTGTTCACCTCATGAACTTTAGCCATTCAACAGATGTTCATCAAGCACCTATCCCTTGCATTCCCAGTGGGGAAAATATGACCCCAGAGCATAGAAATTGGCTCTTTGTTGGAGGGGGGTTGTGTGTGAAAAAAGTCTTACTGTTTTTATGTATGAAGCATAGACATACGTATAGCACATAAACAGTGTACAGTCTGTGTGTGGTATTAAAATTTCGTAGTGGGGGTGATTAGGAAAATATGCCTAACAAGGCTCTTTCAGGGGATGATAATGAAAAAAAGTTCTCGGGTTGAGGACTGACTCTGTACGAGGGATGAGTCTGGTCAAAGTGCACACTCTCATGGAGTTTTCATTCTCTGAGGCAGATAGGTAACAGATAAGCAACCAGAACTATCCCAGAATAAGAAATTTTATGAAGAAAAAAAAAGAAGCAGGGCAAAGGGATGGAGCACAGGGGAGTGAGNNTTTTGGGGGGGGGGGGGGGGGGGGGGGGGGTGTCAGGTGATCCTAATGAGGTGACTCTGAGTCTGAAAGAAGGGAGAGGCGAACATGGCAAATATTTGGTGGAAGAGCATTCCAGGAATGGCAATGGTGGGGGCGGGGGGCGGGGGGATCAAAACAGCAAGGAAACCACTTGGGATGGAGTGGGTGACTGAGGGAAGGATGGTAGGAAATGAGCCTGAAGATGGGTGGGGCCAGATCACACAGGCCCACAGGCCATGCTAAGGGGTCTGGACTTTGCTCTGAGTGGGAAGGAAGCCTTTGGTGAGCTTTATTCCGGGAAGTGGCTTGACCTGATTTACTGGCTGATAAGATTCCTCACGGCCATTTGGGGGTGGACCATAGAGGCAGGAGTGGAATGGGGCAGCGAGGAGGTGGTTGCTGAGGTTTAGGTGGCAGGTGTTGGGGTCTTGGGTAAAGGTGAGGGGTTAGGGTTCTGTGTGCTGTGAAAGAAGAGCTCTCGGGATTTGCAAACGTTTGAATGGGGGTGTGTGTGTGTGTGAAAGAAATGAGTCAGATACGCCACAGTTTCAGCCTGGGTCTGTGGACTGTGTGAGGTGTGTGTCTTTCTAGGGGCCAGTCTTAGAGTGAGATCTTCCTTCCAGCAGCTGCTGGCCCCTCCTGTGGTTCCTTATTTTTCACCTCTATACCTTGCCACCCTATTTTCCTGTAGGGAAGAAACTGTTTATTTTTTTTATTTTTTATTTTTTATTTTTTAATTTTTTTAAAGATTTTATTTATTTATTTGACACTCAGAGAGAGATTACAAGTAGGCAGAGAGGCAGGCAGAGAGAGGAGGAAGCAGGCTCCCGCGGAGCAGAGAGCCCAATGCGGGCCTTGATCCCAGGACCCTGAGATCATGACCTGAGCTGAAGGCAGAGGCTTTAACCCACTGAGCCACCCAGGCGCCCGGGAAGAAACTTTTTAAAATTTTTATTTATTTTTTAAAATTTCTCCAAGATGCAGGCAGTGGGGCAAAATGGATAAAAGTGTTAGTTGGGGAGCACCTGGGTGGCCCAGTCAGTTAAGTATCTGACTCTTAGTTTCGGCTCATGTTGTGATTTCAGGGTCATGAGAGTTGATCCCCTGTGAGGGTCTGTGCTCAGCACCGAGCCTATCTGAGATTCTCTCCCTTTCCCTCTGCCCTGCACCCCCCCAACTCTCTCTCAAATAATAAAATGAATAAAATCTTAAAAAGAAAAATGTGTGTTAGGGTGAGCGTTTAAACTGCCTACCTTCTAGTCCTACTTCCCTTTTTCTTCCTCTTCTTCCTTCTTCTTAATTTTTTTTTCTTGTCAAGCAGAGATGGCAACAGTATCTACTTCCTATGGCTTGTGAGAGTGAAGTGAGATTTGCCTATGAAGTGGTTTGTGTGGGTCTGGCAAACAGTTGTCAATTGGCAATTGTTATGTTGCATGGCTCCTCCCTTCGCATTAGATTTTTGTGTTGCTGGCTCTCCTATCTTAGGGTCATCAATGTTGGAGCACGTTAGGGTGAGGGTATCATCACTTTTTCCCCTTCCTTGTCTTGGTTTTCCTTTACATAAAAGGGGGAAGCAAGACTTAAGAGATGAAACAGTGGCATCCCTCCACTGCAGGTATGTACATTGCTCATTGCATTGTATTCTAAGTATAAAAGGCTACATTTAGTTGAGGATGATGGGGAAGCCGTTGCGTACCATCCAGGGAAGCAAGGGCCCAGTGGATCATTCTGAGCAGGCAGAATTGATGCTACAGCATGAGCAGTACAAGACGTGTATATAGTAATCACCAAATTGTGTGGATCCAACCAGAATAAAAAATGCTTGGAGCTTTGGCTTAGGGCCATGGATGAATGGAGCATGAAGGCTGGCATGGAACAGGAGTGGAAGGCATGGGTGTAGCACAGCGACTGATATAAACAGATGTAAGTGTAAGCAGAGATGAGAATATGTGGCTGTCTCTTTCCTTCTCTGTATTTGTGACAGACTTTGTTAATCCATCACATCATTTATTCCTGATTCTGATATAAAACTATCATTTGTTGAATGTTTACAGCATTCTAGGCACTGTGCTCTAGAAACATTACCTGGCTTAATCCCAACAATTCAGTGACCTAGAGCTATTATTATCCTTATGGTACAGGTGAGAAAAGTGAGTCTCAGAGAGGTCAATAACTTGTCCGGGATCATGCAGCTGGCCGGTGGCAGAGCTGGGAATACAACCTTGGCAGCCAAACTCAAAAGCCTGTTCTCTAATTATTTTGTATGACTACCTCTGGATAAGCCCAGATGCTATCTCGGAATTTTTCTCGCCAGTAAATTCATTCTCATCTGCTTCATAAAGATTTTGAGATTCAGGTTCAAATTACAGTTGACATTCATTTATTTTTTTATTCATTCATTCACTAATTAAACTATGGCTTTGTGCATCTATCATATGCCAGGCACAGTGTTAGGTGCTAAGGATTCAGTAGTGAGTAAGATATAATCCCTGCTCAGGGCTTTACTTAATGGAAGGATCAATTTTTGTTTAGGACTCTCAGTGGGTAGAAGACTCAGAATTTATGTGATTTGGGACTAACATAGTGCCTCCTTCCCTGCATTGAACCAGAAAGTAGCCCAATTGATAGAAATCAGCAACAATCTGAAAAATGAATTATGATGCCCCAGCATGCACCATGGACCAAAATTGGGCCAGCCTCCACCTTTTTCTGACGTGGCTGATTAAGCTCTTTGATCTTGGGCCTCAATTATAATTCACGGTCAAGCAGTGCTTTCTCATGCATTGTTCACTTTGCTCCTTCCAGCACCTGATTGGAAAGATGAGGTCTCTGATGTGCAAAGAAGTTATGTGACTTGCCTACTTCTTACAGTAGTAGGAGACAAGCTGGAACTAAACTCAGTTCTAACTTTTAGCTCCTTGTTTTTATCATCTCATCATGCTAACACCTTAATGTCTTTAGACTTTCAGTTTCCCCATCTATAAAATAAGGAAATTAAGCCACATGATCTCTAAAACTAACTTCCTTCTTTCCTTCCTTCCTTAACTCTGGAGTACCTACTATGGTCCAGACATTATACTAAAGTAGGAGGTAATATTATGGAAAATGCGCGCGCGCGTGCGCGCGCGCACACACACACACACACACACACACACACACACACACACACACACACACACACACACACCCATCAAGAAAGTTAAAAGACAACCCACAGAATGGGAAAAAACGTTTCCAAATCACAAATATGGGACTTATATCCAGAACACAGAAGGAATTGTTACAACTCAATAAAAAAGACGACCCACTTAAGAAACTGGCAAAGGATCTGAATACACATTTTTTTCAGAGAAGACATATAAATGGCCAGTAAGCACATGAAAAGATACTCAACATCATTAACCATCAGGGAGATGCAAATCAAAACCACAGTGAGATACCACTTCGCACCCGGTAGGATGGCTATGATCAAAAGAAAGAGAATAACAAATATTGGTAAGGATGTGGAGAAACTGAAACCTCATACACAGCGAGTAGAGTTGTAAAATAGTGCGCCCACTTTGGAAAACAGTCTGACAGTTCTTCAAAAGGTCAACCATAGAGTTACCATATGACCCAGCAATTCTACTCCTAATATACTCAAGAGACTTGAAAACATATGTGTTCACAGAAGCATTATGCATAATATGCAAAAAATGGAAACAACCCAAATGCCCATCAGTTGATGGACAGATATACAAAATGTGGCATATCCATTCAGTGGAACATTATCCATTCATAGAAAGGAAATGAAACACTCATGCATGCTAAAACACAGATAAACTTTGAAAATATCATGCTAAGTAAAGAAGTCAGCCACAAAAAGTCACATTGTATGATTTCACTTATTTAAAATGCACAGAATAGGGCGCCTGGGTGGCTCAGTGGGTTAAAGCCTCTGCTTTCAGCTCAGGTCATGATCTCAGGGTCCTGGGATCGAGGCCCACATCGGGCTCCCTGCTCAGCGGGGAGCCTGCTTCCCCCCCTCTCTCTGCCTGCCTCTCTGCCTCCTTGTGATCTCTCTCCCTCTGTGAAATAAATAAATAAAATCTTAAAAAAAAAATAAAATGCACAGAATAGGCAAATCTTTAGAGACAGAAAATAGATTAGTGATTGTGTAGGGCTGAAGAAAATGGGGAGTGGCTGCTAGTGGATATTGGGTTTATTTTGGGGATGATGAAAGTGTTCTAACAATTAGGTTGATGGTTGCATTCTCTGTGAATGTCCTAAAAACCAATGTATGGCACACTTTAAGTGAATAGCATTGGAATGTGAATTATATCTTGATAAAGCTATTATATATATGTTAAAAACCCTAGCATGGTCTCTGCCCTTGTGGAAAACAATCTTGCTGGGAAGATAAATATTAATCAAATAATTATACAGAGATTTATAGTTACAAATTATGGTAAGTGCTATGAAGGGAACGAACTGGATATTATGAAAGAGAATAGCAGGAGGCTAATGGGGGTTAGCAAAGAGGTATTAGAAAAACTGTAACATTTAGGTGCTCCAGCAGAGATCCCCAAATAGCATAGGCTTAGATGAGGCAAATGTTTAATTCTCACTGGGGCCGTAGTGCAGGTGTAAGCAGTCTAGGGCTCATATGGAAACCCTACAATTTTTAAGGATCTTCTAATGTGTTGCTCTTTTTCTCCCTTGGAAGGGCTCTCCGCCATGTCTGCAGTCTAAGCAGTGAGCAGGAGTAAGGGGGCACAGGAAGGCTCATCACTATTGCTCAGGGCCAGAACTCAGTCACACAAGACTGGGAGGTACCAGGTGTTCATGTGCCCAGACTAAATTCTGGGGTTCTATTATGGTCAAAGGAGGGGAAGACAGAGGTTGGGTGAACAGTTAGCAATCTCTGACATAGATGGCCTCTCTAAGGAAGTGACATTGAAGGTGAGAACCTAAGGGTGAGTTGGTGTTAAAGGGAGGGGGGAGTTTTCCAGGCAAAGGGAACGATGTGTTAGGGACAAGAGGCAGGAAGACCAGCTATATAGTGTTTAATGCTGCGCATGTCTACCACACCCAACCACCCGATGCTTAGAACTTACGAGTGCCATGATTTGACCTGGGTTCACTTGCCTTTTCTCTCTCGTATCTTATAGGGCTGGGGCTGGCCAGGACCGCAAGGAGGGGGGATTCGTGCCGACTCTGGAAGGCCGGTGTGTATCCTCAGCTTTGAGAACTGAATTCCATGGGTTGTGTCAGTGTCAGACCTGTGAAGTTCAGTTCTTCAGCTGGGATATCTCTGTCATCGTGGACTCCGGGATCCTGCAGACAGCAGACCCAAGGGTGACGAAGAATTTGGAAGACTGGAGACAGAAGGGCAGAGTCTCAGTCTCTGAAGGAATAAGGAGGGGTCTCATGTGAAAAGCACTCATTTAGTTGCGAGAAAACTTGAATTCTACGCTGAGCAGTGTTCCAGCTAGCCAAATGAATGCTCTCTGCAAGTCATTCTTGCTACGGCTACTGCCACTACTAGTTTACATATATTGATTGCTCAGGGCGATCCAGGTACTGTACTATAGGAGACTCTTGGGGAAAATCACCAATGAAGCTTGAGACACCTAGCACTGCCATGCAGTGGTAGTTTTGCCTCTTCACGGGATCAGATAGAATTAATAGAATGTGACAGTCATTCTTTAGCATGGATTGCTGAGAGAACTAGTAGTCTCTTTTAAAGATGAGAATCATGGGTACATCCCTCTTATGGTCCCCCTGTTCCTTTATTTGAATCTCTACTTCTTTGCCTTGTATAAATACATTAGGAATACATTGTGTCTTTATTTTATTATTATTATTTTTAAAAGATTTTATTTATTTATGACAGAGATCGCAAGTAGGCAGAGAGGCAGGCAGAGGGAGAGGGGGAAGCAGGCTCCCTGCTAAGCAGAGAGCCTGATTCGGGGCTGGATCCCAGGACCCTGAGATCATGACCGAGCCGAAGGCAGAGCCTTAACCCATTGAGCCACCCAGGCGCCCCACATTGTGTCTTTATATTCCAAGGAAGGCAAAAGAGGTTATAACTTGATTTTACCAGGATCCCTAGTTTCTCCCAGGGGAAAGGAATACAGAGATTTTGAAGGTTCCCTCAATTTGCTGGTGTGGTTAGCTGTATTTTGTGGATCAAGCCCTTCTGTTGTCTTCCTCTGTCACCAAGTCAGGTCTGTTCTGAGGCTCAGGTTTGCTATGATGATGATGACCATTTCTACCTGTAGGCAGAGGGCTGGGACTGTATAAGTAATATCTGGACTTTCATTAGGTTTTAGATCTGATGGGGAATAAGGAGTGTGTTTCATCTCTTGGAAACTCATCTTGGATTCGTCTCTGTCTGTTGGTGTGCTGAAATGTCCATCTCTTTATAGCCTACAGAATGAAAGTGTGGTCTGGCCCAGAGAGGAGAGGCAGGCACAAAGCATACACACTCTCATACTGGCTTCTCAGTCTCACTAAGTGCCTACCACATGTTGGGCTTTGTGCTCAGAGCACTTCTGGTATTCACACCAAGCCTCATTTGGAAAATAGGGACACCTTAACAAAAGGATATTGTATAAAAATGTGTAACTACATTCTGTGGATGTAAAGCGGTGCTTGTTTCTTATGAAAGCCCCCTAGCATGGGCATGGAGCCTGTGCGTGCTCTCTGGGCTGTACGGATGGTATCAAGAACCTCCCCCGCCCCTCTCACCACGCCCATTTCCGCCCTTTGCTTACTAGACCCTTAGTTGGTGACTCATTCTTGGACCAGAACATTGGTGAAGCTCAACTGTGACCAGAGATCAGTGTCCTTAGACCTAGACTTCTGGACAAAATCCAGAATTTACACCAGAAGCTCCACACGCTCTGGGTTTCAGACCATCTGTACCGTGAACACTGACTTAGACCCAGAACTCTGATTTACTACAAAAGTCTCATCCTTACTAGAGACAAACTCTTCTTAAAGCAAACCTGAGAAATGAAATATGGAATACACACACGTGTGTGTGCACACTCATGCATTGAAAAATGATAGCACGGTAGGTCTGTGAATAGTGGGTAAATGTTCACTATATGTAAGACTGTTTCATTTCCTAATTTGTATTAAGATTCCATTGAGTAACACATATCCTGAGGAATTTTGAGGTTGTATTTGCTTTATCAGAACATATTTTGTGTAAGTAGAAAAAGCAGGTCACAAAATAACTAAGATTATATGATTCAATTTATGTAAAATTATAAATGTATATAGGAACATGTGCATGGAAAGCTGTACATGAGTTTATTAACAGGGACCATCACTGGGATGGTGGGAATGGAGATATGTTTTCTATTCTTTGTATTTTTCTCTATTTGATTCTTGTACTGAGCGTATTTAATTAAAATAATAAAGTTATTGAAGGATATTTCACGCACAATTATGATGAGTCTGGACAGCACTAGTGCTGTGCATTTTTTGGAAGTTGTGTTGCAGAGGTGTGCCACAGAAGAGTGGAGAGAGGTTCCTGATGTGTTCAGTGAAGAAGGTAAGTATAGTCCCATATATAGCGTGATTTTTTTTTCAAGAGGAGCTGTGTGTGTGCGTGTGTGAGTGTGCACGCACACATGCATGCATGTTTTGTGTGAGTTCAGTGGATTGTGGGTGGAAAGGTAGCAGGTGATCTTTTTCTCTCTTATGCTTTTTTGCCAAAATAAGGAAAAAAAAAAAAGAACCCTCAATGTATGTGCTGCTTTCCAAGAATCCATCCACAATGTAAACCAGTGGTTTTCAAAGTGTGTTTCCAATATTAGTATCATCTGAGAAC
This sequence comes from Ailurus styani, assembly GCA_002007465.1. Lineage (NCBI taxonomy): Eukaryota > Metazoa > Chordata > Mammalia > Carnivora > Ailuridae > Ailurus > Ailurus styani. Next base: position 1,110,691 of record LNAC01000074.1, read on the forward strand.
TTGTTAGAAATGTAAATTCTCAAGCTCCACCCAAGACCTACTCAAGAAGAAACTCTGGGAGTGGGGTACAGCAATTTCTGTTTTAACAAGCCCTTTGGCTGATTGATGCACACTGAGGTTTTTGAATCATGGGTGTCGGTCAAGGGACATCCCCACTCCACTCCACTGGAACACAGCTGATGTTGACACAGAAGATGCTGCCCCATTCCTGTAAGTGTGTATACAGGTATTCTGCAAAACTTATCTCTCAGAGAGGAATAGCAGGACCATAAAACCTCAAGATCCTTACCAATGATCTTTCCAGGAGTGAATAGATCTCTACATTTTTAAAAAATTTATTTATTTATTTGACAGAGAGAGAGAGAGAGAGAGAGAGAGAGAGAGATCACAAGTAGGCAGAGAGGCAGGCAGAGAGAGAGGAGGAAGCAGGCTCCCTACTGAGCAGAGAGCCGGATGCGAGGCTGGATCCCAGGACCCTGAGATCATGACCTGAGCCGAAGGCAGAGGCTTTAATCCACTGAGCCACCCAGGCGCCCCAATCTCCACATTTTTAAACTACAAAGTTTATATGTATGAAATCAGCTGAAGAGGTGGTTAATTAAGGCAGATTTCTGGGTCATTCCCCTGACCTGTAGACTTGGCATCTCCAGGGCACTGTCATTTTAACCGTCACCCCAAAGGGCTCCCATCAAGAAGTTCTAGGAAAACCAAGCTTTTAAAGGCTTTTCAAATCTATCTTCCTTCCTTCCTTCCTCCCTCCCTCCCTCCCTCCCTCCCTCCCTCTCCTCTCCTCTCTTCCCTTCCCTTCCTTCCTTCCTTTCTCTCTCTCTCTTTTCCATGTATCTTATGTTTCTTCCCATTTTCTCCTCTCCCTCCTGCCGTGATTGATGGGATCTCAGAAGCGGATTCATCATCCTTTCTGCTTTGTGCTCGGGAGCGAACAGGTCAGATGCTCCTGGAGAGGTGCCTTGGGAGTAATAATAATAATGGAAGTATTGATTTGCCATCCTCACATAAGAGGGGAAGGTCATGATTTATCAGCTCACGTTGATGAGACGCAATGGGAAGCTGGACACACTGCTCAATATTGCTGCCTGTTTGTGCTGCCTGGCTGTGGAGACACGTGATTCAGTAACACAGTGGCTCCCCACATCCTCCCAGCAGTCAAATCTTGGTTAGTTAAGGTGAAGATCCCTGTTTAGGGTTCTCCAGAAAAGTGGTATCTTTCTATATAAGTGGTAGATAGATAGATAGATAATAAGGGATTGGCTGCCATTGATTATGGAGAGTGGCAATTCCCAAGATCTGCAAGGTGAGTCAGCAAGCTGGAGACCTAAGAGTCTGAGTCTGGGGGTCTAAGAACCATGAGAACCAAAGTGAAGTTCTAGTCTGAAGGCTGCAGGCTCAAGATCCAAAGAGCCGGGGTTTCGGTTTGAGTCTGAAAGCAGGGAAAAACCAATGTTCAACAAGGTGTCGAGGAAAAAGAATTCCCTCTTACTCCCAGGAGGTCAGCATTTTTGTTTCATTCAGTTTTTTTTTAAGGTTTTATTTTTATTTATTTGAGATAGAGAGAGAGTGAGAGGGCACAAGAAGGGAGCAGAGGGAGAGGGAGGAGCAGACTTCCTGCTGAGCAAGGAGCCCGATGTGGGACTTGATCCTAGGAGTCCCAGATCAGGACCTGAGCTGAAGGCAGACGCTTAACCAGCTGAGCCACCCAGGTGTCCCTCATTCAGTCTTTCAACCAATTGGATGAGGCCCACCCACATTAGGGAGGATGATCTGCTTTTCTTAGTCTACCAATCCTGGCATTGTCACATCTATAAATCTCCTCAAAGACACATCCAGGATAATGTTTGGTCAAATATCTGGGTACCCTGTGGCTCAGTTAAGTGAACACATAAAATTTACATTCACAGTTTCTTTTTCATGTATTGTTTTTCACATCTAGACTCCCTTGCTCTCTTTTTTCTGATCGTATTTCAGAAAGGTAGCTCAGAGTTTGGATGTCTGTCTGGGTGTTTAGAGAGTCTGGAAAAATGCTGAGGGGGGGCGGTGCAGGATAGAGAACCAGGCATCTGCCCAGTTGCACGTTGCTCTTCAGAGCCCTAAGGTGTTTTGGAAACAGTTTTTGAAGGAACTCCTATCTTGCTCCTATCTCCCGGGGCAGCTCTTTGAAGTAGAAGAGCTAACTTTGATTATTCTTGAGAGGTACAGACAATATAATTACAACTTCCCTGTAGTAGGTGTTTACAGTGCTCCAGGTGCCTTATATATAAGGAGAGATATTATCTCTACTTTCTAGAGGAGAAAGCTGAAGCTCAGGGAGGTTATATACTTTCCTTAAACTCACACTGTTTAGTGTAACAGCCAAGATGTTAAGGCTGTCTAATCAGAGCCTATGTTCTTTTTACCAAAGTTTGAACTGGGCTTTACAGTTTAGGAAACACTTGAACACGCATTCTCTTTGTGGAGCACAGCATTCCCCAGTGAAGTAGATATAGTCATAATTTAGAGATGGGAAAATGTTTTCAAAAGGTTATGTAACATTTCTGCTCCCTATGCCATACAGCTAGCAACTGGTGAAGCTGAGCCTCAAATCCAAAATCTCTATAATAAAAAGATAATTTTTATCTAAAAAAATTCATAGGAATACACATGAACTTGGAAGGAAGGAAAGTAAAAATTTTATTGCACAATGATTATGTTTTTTTCTGTCCCCCGCTGGGAATTTAGAAAGTGCAGAAAATCATAAAGGAGAAAAAATTATCTACATGCTCAGAGATTACCATTTTGGGTTATTTCTTATTTCTTAAAAAATACAATTTGGATCATCCCTTAAATGTAATTTGTGTCTATGTGTTCTGTTTTTTGTTATTTTATATTTTATCATAAGCATTTCCCCATGCCCTTCTGTGGTCTTTACTGTGCATCTTAAATGACTGCATATGTAGTTCATCTTAAATGACTGCATATGTAGTTCATGGAGTGAATATGCCTTTGTTTACATGATCATTTCTCTATTACTGGACATTTAAGCTCCACACCTCCTGACACACCTGACTCCTGCTTTCATCTATCCATCTATCTATCTGTCTGTCTGTCTATCTATCTATCTATGCCACATATATATCTCTATTTCCTTTTAGCTTTTTGCTCACATTGATTCGGGGATTGTGATGGCTGTAGGAGTGTAAAAAAAAGCCTAGTAGCTTATTCATGAATATGTAATGATACGTTCAGGATTTAATATGGGCCAAGCTCTATTTCAAGACTTTGAATACTCTGTCATTAACGCCTCTGCCTCTCACCATGGTAGATACTGTTATTATTCCTATTATGCAGATGAGAACACAGAGGCACAGAGAGATTAAGTATCAGAAAGGGCACCTGGGTGGCGCAGTCAGTTGAGTGTCTGACTCTTTGTTTTGGCTCAGGTCATCCATGAAGTGGTACCCCACCTTGCTCCATGCTCAGAGGGGAGTCTGCTTGAAGATTTTCTCCTTCTGCCTCTTCCCCCTCTCTCAAATAGATAAATAAATCTTTAGGAAAAAAAAAACAATCAGAAGGCACTCATTTGTTTTGAGTAAGACATCTTGGTCACAGAACCTTATGCAAATAGGCATTTGTTTTTTCTCATCCAGTCTGAATATGGGGCATTTATAAGCATTGGTTTGGAGGCTCAGTGACATCAAGACTGCTGTCACTACAGTCTTGCTCTCCCATGCCTCTTGGTTTTAAAATGGCTGCAAAGGCTCTGGACATCACATCTCACTCGAGGGTAGGATGAGAGTGAAAGAGTTGGTGCTGACCGACCACTTCTGCCCCTTTTATCAGCAAAGCATATTCTCTTCCTAGAATTCCTTCCTCCGCCCAGCAGAATTCCACTCATGATTCATTGTGTTATATGTGACACTGCTGATTGCAGAAGAGGCTGAAACGCTTCCAACCTGTGGAGTGGAAGTTGACTAGAAGAGAGGGATTTGGTAAGAACCATTGGGTCAGCCAACCAATAGTAGTCACCACAACATACTTGCCAAGGTGACGTGTTTGTCTTATTTGACCCAAGAGCCTATTTCATACAGGGCTAATACCCATTAGCTGGGAATTGCTGTTCTCACATCTCTGGCCCAGACCAGAAGGGGCCCAGAGCCTGCCAAACCTCATCTCTCACTGAACATAACACCATCTAACACATGCTAACATTTTTCATCAATATTAGTGTCACTGCAAAGTGCCGTTAAAGTAGAAATGGTTTCATACATTATTTATCTGCAATGTGTCCACCAAGTCATTCTTTTGCTGAAGAGCTGTCTCCTTGGCATTTATAAACTGGGTAACAAATCTACAGTTCACTGGGTTTGTATCCTCAGGCTGTGGTAGAAGGAGAGAAGGATCCGTGAGTTGTTCGGGCTGAAAAAAGTTGCTGCATCTCCTTTCAGCCCTGGGCACAATGATTAAATGCCTGGTTGCAGGTGAGCTGTGTGAACAGTGCATATTTTGCAGATGATGGCTATACCCCACTTCATGAAAATCTGGCCTTATTGAATTAGCAGGGGCCCCCCAAAATATCTATCACTAACACCTTTCAGTTGTGGTTAATTCTAGAGCAGAAGTCTAAAGTAGCAATTCACAGGTGTTGTGTTCAGGGCCAGGGGAAGGGTGAGTGACATGCCTAGGAGGCCAAATTTAAGGAGGTGCTCGCTTTCTCGCAGTCATGTGGCACCTCCCCTGCCCTGGCTTTGTTTCACCCTCACTAGTTTCTATAATTTAGAAATCGGAAAAATATGCAAGAAAGATTTTTTGACCATTTCTATGTGCCGGGTACTCTTCTAGTCACTATACAGTGATACCGTAATGAATAAAATTGTCATTACTGCCTTTATGCTATTAACATTGTTGTCAAGGAGAGATTTGGTATAGAAATCGAGGTTTCTGGCTTCTTGAAGTATCAGAAGAACTGGCAACTTTGGACTGGCTTTTCTTCAGGACAACCATCACTGGGATCTGGGGAGCTGTCACCTCTTTTATCAGATGTGGCATGAGCTCTGTAGTTCACCCCACTCCCCACCACTCCCTATTGTAATTCGACTCTCAGTGTCCCCATGGAGAGTGTACCACTATTATTATTATTATTATGGCCATATTGCAGATGAGGAGACTGAGGCTCAAAGAGGTCAAGTGACTGGCCCGAGGTTTTCTAGCTATAGATGGTGGAGTGGGATCCGAATCCACTTCTATGTGACGTCAGAGGTTGCGGATTTTACTCCTGTGCAGAGCAGTGATTCAGGAGGCAGGAACACAGAAATATCACCAAGCAAAACATTCAGCCCATATAAGATCAAATTAGAGAGGTGTGTTAGCAGGAAACAGATGGCACTCTCAAATTAGGATAACTCAAGCACAGTTTCATAAAGAAGCTATTTACAAAGGCGTGGGCAGGGTGTAGGGAAACCACAAGGCATAGCTTGGAACCTCAGATTAGTAATAGCGGGGCTCCATTACCTCTGCTATGGCAGATGAGGGGGTGCGTTACTGGGATTGGGGAAATAGGACAATTCACTGAGAACTCCAAATGAAGCCAGCACTTGGGGACCCAAAAGGGAGGAAACTTGGAGAATAAACATCCCCATCTCACCAAGTGCTCTCTACTTCCTGTTGCTCTCCTGCTAGTGCCAGACCCAACTGGAAGTCAGAGGGCCAGGACCCCATTGATGCACGCCTGCAGGTCAGCCTCTGGAGGCACAAAGCAGGATGGGGAAGAGAGGAGAGTGGTTCTGGAGGAGCAATTAAAGGCATCTAGCACAAGGGGCAAGCCAAAGCCAGTTAAGAAGTTAAATAACTGATTTCAAGGTCAGCTTTGACGGGTTGGGGAAACAGCTCCTCTTCCTCAGTCTCTTTCCCTGGCAGTCATGGTCAGCAACCTCCTCTACCAGAAAAATTGATTCCATATCAGAGATTCCTCAAGTTTATCTTGATGACTTCCCAGATGGACAAAAGGCTGAACCACAGTGGGTGGTGGTACCCTCTTCCAGCTTTTCAGAGGATTGGCTGAGCACATTGAACCTTACCTGTAGAAAGCTTTATTTCAAAACATCTAACACAGGTCTGTCTGTTTTTAAATTTCTCCTCTAAATTCCATTCGGCTTAATCCTTCTTGTCACATGCTGTATGTCCTGCTAAACTGAGCCATAAATTACCATCACTAAAAATCATTTGCTTGCTTGCTTTTAGAATTCTCAGTTTCTGAAATCAACTGGACCATGGATTTGGATTTTCGGTAGAGGTTTTTATGAGTATTCCTTTCAGCATAAGTAACAGTACCAAAATCAGGAGCACGTTAGGGGACACTTTGATAATCAAATTGTTTATAAACCTGTACACCTGGCTCAGAAACAATGTACTCCTGAGAATACGTGGCGTGGGGGTGGGAGGGGAGGGACAGAGTTGCTGGGTAAGGACACTCATAAGAGGACCATGGTATCATAATTACTTTAGGGAATAGTGTGACACCATGGTATCTACAGCTGTCCCTTCTCTTTCTCCTTATTAACAGAACCCCAGTATCATTCAGAACAGACAAGTCACGTGCCTCAAAGAGGGCTGGCTTCTTCAGTCCCAGGGAGCAAATCATTTGTCCATTCTGAGCTCAGTGACCTCACTGCATTTATTAGCCATTGGATTAGCAAGGGTGAGGAATGCAATTCTTACTAATGGGATGTGAGAAGTCTGCTGTGGATGTTTCTAGAATAGGTTCTTCTTGATGTGAAAAAGAGTGACATAGGAAGAGAGCCTCTTTCACTGGATGTTATCCTAGCTGCTTGGGATGCCTAGAGCTGTGACAGCCAGTTAATGATGCATAGGGGGCCAGATGACATGCTGAGCATGGAGGGTGCAAATATGCTTAGGATATCAGAAGTCAGTCAGTCACCGAGCTAACCAATCCTGGTGCTCTCCTACCTCATGTCTGTGTATGTGAGACTGTGTTTCTTATATTATTGCCACAGATACAGGAGGCTCAGATCTTTATGCATCACATAGAAGCATGACATTCAGGAGGTGAAGAGGAACTGATGACTTTATAAAAAAGATTTTATTTTACTTTTTTTTTTATTTGAGGGAGAGAGAGAGAGAGAACAAGTGATGGGAGAGACACAGAGAGAGAATCTCAAGCAGACCCTGTGCCAAGTGTGGAGCCCAACGCAGGGCTGGATCCCGTGAACGTGGGATTGTGACCTGAGCCGAAATCAAGAGTTGGATGCTCACCTGGCTGAGCCACAGGCACCCCAGGAACTGATGATTTTGACACATTGTTTTCCTAATTTTTTTTTGATTCCTAAAGTAATATACAAATGTAAAAATTAAATCAAAATGGAAATATTAAGAATAGAAACTGGAAGTCTCCTATAATTCTTCACCTCCTACCTATACACACTAATGTAATGTTAAAAAATAAGATCGGAATAGTTACACTTAACATCTTAGATGTCTTTTGTATGAATACACACAGATCTACTTCCTTCTTTTTAATAACTGCGTAATGTTGTAAGTATGGGTATATTATACTTTTAAAGACCTAATACAGGTGCTTTTAAACAATGGGACCCTGGAGGAACTGTATTCATGAACCCCCAATCTCTGCCATCAGTCATTAACAGCAAGTGTTGCCATCATGCAGAGAGTCACTCTCAGGAAGAAGCCGTGTGGCCTGGCGGAAGGGGCGCAGGATCCGGGTCAGCCAGACTGGGGCTGGGATTCTGCTATACGACACACCAGCTGTGTGATCTCGGAAAGTGAGTAAACGCTTTATGCCTCAGTTGTCTAATCCCTAAAAAAAGAGGGAGGGATAAAAAACCCTACCTCTTGAAATTGTTGTAAGGGTTAGAAATAATGTATGAAAGCATCTATCACCCAGAATGGTTGTGCAATGAACAACAGCTATTATTCTAAGAAAGGAGCCTCCTCCATGAAACAGTTTAACTATTTTTGGTTATCCCCACCAGGGGCATAACGGACAAATACCCACATGCATTTGGGAGTCTAAAATAATTTTCTGAAATTACTGAGCAGTTGTCCCCCAAACAGTGAAAAGTAGGTCCATGGAAGCAAATCATCGAAACTCTCCATTGTGTCAGTCCTGTAAGGAAGATAGCGTAAACATTTAACCTCCATTTCATGGATAGAGGCTTGCAGACGGAATGTGAGCAGTTTATCAAACAGGCTGGAAAAAGACATCACTCATAGTAAGATCTCAGTAGGCTGGAGTGACAGGCTAAATTAAACAAGGTGAACTTTATTAAGAAAAAATGTAAAACTTAACTCGGTTTCTTTTTTTGGTATAATATGGAATGGGAGAAATGTGATTTAATAGCAGGTATGAAAAAAGCTTAGGAGTTCAATGTGAAGTCAGGATGTGATCCATCCATCTAAACAAGCAAATGTAATCTTAGCCCTCATGAAGAGAAGCAGCAGATTCACAATGAGGAAGGTGATGCCTCCACTTACTTTGCCTTCATCAGATCACATGGTCTAACACTAAAATGGCAAGTGACAGACATGCAGGCTGAGGCTTTTTATTTGCATGCCCATGGCAAATAAAAGTCATTATTCATATTCCACGGAGTTAAGATGTAACCTCTGAACTCAACACAGTTTGTAAAGCAGCCAATATTTTTTTGAATGCAGTTGGCATGCAAAATGAAATATATTGGTATCCAGTAGACGGCAGGCTACTCCTATGATCTTCTAGGGGGCAGCCCATACTTCTGTCGTATGGTCCAACCTTTTACCCTCCACGACAGACTGGATATGGACCCAAGGGCTGCCAATCTACAGGCTGCTTTGAGGAGCTTGATCCAAACAGGAACAAGCTCGTCCAATCTGATTTTCTCTTTTTGGGAATTTGAATGGGTGCGGGGTGTGTGGGGGTGGGGAGTTGGGGTGGGGGAGAGCAAATCAGGCAACTGGTGCCAGGCCCAGCAGCTTAAATGTTCACGGAGAGAGGCAGTGCTAGAGGCCAAAAGGGGGCAGAAGGAACAGAAGAAAACAGAAGCAAGAACGAGGAAGCAGAAGCATGAGGTGGAGACAATCTGCAAGTGGAGAGGAGATAAGAAGGAGGGGCAGCAGCAGAAACTGTGGAAGAAGAGGCAGAGAGCTAGACAAAACGGGAAGACAGATTTCAGGGCCGCAGAAAGGAGACTCTGCTAGCAGGTAAGGGTGGGTGAGTGGAGACTGGTTTGGGCTGGGTGGAGAGGGAGCGGCTCTTCCCTTGTGGTGTTCAAGGAGGAGCTGCAGGACCGTCAGTTGGTGGATATTGCAGAGGGTTGCGAAGTCCACAGGAGAGAGAAGAGGAGACTGAAAGGGGAAGCGTGAATTAGGAAGGTTCTGTAAATCAGGAACAGCCCTGGAGGCCTGGCAGCCTGGGTCTCTCGTTGCCATGGTGACGGGGTGGGGCAGTAACAAGTCAGTTGTGCCTCTGGGAGCCTCAGGTGGGGCTTCTTGCCGTACAGGTACACCCACCGTCCTGGTCTCTGCCCCGAAACAGATCCTAGCATCAAGAACCGGGATCCCACTTTGGGATTTGCTTATATCCTTATCTCTGTATTCGTGCCCCTGATTAAACTGTCTTAAGCAAAGGCAGAGACTCCAGGATTGGGGAAAACAGGTGGAGGTTATCTGATCGCTCCCCCAGACCTCTTGGGACAGGTAGCTGTGTCTAGGATAATGAACACCAATGGACAGATTGTGTTTAGTCGGTGAGCATGTTGGTTCTAGAGTCAGAACGCTGGAAAGGTACTTGCGTGCCTTTGAGCAAGTTACCTCTATCTGCCTTGTTTTTCTTGTCTTTTATGAATGAGATTGATACTAAATGTCAGAGGCTTGTTTTAGGCCGGAGAGACTAGCATTGTGCCCAGTCCATGATGAACACTCAATATATTTAACTATTATCATTGCTGTTATTGTTATGTCTCATTGAACTCCTGAAGGGTCTCTGAGAAGAGAAGAGTAGGTTTCTTCAACCCCATGTTATAGCCCTGGCAATTGAGGCAAAGGGTGCCCAGGACAAAGACAAATTTAGTAGGCATCTTCTAGAAGGAGGAACAGAACTTATTTTTTGAAAAGGCATATATGCATGTGAGAAAGGTTTTTCATAAAGGTGTGGAGTGGAGAATACATCCCCATCCTTCCCATGGTCCTATCCTCTTCTGGTCCCTTTCTGCTGGTGGATTCCGGGCATCCCTCAGGAGCTGTTTCATGCCTGTACAAGCCTAGTGTATATAGATTTATGGGTGCTATTTCTAAGGCCGCGTGCTGCTCCTGCCTCCTGTTCCAGGCGTGTGTGCGTGTTGTGTGTGCGCACGTGCGGGCTCATATACAGGGCAGGCAGGGGAGAATTTATGAGGGCAGAAGTGGTGGTCTGGGATCTAAGCTTGCCCTTAGAAAGAGAGACCGGTAGGTCTTGGGCAGCACCAATGATGGACCAAGGCCAGTGCTGGGTGGCTGCTTTCTGCCACCTCGGGACTGGGGGCCTTTGAGTTCTTGCTGCTGCTCAGGAAGGTCGAGGAGTGTGACTCGGTGGTGTGGATGCTCGGCCACTTCCCTTTACTCTGAGTCTGGCTTTTATTCTCTTTCTTAAGGTGCTGCTCATTCCAAGCTGCCTAGGGAATCCTGATGGGGGAATCCTAACTCCCAAGCGGCTGTAATATCAGGCCTGGGGCACAGGATGGGCGCAGAGATGCAGGTCACGGACTTGTAGGTCATGGGCCCAGAGGCCCCATCCCCTTGGATCTTCCCCATTCTCCTGGGGAGAATAATAATAATCTTGCCATTTTCTAGCTTTGAGAATAAGTTTTCATGTTAGAGAAACACAAAATTATTATTACTATTATTACTTAACTTCTAGAAGCCATTCTGTGACATACCCAGAATAGCCATTTTGTTTGGGAGACAAGGGATGGGCCAGCCGAGAGCAATAGTTCGTTCTGGGGCATGTGGGGGCAAGCAGAGAGAGGCTTCTGAGCTGAGACCATCCCTGTCAGGGCCGGTTCCCATGGCATGTAGGCAGCAGAGCAGATTTCCGTGCTTCCTTGTGGCTGGGCTCTCCAGCCTTACTCTCTGGTTTCCCCTTTGCCTGGCCTGGAGTTTAGAAGGCTTCTGGGGGAAGGCCTTGGTGTGCCGCTTCTCCGAGCTTCCCTCAGCAGGGCCCTACCACTCTGACACCTGGCACTATTTAAAAACATTCCTGCCAGTCAGCTCCACCCTGGCCTATGCTGGCCTGAGTGTGTCCAGTCATGGGGAACTCTCACTTCCTGAATTTCTCCATTTCATTCTTAGATGGTTCTAGAGAGAAGAGCAGAACTGGAATTTGTGGCCAGGGCTGTTTGAATTGACAGCTACTAGGCTCATGCCCTCAAATTCCTCTTTCACTTAAAAATCCTGTAGGCTCTCACTCTCAGTGTCTCTAGGTCTTGAACATTTCTCCTTTTTTTTTTTTAATTTTTTAAAAATAATTTTTATTTATTTATTCGACACAGAGAGAGAGCACAAGCAGGCAGAGGGAGAGGGAGAAGCAGGCCCCCCACTGAGCATGGAGCCCGATGCGGGACTCGATCCTAGGACCCCAGGATCATGACCCAAACCGAAGGCATTGCTTAACCAACTGAGCCACTGAGGCACCCCTCTAGGTCTTTTTTTGTTTTGTTTTGTTTTGTTTTGTTTTGTTTTTGTTTTTGTTTTTTAATTTTATTTTTATTATTTGCCCAAGGGGTACAGGTCTGTGATCCCCTCTAGGTCTTGAACATTTCTCTTGGGGTTAGGTTTCCAGCGGCCCTTCTAGAACTTGGGCAGGCTGGGCTCATTGCTCACGGGAAGGGGTAGAAGTGTAGGAGAAATCCACTTGTCATGAGAGTGAATCAGGAAGGGGCTGGACAAAGTGACTTTGCAGGTCCTGTCCTTATGCATTTGGAATCCACATTCTCTCATTTTACGAGGAAGTCAGAGTCTGCGATTTTGGGGCCTTATTGCCAGTGGGAGGAGAACAGGGTGGAGAAGTTAGAGTCCTGGGATGAGCCCAGCAGATTTGTTCCTTTGCTCACTTTGCCTCTCTTCTTCCCCCAGCCGTTTCCTGCCTGGGGCGGGTACAGCCAGAAGCCCGAGCTCCTGAGCCCTGTTATTTAAAATTCAGCCATCACCATGGCGACCTGCATCCTGCTCCATTTCAACCAGAGATACAAAGAAACAGTGAAAGGGAAAAGTTTAATAAGATTTTTTTTTTTTTTATGACTCTCACTGACAGTGTCCATCTTTTTGGGAAATAGAAATGTTCCATTTTAGTGGCACTATCAAAATGCCATTCATTTTATGTCCCTTGGCTTCCGGAGGGTCAACATCACGACTTGCTTTCTAGGGGCTGCTAACGTCACCCCTTCTCTCCCTTAAAAGGGGTGCAGGTCTTATTTGGCATTTAGGCTTTCTGAAAGGGGTTGGAGTTGGGCTAACTCTAGAGCATGTCTGTGGTTTTACTCTCCCTTCCACTTCCCTGGCATCGCTTCAGAGTCAAGTCAGGGCACTCGAAGCTAGAAACGTCTTTCAAGATCGCTTCCTCTGCAGTGCCGTTTCTGTGTTTGCCTGCCTAGCAACTGTACCCCCACTTTCTGAGAGTGTTCCCCCGATCACCTTCTGGGTGGTGGGCCTCTGTATCAATCGTGTGCTTCCGGTGGGGCCTGGAATTTCACCTGACAGCAGCTCTGAGCATGTGGCCCAAAGGCACCAGTGGGGGCAGTCCTGGGACTTTTATCTGATAGTGGGGAGAGAAAGTCCCTTTATTTTTCTGCCAAGGGGCTGAAAGCCTGGAGCTTCTGGAGACCCCCATATATAGAGCACCTGCCCCCAAGGGAGCAACAAGAGGGAAGCAGAGCTGAAGGATGGAGAAGAGAAACCAGGCTGAGATGACGTTGCTCAATATCCTGGATTGAGTCAACCCTGAATCCACGGCTTTTCAGTTTCATGAGAAAAATATATCCCCTTTTTACCCCCCTTAAGGCAGTTTAAGTTGGGTTTTCTGACACCTGAAAACCCAGTGACTTTGACGTTACATACCCCGAGATCCTTATTTTACAAGTGGGACAACAGAGAGCCAGCGCAGGGAGGCACCATCCAAGGTCACACAGAGAGGCGGCTCTGAAGGTCAGTTCTCCTGATGTCCTCACAGCCTCTTAACCTGCTTGCCCTTCAGTTCTCAGGCAGATTTTCCTACCACAGCAGAGACAAGAGCTGAGCCTGTGAAGGCTGATGTTTAAACAGTGTCATTATGGTAGACACCTGCCTAGCTACCTGCCCCAGGGCGATGGCGAGCATTTGGGGTGATAGTCAAGGGTGTCCACCTTTAGGAGATCTTTGTGTCTTTTGTAGACGAGGAGGGTCCCGAGACAGGCAAGAAGGGTGCTAATCACACAGTCTGCGTGGCGCAGCCCTGAAGCCCTGAAATATTGTTCACCTTTCTCCATTGAGAGGAGATCTGTTTTTTTTTAAATCCTGTAAACAGATGTAACTCATTCAACCAATGCCTGTGATTTTATTAATTCCACTGAAAAGTAGGAATTGAAGGCCCCCCATGTACTAATTGCTGTTTTAAGGATGTAGGTTCCGTACTCAACAAAGTAGCCTCTGTGCCTGTCCTCAGGGAGCTGACACTTCAGCCTCGGCATGAAATAATCCGGGAGACACGGGCTCACAGCCCATGACAGGAAAGCACCGGCTGCCGGAGCGCTTAGGATGAGGGCACGTCTCTGCCGTGGAGGGGAGGGAAGCTGCCCGGGGATGAGCAGAAGGAGCGAGAGTCAGCTAAACAGAGTGGGGACCAGCGCTTTGAACACCGGCCCGGCGGGGCGGAGCTGGGGGCAGGACTCTGAATTCATTCATGCTAGCGATTGCTGGGGGGGGGGGGCACCATATGCCAGTGTCCCCCTCTTTTGCTATTTTAGGTCCTCTGTTCCCGCCTCCGTGGGATTCTCAGAGTCCCGGTAGTCTCACGAGTCCCCGGGTCAGTTATATAACTGTTTTCAACCCAGGACCCTGGGTGCTCTGGCCTTTCTTCTCCGCAGGTCCAAATCTGCTGCGGGCTAATGTCTAGTTCGTCGTGTTTTCGTGCGTGAGGTTAAAAAATACCTCCATAACCAGGCCTGCCTTTTTTAAGAGAAAGGATTCGGGTTGCTTCTCTCTCTTCTTACCCAATTTCCGTTCCTTTGGTTTGTCCGGTGAATGTGGCTGCAGCCAACTTTGCGGTCACTAGGGGGCAGGAGCGCCAAGGCAAACGACTAAGGCCGGGCCAGAAGGCCGGGGAGCCGGCGGGTAACACGCGCGCGGTCGGACGGGGGTTGCGCCGGCGCGGCAAGTTCCGCGTGTCTCGATTCAGATACACCACGCGTACTTACAAGGATAATTCCATTCGCTAAGGATGCTAGTGCCAGAAAAGAAATTTTTAAAGGGGGCTTTTGGTGAGGGAGGTTCCTCTTGTGTGCAAAACAAAGGAATGGGTATCTTGGATGAAAACTTAATCTTTAGGAGTCCTTTGAAATGTGCAGAGGAGGCAGAAGGCCCCATTCCTAGTTCCCGATGTTCCGTGTGACCTTGCTGAAGAGACACAAGCCCGCTGGACCTAAATTGCTCCTTCCTTAACGGATGGCGTGATGTGAAAAGTCCCTTTTGATTCCAAGTGGTGAAGATAAGGCCGGGGAACTGCTCCCCACCTTAGATGCCCACTGGTATAATTTCTAACTCTGTGGGCTCTTTCATATAAGGGAGTTTTGTTTTCTGACTCACACCTCCTTTCATTTTAGCGGATGAATATACCTTAACACAAAGAAATGAAGAGCTATGGGTAGAGTTTTGGCAAGTGGAGAGAGAATTCGGCTCTTTCAGATCACAGCGTGACAGTCAGAATCCGCTTTGCCTTTGATGGGGAGGAGGCATTGGATCTACCACGGGGACTGGGTGAATATCTGCAGAAGCAGGTCTCTCCCTGAAACTCACATTAAACCCTCCATTTTCCTGGAATCCAGAGCCTTATTGGACTAGCTTGGGAGACTGCTAGCTTGAGAACAGCACGGACACAGGACTGAGCTGGGAGTGATGAGGGTCTGTTGGGAACTTTTTGCCTTGTCATTGTAGAATTATAAGATTTATGCCCAGACAGGACCATCTCAAGGAGGCTGGGTCTCACCAAGAGGTGGAGCTTCTGTCTAACGCCATAGTCTTGTTCTAAGAAAGGCCCTACCAGACGGGATCTGTAAGGACCTGTGTGCCTGTCTGCGGTCCCCCTGCTGCCTCAGGCTGGGGGAGGATGCTGGGCTGGGCTCTCTCCCCACATGCTCTGCTATCAAACATCACGGAGATAAAAAAAAAAATCAAAGCAAATCAAAGCATGTGACAACAAAAGCGTATATAAAAACCTCCTTTCTCTGGGATTCACATTCTCAGACACCATAGTTTCCCAAATACAGAGTGGGAGGGTCAGCAGGGCTGAGATGAGACTCTGCTTGGAATCTCCTTCTTTGGCGAGTGCCCTCTGGGTGATCAGCGCCTTCTGCAGCCTTACTGACAATACATGGCCGCTTCACGAGCCTGCCGTCATCCTCAGGAAGATAACGTCAATATCTTCAATTTCTATTAAAATGGATTAGCATTCTCTTTTTTCTCTAAAGATTTTTTTAATTTTGAGATACATTTGTGTGTGTGTGCGCGCGCGCACGTATACTCTTTAATCCCTTGAGATAGATTTTAATGGAAGCTCATTTTTTGTTGCGTGGCATCAGCACAGCATTTTTAACGATTGCCCACTGGTCCTATCACAACAGAACACAGAATGTCCTATTAGGAGTGCCCAAGATTTAAACAAGCCCACGTCCCCACTCCTTCCACCCACTGCACATCCTGGAGGTTGCCTCTCTTTACCTTGTCATGGATTGACTCTCTTTGCCTTTCTAGCCCATTCATTTCACAGAACAGAGAAATGGCTTCCAGCCCATGGCAGATCAAGTAGGCTCAAAAGGAAGAGGAAGAGACTTGATAGCTGTGTGCTGGGCAATTTACGGACTATTAAAAACGTCTCTTTACACATATTTACATTCTCTTCCCTGTAAGTCTTTACTGTCGCCCGCTGATTGCTTATTGGTCTGACCCTCTTTCCTAGGCTCTACAGTGGCATTTTAAGCTCCTCCTTACCCTCTCCTTGGTCTGCCCCACCTCTGCATCCCTCAAGATTTAATTTCCTAAGGGTGACTGCCACACAGGACCGGCAACCCAGTCACAAGATGGCTAAATATAAACTGTGCAGACTGCAAATAAGCCTCTGTGATCATCTGCTCCTTTGTTTAGCTTATTATCCTCCCAAATCAGGCTGGTGAGTGGCATGCACATTGTCCATGCTGGGCAGGACCCAATGGGTGTTCGTGTCTGACAGGACGTGCCAAACAGACACAACTCTGTTGTGAGCCCAGTCATTCCCCGTTTCTCGTGCACTAGGGCCTGCTTTTCAGATAAAGCCCAGAATCCCCAGCTTTGACTTCTAAAGCAAATCACTGCAAATCACATCAATATTGGGAATAGATGTAATGGTCTGGCCAAGGGCTGCATGCAGCCAGTCAGCCAGGGACATGGAACCAGGGACAAAGGGACACTGGGTGTGGAATGTGTCTCATCTCTATCTCCTTTGTGTCTTGCTTCCCTCAGAGGAGGATGGTGAATGGGGAACAATGAAGTCAGGGATTCCGGATTCTGTACTGTATAGTCATCCTGCAATGTGAGACGTAGAGATAGTGACTTTCAGAGGCACACATTCTTAGGTGAGGACTTGTGATCGATTAGTGATGTCTGATGTGGACCCAGATTTGGTGGGTGTTAATAGGCATACTACATATTTGCCCTCTGTGATCTGTAGGAAACCAATCTCAGTAGATAGGATTTAGTATACAGGGTGGAGTAGAGCTGCCTGAAAGTTATAGGCTTAACTGAAGCCCCAAACTGTTGTGTTGAAGTAGCCATGGTGTTTAGGCCCCCAAGGAAGATTGGTGGTCCATTCTTAACCTTGGATGGCAATGGGGGCAAGAGATTTGTGGTCTCACAAAGATTTGTGGTCCATTCTTAACCTTGGATGGCAGTGGGGGCGAGCAACAGGAAAGAGACTGTGTTTGGAAAGCAGCTGGAGTGTGATCTCTATCACAAAAGGGCAAAGGGCACTGATGGCCTCCATTGCTCATTTAACGGATATTTTTTTAGCCTTTATCTTAAATGAACCCTTATGAGTACTTGGAGCTACTGGCCATTTCTTCCTTCTTGAATTATGTTCTTTCCTTGGTTAAAAACGCTAGTCTGCTTTTCCTTCTGCCTCTCTGGTTTCAATTTTAGTATATGTGCTGCCGAAGCGAGCACTGCCTCTCTGGTTTCTCCTTGGTTTCCCTAGAGGTTCCTCCTGTTCTGCCATTGAATATGATGGTTCCTCAAGACTGGGTCCGAGGCCCACTTCTTTTCTTACCTTGTACTCTCTCTCTCTAAGTGATCTTATCCTAGCCAAGGACTCAGTTCCCACCTGTGTGGATACACTTGTCAATTTATATCTTGGCCACACATACCCACTCAACTTCAGTGTCCTGTTTGACATTTCCACTTGGATGTCTCAAAGGTTCCTCAAACTCAGTGCATTTGAAAGCAAACCTGCCATCTCTCATCTGTGTCCCACCTACCTGGGTCTCTCCTGTTCTTTCCTATCCCATTGAACCACATCCTCATCCAGTTAAGTAAGCCAAAAATGTTACCCTGAACATGCCCTCTCTCTCCTCTTTGCATATCTAATCCATCACCTAGCCTGGATGATTTTGCCTAATGAATATTATTGAATATGTCCACTTTTTCCTTTTCATGACTACCATCCTAGTTCAAGCTACTATCATCTCACAATTGGACTACAAACGGAACACCCTCTTCCCCCAATTCTTTTCCTTAAATTCATTGCAGCTCCCGAGTAGTCTTTGTCAAAGGGTATGATGGGTAATCCTTTCCCTTCTTTCTATCCCAGGATTTCTATTCTAGTGCTAGCCTCCTGTTCACTGTGGTGCTAGCAGAAGAGTTAAGGTCCCCAGATTCATGTAGGGCTCTCATTGTTAAAACACTTTTGTTCGTATTGTCTCATTTAGTTCTCAAGTAGCCCCGTGAGTGGGTCACAATCCATTTTAGGGATCTTATCTGTTTCCCTTGGAAATGGTCTCTGAGAGGTGAATTTGCTCTTCTGAGGTCATCCAACTAGTCCGTGAGGGGCCTCAGCCTTCTGACTCCTGACAAGCCTCACTGTTCCCCTCCAATCCAAAGAGGGCTCTGGGTTAGTCAGATGCTCCGTATGACAGAATCCAGCTCTAATAGTCTGTGAGTCTGTGGTTTGTAGGGACCATGAAGAAGTTGCAAAAACATTTCAAAGGGAACTTGACAGGTGAGGTTGAGGGAAAAGGTTGAAGTGAAACTTGTCTTTCTTCAGAGAGCTTCAGATCTGTAGCCCAGAGACAACAGATTAATTCTTCCCCCACTATGGATTCTTCTGTGGCCACTCAGAGACAATGACTGGAGGTTGGGTTGCAGCTTGATTGTTACCAGAGAAGGGCTAAGGGGCTTTAATCTTGCTTGGGAAAAGATTGAATGTGGGAGGAATGAAAGCTCTCACTGTTTTGACAAAGAGGACAAAGAGAAATGCAAACAACTACTGTGAATGAGCCCTTGTGACAAGTTGAAATAAAAACAGGTGAGTCATAGGAATGGAGAATTTGAGGGAAGAAAGAGTCAAAGCAATGAAGGGCCAGTGATTTTGTTCCCAAATGCGATCCATTCAGTTTAAATCAGAGAACACACCAGAAGTTTCTGTATGTGGTATAGATTGCTACATTTTCTCTTAGTATGTATGAATTAAGGGCTTCTCAAGCTGCACAAAGGGTTGTTAATAGACTGAATGAGTCCAGGACAGACTCTCTTTGATGAAATGGCCATTCTCTATGAACTTTCCATTGGGCTGGACACAAAAATATAGATATTTCCCTATCCCGGGCATGAATATGACCATGTAGAGCAGGAGAGGTAAATAAATTTAATTTCCTGTGGGATCCCTGATTATTTATATGGCAATGACTGTCTTGAACACTAGGATGAGAAAGATTTTAAGGCCAAGCATGGGCTTGATGGGAAAGGTGTAACGATTGATTTGCAATGTCTGCCATGGCTAGGAATTAGCTGGTGGGAACGTAAGTAGTGACCTGAATTAGTGCTACTCAAAGTGTGGGTGGCAGCTGGCTATAGGCCTATAAAATATTTATTACTCATGATGAAATGATTACAGAAATGGGAAATAAGCATTTAGAAACTTTATAGCAATTTGACATTGCTGCATCATCCAAGTGAATAATTTCTATATTTTTTAAGGTATTGATCTCTGATGGATTGAAAATAAAAACAAAACCTGGCCCTCTACCAGAGATAGTTTGAGAAGCGCTGACCTGGACGAATCTCTTTGACCCCATTAGTTCCTGTGAAAGATTTTGAAATGCTCTGGACTTGGGGAGCTTATGAAGGGAGCCAAAGTCGTACGCATATCGACATTTACATGGACTTGCTCACCGAACGTGGGTGTTTGCCAGCTTCCCTCTCCTTGCTTGGCGAACGGAATAAGATAATAACTACTCAGAGTTTGCCAGAAATGCCTTCCTGGCCTTCTCTACCCATTTCTACTATCCATTTATTCCATAAAGCTTTCACTAACATAGATTTCTTCCAGGAGAGAATTGGTGAGGCCAGCAAAGAGGTTATGTCTTTGAAGCTACTGGAGAGCAATCAGAGAGAGGTCTCCAACATCAGGTGTTGAGTTGGCCTGCGTGGCCACTGGGATCATGCACTAATTCATCCAGTCACTTACCTATTCATGCATTCTTACTCATTTATTCTGTCATTCAGTAACCCTTTGTGGAATGCCAACTGCAAGCATCGCAATGCCAGGTGACCAAGGCTGACAGGTTCTCTGCTTTTATGAAACTGATGGTCTAGGAGGGGAGACAGATATCAAATCAATAATGTATATAAGTAGTGATATAAATCCTAGTAGGTGCCGTGATGGGGAAGCAGTGGTTGCTCTGAGAATGTGGAACAGTCGTGTTATCCTAGCCAGAGCTTCTTGAAAGCCCCCTAGAAAGTGATGTGCCTGCTGGTGTGGCTGGAGCATGACGGATCACTGGAGAGCAGAGGAGGTGACTCAAGGTGATCCTGGAGATGTGGTCAAGGAACACATGGTGCCGGGCCTTGCAGGCCACACAAGGAGTTTGCACTCGATACCAAGGACAGTAGGAAGCCTGATGGAATTACAGTTATGGTTAGGACACAGTCTCTACTCTCAAGAGGCCACCAGCCAGGTGGGGAAGAAAAGATACTGAAGCAACTAGCTACAATGTAAAATGGTCGGGATTATAAGAGGTGTACAAGCAGATGGGAAATGATGGGGTTAGGGGGACCAAAGTGATTTGATAGAAGAAATTCAACTGCGTCACTCTCCTGTTTTAAACACATTGTAGCTGCCTGTCCTTAGAATATAGACAAAATCTTTTTACATAACCCCATATGATCCATTGCTCCCTCCCTCCTCAGACTCTTCTGGGAGCATTCTCTCTCTTGCTTTCTCCACTCCTGGCACCCTGACTGATTTTTCCTTAGATCTCCAGATATGCACACCTTCTTCCTATTGTGTGGCCTTTTGTTTGGAAGGCTCTCTCTATGTTCCCACCCCTCCCCTGTCTGCTTCACTAGTGTTCTGATATTTTAGGTCTCAGCTTAAATATTCCTAGCTCTCCTGAGGACCCTATATGTCCCCCTAGTAGTGCTTAGGACAAGTGGAGTTCTTATTTGTATGATGAGATGTTCAATGTCTGTCTCCCCTGATGCAGTAAATACTCAATACATATTGAACAAATGAATGAATGAGAAGACAGCTGGTCTGGCTGAGAGAACAGCAGTGCTTGTGTGAGAGACTGGACGTGGGGTATGGAATTGGGGCTGAGGGAGGAGAGGTGGGCATGGTCTGGCTTACAACATAGCCATTTCCTCTCTGCTGGCTTTTCCCTCTCCCAGGCATGTGTGAAATGAGCCATAACATAATGGAACTCTCTGAAAGGCCACTTTCAAGGATTATCCATGCCAGTCCTTAGCTCTTTAGGGAAAGCAAACATCCCAGGTGGATAAACTGTGCTTAGTCCTATCTCTGGAAAGGATAAGAAAAGCCTTCAACCTTGGGCGCCTGGGTGGCTCAGTGGGTTAAAGCCACTGCCTTCGGCTCAGGTCATGATCCCAGGGTCCTGGGATCGAGGCCCACATCGGGCTCTCTGCTCAGCAGGGAGCCTGCTTCCTCCTCTCCCCGCCTCTCTGCCTGCCTCTCTGCCTACTTGTAATCTCTCTCTCTGTGTCAAATAAATAAATAAAATCTTTAAAAATATATNGAGGCCCACATCGGGCTCTCTGCTCAGCAGGGAGCCTGCTTCCTCCTCTCCCTGCCTCTCTGCCTGCCTCTCTGCCTACTTGTAATCTCTCTCTCTGTGTCAAATAAATAAATAAAATCTTAAAAAAAAAAAAAAAAAAGAAAAGCCTTCAACCTTAAAATTGCTCAAAGCTAATGAGCTTCTTTTGGGGCATGTCACCCAGTAGGGTGATGCACATGCATGTTGAAATGCTGGTGACAGGGGCAGCGGTCAGCTACAGCAGAGACTGACCCTCTGTGCATGAGGCCTTGCTGGCCGTAAGGCTTTTTTTTAAGAACCAGGAGGCCCAATGTCTGTAAACTTTCCTGTTTGAGTCTTCTGTTGCTTTGTAACAGCTTATCCCTGAATTTTGTGGCGTAAAATAATGACCGTTGTTTCATCTCTCTCCCTGGTTTCTGTGGGTTAGGAATTCAGAGCACAGAGGGGTGTGACTTGTGTCCAAGGCTGCATGCTGGAATCATCTAGAGGCTTATTCACTCACAAGTCTGGCTGTTGGTGGTGTTGGCTGGGGACCCAGCTGGCTGGAACACCCAAGTGTGGCTTCTTCGCGCCCTTGGGCTTCCTCACAACCGGTGCTTGGATTCCAAGGGCAAGTGTCTCAAGACAGAGCCAGGTGGAAACCGTATCCATTTTTGAACCTGATTGTAGAAGTCACACAGCATCAATTCTGCCACATTTTATTTTTTAGAAGAGAATCACTAAATCACTGTATTCAAGGGAAAGGAAATTAAACTCCATTTTTTTACAGGCATATTTTAAAACCACCGTATTCCCTTTAACAAAAGTCCATGGGAGACCTCGGAATAGTGATATAAGCTCAAATGTTAAAGAATGGCATTATAGCAACAGTTTGTGCTCTGAGATTTTGTAGGACCCTATCCTAGGCAGTGTTTTGGCAGCTTCCTCCAGCCTCCATCTCCCAGATGCAGTGGCTTCTGAGAAGCTTCTCTGCCTTTGGTTAAATAAATATAGGACAATCTGATTTTATTGTGCATGCACATGTGTAGTGGGGTCCATCCATAGTTCACCTGAAACACTGCAAACACTCTGGTCACTGTCCTGGAACATTAGGCAGATTCTCGAAGTTCAGTCTAAATCTGTGATATTTTAGAGCTTCCCAAAGATAAAATAAATAAATATGCCATCCTAATGGTGAAGAGTTATGTTTAAGGGAAGGTTCTTTGACTGAACTAGTTTAAATGTTAATTTTATTACTCAAGAGGGCACTTTGGAACTCCCTGTCATTATCAAACAATTAAACTCTAGTTCCTTATTAATTTTTACTGCCTTCCTAGGGTAATTAGAGACACATAATGTGAATCGCATCCCATTAATGAATAGACTTTTGAATGTGAGTGGGCAGAGCCTTTTATTTGGCTATCCAGCAAGACAAGGACCATGAAAGGAAAAAGGGTGGGCCCCTCCCAGAATAGAGGGTCTCTGCATACCTTTCTGAGTCCAGAGTTAGCCCTGGAAATACCCTATGTAAAACTCCCAGTCATCAAGCTTTCAGGAAGGCATGATGGATTGGTTCTTTCCTTGAACTCAAAGTTGGTAGTCAGAAGATGGACAGTTTTTTTGGAACAAAGGTTTGGAAACCAAAACCGGGGTATTGAGATTTCTGAAGTCCTAAAGGAAGTCTGTCACTTAGGGATTCATCTTTCTGGTTTGTCGAAAGTGCCATTTATGAGGCACCTAGTATTTGTCAGGTACTTTGCTCGGCAACATGAGTATATTATTTAGTTCTCAACACTACTTCATGAGATTGCTAGTATTATTTCCATTTGACAAGGAAAACCCATCTCAGGCTTAAAAGCATGAGCTCATATAGTAAGAGACAGATCTTGGCCCTAAGCCCAGGTCTGGCTGAGTCTAGAGCCTGAATTCTCAGCCACTGCATTTTACTGCCTCTTTGGTCTGGCCACACCTTTATTCATATGCTCAGTCCAGTCACTCTAATTTATTTTAACTTTTTTCTTGTTGGTAGATTCTTTTTTTTTTCCCCAGAGTGGTGAAGTGATTTATTTATGTCTATATAGCAAATTAATTGTCCTACCTGAGAAGAAAACACCCTATTCTTTATCCAGTACTATTGTTATTTTATTTATTTTATTTTCAGTGATCCAAGATGCATTGTTTATGCATCACACCCAGTGCTCCATGCAATATGTGCCCTCCTTAATACCCACCACCAGGCTCACCCATCCCCTTTCCCTCCTCCCCTCCATAACCCTCAGTTTGTTTCTCAGAATCTGCAGTCTCTCATGGTTCACCTCCCCTTCCGATTTACCCTAATTCCCTTTTCCTTTCCTTCTCCTAGAATCCTCCATTTTATTCCTTATGTTCCACAAGTAAGTGAAACCATATGATAATTGACTTTCTCTGCTTGACTTATTTCACTCAGCATAATCTCCTTTTTGGTAGATTCTTTAACAAAATAGAACACTAGTGTTGAAAGGAACTTTAGAGGTGTAATGTGATCCCTTCTCCCTATAAATGAGGAAATTGAGGCCCGGGGAGGAGAAGGGACCATCTAAACCAGTGACAGACTAGTTGTCTGTCTGTCTTGTTCCACGGACAGCCTAGAGGCAGTAGGGGTCCTGGCTACCAAGTGTTCTCCTGATTCCTTCTCTGTCTGCATAATGCTCAAATCCTAACAGAGAAGTCGGACTCTGGCTTCCCAGGTAGGCTTCTGACTGGCAGTATCACCTGCTCTGAGAGTCTAGGTAGACCATGTTCCTCTGTATGGGAAAACTGTAGCCAACTCTGTCTTGTCCTCTCACAACCCAAACGCCACCAACCTGGAAATACAAACTGTGTTGGCACAAGCCCCCACCTGCCTGGCATTTGCCCCCCTCAAAGTCTTCCCTGGTGATTTCTGGGATGGCCAAGGCTTATGTCGTGTTTTCCCTCAGCCAGTCTTTCAGCTGCAGTGTTTACATGGCCTCTTCCCTCCTCTCTTCTGCTCCTACCTGACAGAGTCTGCTGCCTGGAAAGCTGCCTGCTGTAGCTTCCTCAGTGCCTATCGTGAGGACATTGTAGGCTTTCCATGACAAAGGGGGCTCTCTGGATGCTCTCAAAGTTTGCAACTTTGAGAATGGGCAGAGCATTGCGGGGTTATATGGTGGCCCAGAGAAGGGCCTCTTCCCAGCCCTGTGCCCTGTTATCATTGGGCTCTTATGAACTGCCAGGAGCCCCTGGCCATCATCCCATATCCAAAGTATCACCAGGAGTTATGGTCATGCTCATGAGTTATGGTCCCATCAGTTTCTGGCCTTTCACTCTCTCAACCATAGCAGCTTAGACCTATTCTAAGAATAGATGGGAAGCAGATGCCACCCTGTTCCTTCCACCCTCCTCTGTTCTCCTCTTTGAACTCAAACCACACTCCTCTCTCCATTCTTAGCTGTAGAATAAGGGCGTTTATTGACTTACTGAATATGTTTCCACCGAGTGCTTGCTGTGTGCCAGGCCTTCTGCTATGTGCTGGGAATATAGTTATTTGCCGATCCTTCTTTTCTTCCTTTCTCATAGAACTTCAATTCTATGGGAAATTTTATTGGGGCAAGAATTTGTCTGACTCCAGTGAAGTCTTGTGATTGTTGTAAATCGAGCAGGGTATTCTGCAACTGCCCCAGCCCAGTCTACTAGCCCTGTGATCCTAAGCTAGATGAGATGTAAGAGGAAGGATAGCTATTTCTGGGAAAGCATTTGCTTTCCCGATAAAAAGGGCAGACATGAAAGGTGGTGCCACCCCCTCTCCTGATTTCCTGCCTTGAGTAGGGAGTTGACACCTGGAGCTTGGGAGCCTGGAGCACTAAGCTTGGGTGGAAAGAACCACATGAGGATGTTAGAGCAGAAATATAGGACAGCCTGGATCCTGATGACTTGGTTGAGCTGTCAGACCAACCTGAGGCTGCCTTCCTCTGGGCTCACTTAGAAAGCAATCAACTCAGAATGGTTTAAGTTACTCTAAACCTCTTTATCAGTCCTAACAGATACGAACATGGTGAGTGACCGGACTGAGTCCTTGGCCCTGTGGAGCTTACACGCAACCGATGGATGACAGCAAAGCAGAATAGGTACAGAACGAAGTTGTCAACTCAGGCAATGCCTGGGTGCCAACTCAACCTTTCTCTTTGCTTATCTGAGGAGAGGAACAGCATTCCTTGCACACTGTGCCTTTGCTCAATATAATTAAATTCCATCTTTATTTACTTTTACTTTTAACTTCCAATTTCTCAGAGTAAATATGAGCCAGGAAGAGCTGATCAAGGAAGCAGCTGCTCCTAGGAGCCTGGCTGGTCGGCAGACCATATAGTAGATTGTGAGCTCATTTAGAGAACACTCTGGATCGATAATGATTTCAGTTACACCAGAGGCAAAGTGTTTGAAGGCATGAGTGGAGGAGTGATGGTTACTGTTGGAGTGCTGTAGCAAAGAGTAGAGGCTTGCTCTTTCTCTCCTCTGCATAGGGAAATGTAAGCTCTCTCTCTCTCTTTTTTTTGGGGGTGCAGGGTTGTTAGGTCAGTCAGCTCTGGGAATGATTGTTTCACAGCCTGGGTATGCATAGAAATGAAATATCTTGGAGATATACCATAAGTAAATATGCAGAGGTAAAACCAAACAAACTAAAAACATTACCCACCCCACCAAAACATGTGGAGAGAGGAGTACCTACGGCATTCCAAGAGGCGTGGGAAAGAACTGTTTTCCTGCTTAATTCTTTGTTGGTACCATCAGGATCCTGTCCTGTGGGAAGTGCCCCCTTTAAAAAAAGAGCTAAAATACTCCCTGAAGCACAGCAGCCACAAATATATATTTTTAATGATATTCAAATTTTCTGTATTTTTTAAATGGGAGAGTTAGGCACATTTGTGCTACTGTGGATGTGTATTTTATTAAAATATTTTAGGACAATTTATCAATATAAATCAAGAACCCAAAACGTGTTCAGATTTTTTGACCTGGTAATTCCACTTTCAGGAAGCGACTCTAAGGAAAAAAATATGGTTGTGGGAAAATTTAGTTAATGCGCTTTTTTTTTTAAGATTTATTTTATTATTTATTTGAGAGAGAGAGTGCGGGGCAGGGGGAGAGAGAATCTTAAGCAGAATCCGTGCTGAGTAGGGAGCCCAAATTGGGGCTTGATCTCAAGACCCCAGAATCACAGCCCTGAGATCATGACCTGAGCCAAAACCAAGGACACTTAACAGACTGCCTCACCCAGACACCTCTAGTTAACATGCTTTTTATGTAGCATTATAAAAACAGAGAGGAACTATCCGGGAATTTCTTAAGTTCTGACAAATCTGTATGGTAGAATACCATGTTACCACTAAAAAATGTAGAATGTTATAAAAAATCTGAGAAAAGTTTCAAGTTGGATGCAGATGTGAGGCACAAAGACTCTAGATTGACACTACTGGGGTTTAAACCTGCTTTTAGTAGTTCCTAGCTGTGTGACATTGGACAAATTACATAACTTCTCTGTACATAGGATTTTTCATCAGAAATAGAGGGGATAAATAATAATTGCTTTATGGGTCTTTTGTATGTGCTTGCAAAACTCAGGACAATGACAAGTGCATGGCAAGTTCCTTATATATGGTTGATTGGAAGCGGTGAGGGTACATTTCAGAAAAAAAGGGAAGAAAAGTCTATGTGTAAGGAAAAAAGTATTTACTTATTCAACACATATTTTTCGAGTACTTCCTATGTGCCAGGCTTGGAATAGAACAGTGAACAAAAGAAACAGATATTTACATTAGGGGAGTTTACAGTTGAGAGAGGAGACCTTGTAAGAATCCCTGGGCATGCCTTTCAAAAATGCAGATGCTGGGACCCATCCACTTTCAGAAATCTGGCTTCTGCTGCTCTGCGGGGGGAGGCCCACGAATCTTTCTTCCGTGAGGGTACCAGGGATTTCTGCTGTAGCCTTGGGAGACCGCTGGTGGAGATACCATTAAGCAATGCTGGCAGAGGGATTAGGAGTAATCTTAGTTTTTTCCCTTGGGTTTTGCAAAATTTAAACACTAAGAATTTTTCTTATGGTTGGAAAAAGGTAAAGATTTTATATGCAAAAATATTCAGCAGCTATGCCCTCCTGTCTACCTTTCCCTGTGCCCAGTGCAATCCTCATTTCTTCCACAATCACAGAAGCACGTGGCACAAACTCCTGTTAGGAAAGTCCTCTGGGAATGGATATCTGCAGTATCATCAAGGGAAGGTGAAAAATATCTTGCCCAAAGCATCTACTTTTGTTTAAATGTGCTCCAGAGTGGCCTCTCCTGGGCAGAGGGCCCTCTTTAAAGATGCATTTCATTTGCTTTCTTTTTCCTGCAAATTCTCCTGACCTTGAAATTTATCCAGCAGCTCTTGTAATTGGTGCAGTTTCCAGAATCATTTGTATGGACACTGTGTAATGCAGAGGTGGTGGTGGTGGTGGGGGAGGTGGGTAGAAATCTCTACAGTCATCATGTGCTTGTATCAGGTGAATTTATATTTTATGGTTTTTGGTCAGATTGATTTTTGTGAAGCACCCTGGGGTGTTTGCAAATATGAAAGTTCTTGTAGTGTTCGTTGCTTGTTTGCATTTACAGGAAGAATAAAAAGAAGAAAAAAAATTCTCTCTCTGCCAACAAACCCTACCGTCCCCAGGAGTGTGGTAGAGAAGGAGATGAAGGGCTTCCAACAGGAGAGAAAATTAGAGGCAGGGGGATGAAATATTAGGGCTGTTCCGTACCAGGAATCATGGGCAGGTGGGGGCTGCAAGTTTTCAACACTGGCTAGATCTCACTGAAGAAACCAGTAAAGATCAAAACAATTGCTATGATTGAAGTCTTTAAAATCCCTGAACTCTCTTGTGATTGAGCTCTGTGGTCCTGCCTTGAATTCATTCTGGAGCATAACATCTATTTTGGGCTGATCTTATTAATTACATAAATATATAGAAGGCGTACCTGCAAACTTGGTTATAAGATTTGAAAAACATGTATCACTTGAAAAATGAAACCAAACTGAACAAGAATACCCAACTTCTTTCATCTGTTGGTTCTGATGCCTGAAATACTTTTAATGTGGTCCTTTTGGCAAAGGTGGGCACAATAAGTATGGAGTATGCATGGCATTGCTTCCTAGGGCTGAGCCCATGGCAGACATCACTAATCAATTATGGTACTCTCTGCTGAGGCCAGACATCAGCATTCATGGTTAAATAGTCTCACTTACAGTCTGGGGCAGAACATTCCTTTTTGGTTGGTCTTAAGCAGAGTTAGAGTTGGTCATTAACCTAACTAGCAGAAATTGTAAGACCTTCCTTAACCCACAACACTTTCCCCAGTAAGCAACCTCAATGCCTGAATTTCCCACCATGACAGCTATCATTTTTGGATAAAGCAGAGTTGGCAAATACAAAGCATCTGCACTGATATTCTTACTGCAATTCTTGACGGGTGGTAATTATGTCACAGCACTTGTGGTGAGCTCAGGTTTGATCTTAGAATCTGTCTCCACACGGTTCTTATAGCTTTTACCGATACATGGGATTTTGCGTGGAACAGGAAAGGTCTTTGCCATCCCTGTGTTTCTCAGGGCAAGGCATCTGTCATTGAATCCTGTTTGTGAGTTATTTCATCAGATTAGCATCACCTGGGGATGGAGGGAGTAAAGGCAGGTATAAACTCTTTTGTTTGGTCTCCAAGACCCTTCATGACTTGGCCTCAGTTTCTATCTTTAATCAAACAGCCTACTTGCTTCCATACATCTTGCCTTTTTCCTTTTTTGGGTCCTCTATTCGCCGTTTCCCCCATTGGGAACACTCTCCTTCATGTCACTCCAATACTTGCCATTATTTAAGCCCTAGTTCCTGTGCCATCTCTTTTTGCTAAGTCTTTTCTACATATCAGTAGTGATTTCTCTGTGGTTTAAAGTCCCATGGCATTTACAATTCATTGACCTCACTTGGCATCAAATGTCTTCCCCTGAAGTGTTTGTTCCCTTTTAATGTCTAGGTGTCCAAATTTTTTTAACCACTAGATAATAAACCTCTCCAGGCAGGTCTGGGTCCATGGCCTTCCTTTGCACTGAGTGTATACGTTGGTCAAGAACCATTTGTTCAGTGGTGGGGAGGGAGGGATGCTGATGGAAGGGAAACGAGCCCCACTTCATTTGTTCTGGGCTCTGGTGGAAGCTTCTCTCTCTGTTTGTTTGAGGCCTTTTAAATAGGATTCAAAACATAGACTAGGGTGTCTGTGGGTTTTTCTGAGACGAGTTAATGCAGTACTGAGAGATATTTACAGGAAGGAGCCAGAGGATGCGAAGCAGCAAACCCAGATAGTGGAACAGAGCACTGAAGTCCGTCCCACCTCCCTTTCTTTGTTCCTTCCCCAGTAGGAAGTTATGAAGATATCCAGTCTCAGAATCCCTTCATCTTCAGTCCTGCCATTAGGCAAGAGTCACACTTAATCAAAGCAATGAGCCTCATGGTCACTCTGCTCTGCTCAGAGTCAGTGGACAGAACAAGCAGAGCTTATCTTGTATATTTGAAATATTTCTCAATAAGTTTTAAAAGATAAAGTTTCAGCATATCATTTCATAAAAATGATATAAATGTCATTGTTCGAACCACAGAGAAGATAAATAACAGAAATAAGACCTAATACTTGCTCTCTGAGTTTTTTCTGTATATTTCCAAATTACATAATGATGTTTTATTTGAAATGATTTTCCTTAATTATAATGTCAACATTTTTGTTTTACATTCATATTTAAAGTCATAACAAATCCACAAATTCATAAAAGTATTCAAGGAAAGATTGGTGTGACTCACTGAGCATGTAAGTGATCACTCTTTTCATGGTACTGGATGCTTAGACATGTTATTAAGAACAGAAAGTTCAGGGATGCCTGTGTGGCTCAATTGGTGAAGCATCTGCCTTTGGCTCAGATCACGATCCCAGGGAGCCTGCTTCTCTCTCTGCCCCTGCCTCCTGCTCTGCTCTCTCTCTCTTTCTCTCCCAAATAAATGAAATCTTAAAAAAAAAAAAAAAAAAAGAACAGAAAGTTCGGTGGAGAAAATGAAACCCAAAGAGTTGGGGACTTGATAATACAACTTGAAAAACAGCCTAAATTTTCTTCCACATCCTAGCATGCAAATATCCTGTTTCCATAGCTAGCTGGTAAATTCCTTGCTATTGGGGATCCAGATTCCAGCCCAGGAAGTTTGTCTCTGATTAGCTATGTGACCTTGGACTAATAATTAGACTCTTAGGTCCCATAGTCCTTATCTGGTGGAAAAATGGGTTGGATGAACCGTGGTTTTCAGACTGTGCTCTTTGGTACTCTAGGGTTCCGCGTGGAGGCAAGAGGGCAGTTCTCCATGTACCAAACTCTCCCAGTAGAGCAGCTCTGTTTTTAATTACTTTTTAAATTACTATTTTTTTTGGCTGTGTGTTATAATTAAGATTTGATTTGGAGAAATCCAAATCCATCCAAAATTTCATAGCCCTCCTAAATCAAAGTTTTAAATAGTCTGAGGAGAACAATAGAAAATTATTTCCTAGATTTGAGTTCTCGAAGCTGCCTTAAGCATTTAGCTCAAGAGAGGCAGAGAGAGGACTAGATGAGCCATCCTAGAGAGGTTAGTTCCCAAATTTCTCATTCTGCTTTCTCATACAGTAATGGCTGAGATACCTCTTGTGTCAAAGGCCATCTTTCTGAATTGATTTTTGTCTGCAGCATCCAGGTGACATTTGCCCTCTAATACTTGTTTCTGGAAACAGAGATAAATTATACTCCCTAGGTGGTTTGAGATGGGGATTATGGAGGAAGCTAGGTGTAGAAGCTAGGTGCAGAAGGCATTATGTTCTTTCCTCTGCAGCAGAGCATTTTACCATTATTTCCAACACATCCTCGGTAAGTAGCAGGAGGCAAACAAAACAGCATCTGGGGTTTCCAAGAGCTTTGGAAAACAACTTTGCTTAAGTCCTCGTAGGAATCAGAGTGGTAATTTCTTTGGGTATATATGCAGGAGTAGGATTGGTGAGTGGCAGGGTAAGCTACACTGAGAAACTCTAGTTTGCCTCATCTTCTCCCTGTCCCTAAACCAGTGATTGCAAGCACTTTGGGGGGCTGTGTCCCACTGATAATCTAATGCAAGATTAGACCCTTTCTCTGAAAAACCTCATGCACAAAATTTTGCACACAAGCTCAGTGGATACTAGACCATGTAAAGACTTATGTAACAATCATTTGTTTATTCACATACTCATTTATTCATTTACTTGCTCATTCCCTTATTCACTAGTTGATTCACTTACTGTTAACCACTGCCATCTTGGTGCTGTATTAGATATTGGAGAATTATGAACAATAGTCCCTGTCCTCAAGGAGCCTATAGTCCAAGCTTATACATGGTAAATAGATCATCTGTGATGGTAAATTTAAAAAAAAACTTTTTATTTAAATTCCAGTTAGTTAACATATGGTGTAATATTAGTTTCAGGTGTAGAATTTAGTGATTCAACACTTCCATCCGTCACCCACTGCTCATCACAAGCGCACTCCTTCATCTCCATCACTTACTTCAGCCATCCCACCACCCACCACCCTTCTGGTAACCATCAGTTTGTTCTCTATAGTTGACAGTCTGTTTCTTGGTTTGGCTCTCTCTCTCTTTTTTCCCCTTTGCTCATTTGTTTGGTTTCTTAAATTCCTCATATGATTGAAATCATATAGAATTCGTCTTTCTCTGAATGACTTATTTCACTTAGCATTATACTCTCTAGCTCCATCCATATCATTGCAAATGACAAGATTTCATTCTTTTGGATCACTAAGTCATATTCCATTATATAGGTGCCACATCTTCTTCATCCATTCATCAGTAGGTGGACACTTGGACCTTTTCCATAATTTGGCTATTGTAGATAATGCTGCTGTAAACATTGGGGTGCATGTATCCCTTTGAATTAGTATTTTTGTATTCTTCAGGTAAATACCTACTAGTGTGATTGCTGGATCATAGGGTAGTTCTATTTTTAACTTTTTGAGGAATCTCTATACTGAGAGGCTGCATCAGTTTGCATTCCTACCAGAAGTCCAAGAGGGTTCTCCTTCTTCCCCATCCTCAACAACACCTGTTGTGTTTTTGATTTTCCAACAGGTGTGAGGTGATACCTCATTGTAGTTTTGATATGTGTCTGCCTGATGATAAGTAAAGCTGAGCATCTTTTCATGTGTCTGTTGGCCATCTGTATGTCTTCTTTGGAAAAATGTCTATGTCTTCTATGTTTTGATTGGATTTTTCATTTTTTGGGTGTTGAGTTTTATAAGTTTTTATTTATTTATTTATTTATTTGTTTGTTTGTTTGTTTGTTTGTTTGTTTGTTTATTTAAAAAGATTTTATTTCTTTATTTGACAGAGACAGACACAGCAAGAGAGGGAACACAAGCAGGGGAGTGGCAGAGGGAGAAGCAGACTTCCCGCTGAGCAGGGAGCCCGATGTGGGGCTCGATCCCAGAACCCTGGGATCATGACCTCAGCCGAAGGCAGACGCTTGACAACTGAGCCACCCAGGCACCCCGAGTTTTATAAGTTTTTAAAATATATTTTGGATGCTAACCTTTTATCAGATGTATCATTTGCAAATATCTTCTCCCATTCTGTATACTGCCTTTTAGTTTTGTTGATTGTTTCCTTCACTGTGAAGAAGTTTTTATTTTGATACAGTCCCAATACTTTACTTTTGTTTTTGTTTCCCTTCCCTCAGGAGACCTACCTAGGAAGAAGTTGCTATAAGCAATGTCAAGGAAGTTATTGCCTGTGTTCCCTTCCAGAGTTTCATGGTTTCAGGTCTCACGTTTAGGTCTTTAATACATTCTGAGTCTATCTTTGTGTACGGTGTAAGGAAACGGTCCGGTGTCATTCTTCTGCGTGTCGCTGCCTAGTTTCCCAGAACCATTTGTCGAAGAGACTGTCTTTTCCCCATTGGATATTCTTTCCTGCTTTGCCGAAGGTTAATTGGCCATGTAATTGTGGGTCCATTTTCGGGTTTTCTATTCTGTTCCATGGATCTATGTGTCTATTTTTTGTTTTTATTATTACAGCTTTGTAATATAACTTGAGGTCTGGAATTGTGATGTCTCCAGCTTTGTTTTTTTCCTTCTTCCCTTCCTTCCTTCCTTCCTTCCTTCCTTCCTTCCTTCCTTCCTTCCTTCCTTCCTTCCTTCCTTCTCCCTCCCTCCCTCCTTCCCTCCTTCCTCCCTCCCTTCCTTCCTGTCTTTCTTTCAAAGGTTGCTTTGGCTATTTAGGGTCTTTGTGGTTCCACACAAATTTTAGGATTGTTTGTTCTAGCTCTGTGGAAAATGCTGTTGATATTTTATAGGGATTGCTTTAAATGTGTAGATTGCTTTGGGTAATATAGACATGTTAACAATATTTGTTCTTCCAACTCATGAGCATGGGATGTCTTTCCATTTTGTTGTGTCATCTTCAATTTCTGTTATCACCGTTTTATAGTTTTCAGAGCACAGGTCTTTCACCTCCTTGGTTAGGTTTATTCCTAGGTGTCTAATTGTAAACGGATTGTTCCTTTATTTTTCTTTCTGCTGCTTCATTATTGATGTGTAAAAACACAACAGATTTTTGTGCACTGATTTTGTATCCTGTGATTTTACTGAATTCATTTACCAGTAGTAACAGTTTTAAGGTGGAGTTTTTTGGTTTTTTAATGTATAATAACATGTCACCTGCAAATAGTGAAAACTTGACTTCTTCACTGATTTGGATGTCTTTTATTTCTTTTTATTTTCTGATAGCTGTGGCTAGGACTTCCAGTACTATGTTGAATAAGAGTGGTGAGAGTAGACATGTGATGGTAAATTTTATGTGTCCATTTGCTTGTGGTAAGGGATGCCCAGATGGCTGGTAAACCATGATTTCTGAGTGTGTCTGTGAGGATGTTTCTGGAGGAGATTAGCATTTGAATTGGTTGGCTGAGTAAAGAAGTCCTTCCTTACCAATGTGGGTGGGCATCATTCTATCCACGGAGGGCCGGAGTAGTATAAAATGTGGGAGGGAAGGGCAATTTTTTTCTCTTTGCTGGAGCTGGGACATCCTTCTTCTCCTGCCATCAGACATCAGCATTCCTGGTTCTCAAGCCTTTAGACTGGACTGGAACTTATACTGTTGGTTCCACTGGTTCAGCTTAACTGAATTACATTGCTGGCTTTCTTGGTTCTCCAGCTTGCATTTTTTTTTTATTGTGGAAAGATATATACAACATACAACTCATCATTTTAACTATTTTTAAGTGCACAATTCAGTGACATTAAGTACATTCACAATGTTGTGTGACTATGCCACTATCCATTTCTACAACTTTTTTATCATCCCAAACAGGAACTCTACTTATTAAATCCCCTTCCCCACTCCCACCTCACCTCCACCCCCAAGCCCCTGGTAGCCTTTCTTCTACTTTCTGCCTCTATGAATTTGCCTATTCTAGGTACCTCAAATAAGTTGTATCCTGCATTATTTGTCCTTCTGTGTTGCCTTACTTCAGTTAGCATAATATTTTTGAGGTTTATCCATGTTGTGGTGTGTATCAGAATTTCATTCCTTCTTATGGCCAAATAATCTATTGTACAATGTAGACCACATTTTGTTTATCAGCTCTTCCATTGATGGACACTTGGGTTATTTCCACCTTTTGGCTATTGTGAATAATGCTGCTGTGAACATTGATGTATAAGTATCTGAGTTCCTGCAGTTCTTTTGGGTCTATCTCTAGAAGTAGAATTGCTAGACCATATGATAATTTTGTTTAACCTTTTGAGGATTATATATTTTTTTCTCAGCAGAAATTTTTTTTCTTTCTTAGACTTTGTTTATTTATTTGTCAGAGAGGGAGGCAGAGAGCCCAAGCAGGGTGAGTGGCAAACAGAGGGAGAAGCAGGCTCCCTACTGAGCAAGGAGCCAGATGTGGGACTTGATCCCAGTACCCTGGGATCATGACCTGCGTCGAAGGCAGACACTTAACCGACTGAGCCACCTAGGCATCCCACAGCAGAAATTTTTGAAAGGATTTTCAAATTGTGCTTTGTAAATTACTTGGCTACTTATTATTTAATTTATGGTTGGTTATTTTAATTTTAATTACATAATATTGTCTTTTTATTTTGGTAATCATCTAGCACAGCAATTCTCATATTTGAGCATATATCAGAATCACTTGAAGGGCTTATGCACGCAGATACTTGGGCTCCATCCTCAGAATTTCTGAATCAGTAGGTTGGAGGTGAGTCCTATAAGTCTTCATTTCTAGTACGTTCTCAGGTGAGTCTGATCATGCTGTTCTGGAGGCCACATTTGGAGAACCACTGATGATGCTTACTTGGGAATTCTTGAGGTGAGAATATAACCTACCAGTTGTTTTCAAATGTAATAAAATTTTTATGAATATCAAATCTAATGATTACTGAAGTCGATAGCAGATTATGTTTTATAGACAAACTTTTATTCATTGCAACTTTGCAGTTTTGTCTTTATATTTTGTAATCAACATTTTTTCCAGGTGTCTAACATTTATAGGCCTCCCAAAAAATTATAGGCCTTACTTATTGTGCCCAAAGCATTGATGGAGAGAATTGTTTTGCCCAACACCTATAGATTTGTGTTATTATTATTATTTTTTAAAAGACTGGTGAGTATCTCATTGTATAGATGCACCATAATTCAATTAATCACACCAAATCAATCAACTATAACTTGTTTTCATTGTTTTCCTTCCATAAGCAAAGCTTCAGTGAACACCCCTCTACACCGGGGCTTCACACTTCTGGCTATATGTTAAAATTACCCGTAGAGTTTTTCTATTCTTATATTTGGGCCTACTACCAGAGGTTCTGATTTTATTGGCCTGAGCGTTGCCTAGGCATGAGTATTTTTTTTTAAAGGTCCTCAGGTGATTCTAATATGCAGCCAGGGTTGAGAAACATTGTTGTAGTTGTACCTTTGACCACTTGTGCTATCTCTTGTCTAGGCCAGGCCATTCCCTTGAGTTCTGATGAGACCCCAGAGTTGACCCATCATTACCTTTATGAAAAACGATGTTGAAGTAATTCTCTGGTAAGTCAAGACATGCTATGTTGTTACAACATTGGCAAAGGCAAAAACTGTCCTACTGGTCCTCCTCTGCTCTAAAACATGCATATGCACACCCTTGCCCAGCACAGATGCTTGTCTTTTAATTGCCAGGGAGGAGGGGAGAAGAGCATCAAAAAGACAAGCTTCACTGAAGGGATCAGGATGGTGGCTCATTCCTTATCCTTAATAGAGTCTCGGCATTAGTTGTTTTCATTATTTAAACTCTAGCATTGAAGAAATAGTCAGTGTAGAGACATTAGGACAGATTAATAAGTAAAAATAAAAATACATAGGCATCTATTTTCTATTTAATGAAGAATAATGAGAATCAAGTCTAATCATCTTAATCAACAGCAGTGTTCAAGTACAAATGTTACATTTTGGGTTGGGGACGATGAATGCCTAGCAACAGATGCAGAGATTTTGTCACTGTTGTATGTATTTGGAAGCAGATGTGACTCAATGAACCAAGACAAACATGCAAGGGTACTATCCAAAATACATAATAGCTGGTGTGGCGTGGGGACTGGTGCTGGCCGGGACTCAGCTCCAGTCTGTCTTGACCCAAACTCAGCCCTCCAAATACATTTGGTGTAGGAGTATTAAGATTCTCCTGCTCTCACAAAGCCACCCTACTTGCCTGTCACATTGCCTGGGATTTCACCATTCACCTGAGTAAAAATTTTATCTTCCTTGGAAGGTAAATACAGATACTTTTTAAAGGAGAGTATATATGTGTGCATGAGACCTTAATCTCTTAATAGCCATTTCCCATGGTATTGATTGCTTTATAGTTTATAACATTAGCAGAGTCCCTGTTGGAAGGGTACCTGGTGGACAGGACACAGGATAGGGCCGTCTTGATGGGTAGAGAAAATTCAGTACCATGGGCTCATCTATGAAATGACATCATTAGGGATGGGGGTGGAATGGGAAGAGGACATGAAGATCAGTCTGGCTTGTTTTTTTTTTTTTTTTTTAATCATTTTGCCAAGGAATTAACTTTACCAGAGATCACTGGATCTGGAAGGAACTGTGGAGATCACCTCTTCTACCTGCCCCAGTTTACATCCTAGGAAACCAAGCTCAGAGAGGGAAAGTGTCTTGGTCAAGGCCATAAGCTATTTAGTTTGGCAATGTGGGAAGAAGTTTAGTGTCAGAACTGGCTTTAAAGTCTGGCTCTGATCCTCCTGAAGTGTGGCTCTTCTGCTATCCTTGAGACTTATATTTCCACATCTGCAAATTGGAAGATAAGTTTCCAAAAATTCAAAACTTGTGAAGGTGCGAAGAGGTCCAGAATATGCTGCCTCTTGGATAAGAATTTTTTGGAGCTGAAGGATTTGAGATCCTGAACTCCCTTATCTGCCTAAGAGCAAAGCCTCTCAAAAGAACTCAAAAGAGCTCAATTGTCACAAATCCCTTCCCTGAGAGCAACTCTAATCTTGGTGATGAGAGTTGGCACCACACCAAAACAGACATTGTCACGAAACTATCGTATCCCCCATCTCTTCTAAGTGCTCATTTATGTCTGTCCTTCTGAGAAGTCATATGCTTCCCGCAAGTGCCCATCTCCCCTTCCACTTGCCCTGTTAAAATGATATATAAGCCCCTTTAGTCATATCTGGTTTTTCACAAACTCCCCTACATACCTGATTAAAATCTATTTTCTCTCTTGCTGGATCTGTCCATTTGAGTTTAATTTTAGGCCCTGAGCTCTGAACCTGAGAAGGTGGAGGAAAAGTTCTGCTCCCTGACACACGACTCATTCGAAAGACAATAAGCATATGTACAGAGACTTTACTCAACTCATTAATTAATGAGTCATGACTCAGTAACAAGGTAGAAGTGGTTCAAAAAGAAAATTTAAGGAATGGACATTTATATTGTAAGCCAGTCAAAAGGAATGTGGAAATAAATTTGCTAAAAGATACAAAATTGGTTCATGTTCTACGGGGCAATGAGATTGTAACTTTTGGGACAGAAATCTACAAGTTAACATTCTTTTCACAAGTACTGAATGGCAACCGTCGAAGTCCTAATTAAATGATTCTCTCATGAGTCTGTTAAACAATGACATTGAAAGGACAAACTTTTCTTTCTTCAATTCATTTCCAGCTTTTGGATAATTTGGGATTAGTATGAGGATGTGATGAAAACAAATGTATCTGAAGTGTCCCTCCAATGTTACTGTTGAGCAGGAAAATGTGCTTCTGGAGTTTTCTGGGCCCTTGATTCTTTGAGAATCGATCCATCTCTATATCTCCTAGGTTCACACTGCCACAGAAACTCTCCTTCAACAGTCCTCCCGGCATCATTCAGCCATACTCCTGAGCATTTTAAATCCTAGGCCTTGGAGGGGCCTATTCTTTGGTTGAAACCAGAGTAAACAGACATATTTGTCAGTTTAGCTAAGAATGAGTGGAAATATTTAAGCCAAGGATTTAAAGTTTTCAGAGCAGAAGGCCTGCTGAATTGGGGGCGGGGGTGGGGCGATGACAGCTTTCCTCTTCAATTTGGGGGGGAGCAGGAATGGACCCTGATATCATTTCACTTCGTTTTCTCACCCAAGTGACAAAATATGGCCACACACCTTGGTGCTTCTGCAAGTCCAGGCCTTGGCCATGAGTTCTGGTCTGGGCTGAATTGGTCAAGACTGGTTCTCTTGGGACAGCCTATTTCTGAATTTCCCTTTGTTTGCATTTCAAATTAATTATGTCATTAGAAAATAGGCCGCCCCATCCCCTGTTCTTAGGCAGGCAGTGACTCCCCTGAAATGGTGTTTGGAAATACTGTATATATTTGTGTCACAGCTCACTCTCTGGGCCCAACTCTGTGGCTAATCTCTCTCACATAGCTGCGAAGGCAGGGCTGTTTTTGGCCTTCTTGTGAAGTGCTGGGGTGAATATATTTCCCTCTGTGCCTTTGACCCTAGTAGATAGTCCCAGTTCTCATATCTTCTACATTCCCCTTCGGAACTTGCACACTCCATTTATTCATGCCAGGGAAGAAGTGACTGACAGCTTTTAATTTGTTACCTATCCCAGAGATCTCATTTTTAAGAAATGTATTTTTTAATAAAAAAATTTCTTGTTCATTATTAAAGGCTTAGGCAATACAGAAATGCATTAAGAAGAAAATTTAAATCACCCAGAATACCACTATCCAGAGATAACAAATGTGGTTAACATTTTGCTGTATTTCCTTCCAGATATACACGTACTTTAAAACAAATTGAGATTATTCCATCTTATTAACTTTTTAATTGTGGTTGAAGCCAGTTCCACGGGTAGAATTTCACATATCATTCAGGGAATTGTGAAGATTTGTTTTTGGGGGAGGAGAAGTAGATGGCAGTGGGAGCTTAAGACACTCATGAACTCTGACCCTAGAGGTACTTTGGTTCAAAGAAATGATCCTTTGCCCACATGTGGGGCTGGCTGACATGTCTGTTAGAGAAGATTGGAGCTATTTACATTCCTGTGTGTGCAGGGAGTAGGTAAGCCTAAAGCACTGTTCCTCCAGTTTGGGAATGTTACATACTCCAGCCTTTCCCATCTCTGCACATGGCACCCTTGCCCACCTCGTTACCGGGCTAGAACATGATCCTCCCCACTTTCTCTCATCTCTTACTTGTGAAGGTTCTGCCTTTAAAATACATCCCGAATCTACTCGCTTCTTGCCGTTGTTCACTGTTACCATCTTGCTCTAAGTCCCCATCATTTCTCACCTGGATGAGCTCAGTTCAGATTTGTGGAGCTAAGGGCGCCTGGGTGGCTCAGTGGGTTAATGCCTCTGCCTTCAGCTCAGGTCATGATCTCAGGGTCCCCGGATCGAGGCTCGCATCCAGCTCTCTGCTCGGCAGGGGGCCTGCTTTCTCCTCTCTCTGCCTGCCTCTCTGCCTGCTTGTAATCTCTCTCTCTCTGTCAAATAAATAAATAAAATCTTAAAAAAAAAAAGATTTGTGGAGCTAAATGAAGAGCAACCCAATGGGAACAGATGAAAGCTATCTATTCAGCATTTTCATGGGATATAACAAGAGACTCAGCCACCATCACTTGTGTTTTGGCTGAGACTCAAAAGCATGCAGAGGAGTGGGAAAACGTTAGAGATAAGAAAAGGGAAGACTTCAGGTACATACCAATTAAAGGCTGTTAGCATGAGGAAGTTATAGGTGGGCTAATTAGAAGAAGGACATCTTGTGTGGTTGGTTAAAGGTGCATGCTTGGCTTTCTCTGGTTGGTTCTAAGTTGGAAGTGAGGATAAAATTTAATGAAGGTGACAGTTATGAATGAAGTCCTGCCTATTTGAGAGTTTTAGGAGTTATTTGGTTTCATGGATTTTTTTTTTTCTGGAAATAGTGGTCTGACTTCTTACACATCTGACTTAAAAATAGTAAGTAGGCTGGTTTCCTGCGCTCATTGCTGTAGATGATGGGTTGGTTTCCTAGGCTGGTTGTAGATAGTGGGTTAGAGTTTTATTTTTACATCTAATCTGGCCACTGTCTATTCAGTCTCTCATACTGCATTCAAAGTTTAAAGTTAGCCCTTTGGTGAACACTTGGTAATAATTTGACTCTGAAGTTGCTGCTATTAGCTATCCCTACTTGCCTAGGAAGACCTGAGGGTTAAGTAAGTGGCCCACAATCACATGGTAAGAAGAGCCTGGCCTTAAACCTTGGCAGTTTTCATTCTAGAAATCAGTATCTTAGATTACCTCTTTAAGCCACTTAGAGACTTGGGTTGTCCAAGTCTTGCCACTGTGTTAGCAGATAAGAATTTAAAACATAAGAGTTTTTTTTTCTGCCCAGAATTTGCATTTTGCCCTTGCTAACTCTTACCCTGAGGCAGTGATCTATTCCGTTGACCTAACTTATCTTTTATCTTCTCAGTGAAACTTGACCACATTCATCCCGTTCTTCTCTTAAATACCCAGTGGACTGTAGGATACAATGGAGTGAAACTCAGAGAGGGGAACAAACGGAAGGTGCTGGAATATCCCTCATACACACACTCAGGAGTCAGACTGCTTATGTTTGATCTTTGGCTCCCAAACTTAGT
The DNA here is from genome assembly GCA_002007465.1 of Ailurus styani. Lineage (NCBI taxonomy): Eukaryota > Metazoa > Chordata > Mammalia > Carnivora > Ailuridae > Ailurus > Ailurus styani. The sequence continues at coordinate 1,152,444 of LNAC01000074.1, forward strand.
AGCTAGAGACCTTGGGCTGATCCCTGAATTAATCTAAGCCTGTTTCCAAATCTGTAAATGGGGATGATGATAAAATACTACCAATCCTGTGAAGACAAGCGTGAAGAGGGAAATAACAGACATAAAGCACTTGGATAATGCCAAGGCAGATGGTAAGCGTTCAATGTAAATTAAAATGCAGACACCCTTAGAAGACTCTTTCCTATAAGCTTAACTAGTGTAATAGGAAAGTGGGAATTTGAACTGTTGACAGTTTGGGCTAGAAAGGAAGGAGAGAAAAATCACATGTAGTATTCTTTTTCAAAAACTGTCTGGGAAAAGTAAAGACTTTTTAAAAAAGCTCAAAAAAAGTGGCATTTCATCCTATCTCCATCTCCCCCCACATATACTTCCCACCCCCCCACACACACAATTCACTTCTGAGATCTTCCAATGATTACAAGGGGAAAAGACTGAATAAGATTTTATTTTTACTGATTGAATTAAACAATTGGCCTTGGTAAATCCAAATAAGCACACAACACGTTAAGGACTCAAATCCTATTTTATTTGTCTTCTTTGGGTCATTGTACTTGAAATAAGTAGAAGCCAGAAAAATCGGCATCTATCAGAGGAACAATACAAGGATGCCCAGCCTTTTTTATGTTGAAATAATAGCATATCAAGCCTTATCCTCTACTTGGGGACAAAGCACAAAGGAATAGTTTATTTTATTAAAAATTTTTTTTAAAGTTTTTATTTATTTGACAGAGAGAGATAGAGTGCACAAGCATGGGGAGCAGCAGGCAGAGAGAGAGGGAGAAGCAGGCTTCCCGCTGAGAAAGGAGCCCAGAGCTGGATGCAAGGCTCTATCCCAGGACCCTCAGGGCTCAATCCCAGGACCCTGGGGTCGTGACCTGAGCCAAAGGCAGCCACTTAACTAACTGAACCAACCAGGCACCCCCAAAGGAATAGTTTAAATTTCTAATTTAACCTAAGAACAGCGATCCACGTCCCATTGTGGCTTATCTTTTTCTCTGTGGTATCATCCAATCCAGGGGAGCTAGAGAATTTGGCCCAAAGAGGGCAGAATATGGGCTTAGTGGTGCCGCAGCGTCTGGAATCCCTGGTGGTCAGAGGGGAAGCTGTCTACATCACAGCCATTGGAGAACATGGGTGCATGTGCAGGAGAGTGAAGTGAAGGTGGGAACTTGTAGAAGTTCCTATCTAATTGCCTTTCTTCTCTTAATAATTTAGAGAAGCCAAGTCAAGGGCTGAAAATGGGGATGGGGACTTGGGGTTTGCAGAGAAAGAAAAAGGCATGAAAGAATCATCTAGGAGTATAGAAGGACTCTGCCGCTTGAGGAACATGGTCAAGACTTCACAGCAACCCAGTTGGCATGGCTTTATTTCTCTCCAGCTCTTTTCAGCTCTCAAGGTGTGCGTGCAGAGCAGGCAGAGACTTGGTTCTAACAAAGATGTGTGTGGTTTAGCCAGAATGACAAAATGAAGAGGCCAGGGGATTGGGCAGGAGGATTAACAATGGACCAGGGACTCTGAGCTTGGAGGAAGAGACAGCAAGCCAGGCACTAAATATTCTAGGAATGAAGGGTGTGTGCTAGGGACTGGGACTGTACCAAGGGGGGGGTGGTGGGTGGTGTAATCTGGTAACAGGAGATGGAAAACTGCAGGGATTTTACAGAGGAAGGGAGGAGAGTAGTCTCGAAGAGAGGAAAAAGGATAATACCCCATCTGCAGGCCTAGTGCAGGGGAGAGAGTACAGTCCACTGGAAGGGTCTTTAGGGAAAGTCTCATTCTCAGGGCAGAGCCAGGATCCTTTCACAAAGATCTCTTGGAAATTCAGTGGATTGGCTAAGGGTATAGAGAATGAGAAATAGTAAGGAAAAATGGAATGTGATACATGTGCTGCTCTGATTTCTCTGAGAAGGGATATGGGAGAGAAATTTGGATAAGCAGTGATAGCTGACCTGAGTTTTAAAGGATGGCTAGAAGTTCCCCAGGCAGATAGGGAGGAAGGAAGGAGAAAGAACGTGGACAAAGGCCTGGTTGGATCTGGGGAGCTGAGAGTGGACAGAAGCAAGGAGGAGGGGTGAGAGGCTGTGGAGTCCCAGACAGGGGCTCGCTCCATCATGAAGGGCCTTGAATATACCATATTTGGAGTTTGAACTTTCTTTGGAAGTGCCACTGAAGGAGTATAAATAGGACAGTAGCTGGGTTTAGAAAAGGATTGGATTCAGGAAAACAATCATTCTGTGATTTGCTTTTGTTTATTCATATATGTATCTATGAATACAGATCTATGTCTATCTATTACCTGTCTATCATCATCCATGTAAATGATGCAAATATGAAGTTAATTCTAGTTGTTCCAGCTTAGATCGTTGGTATCTGGACTCAACCAAATACTAGAGATTTAAGGCAGAGACCAGAGCACTGAGTGGTTTGGGGAAGGGGCTAAATTTAGAGGTCTCGTGGTTCTGAGTCTGCATAGATGTAGACCTAAGCGGGACTCCCAGGTTGTCACTTACCAGTGTATGGCCTAGGACAAATCGCTTAATTCCACTCATTCTCCTTATCAGTAAAGTGGGAATAATAGTCCCTACCTGAAAGGTTCCAGCGTGGATTAAATGAGACCACGCAGTAATGTGTGGAGTGACTATTACATGGTAAGTGTTCAATAAATATTTGCTGTTATTTTATGGGTATGAATTTCAGGCCATGAATTCCAAGTAATGCTTCTACATTACTAACTCTCTGGTTTGGCTGCACATTGGAATCACCTAGTCCTAGTTTTTAAAAATATACATAACTTCGGGGCGACTGGGTGGCTCAGTTAGTCAAGCGTCTGGCTTCGGCTCGGGTCATGATCCCGGAGTCCTGGGATTGAGCCCCGTGTCAGGCTCCCTGCTCTGAAGGGAGTCTGCTTCTTCCACTCCCTCTGCTTGTCCTCAAGTAAGTAAGTAAGTAAGTAAGTAAGTAAATAAATAAAATCTGTTAAGAAGATATACAAGATTTAGTTCCATCTCCAGGGATCCAGGGTGTTTTTATAAGCTTCCCCAGGTGATTCTAATATGCAATGAAGGTTTCTTGCTAGACTCTAAACCAGCAGCATTAGTATCACCTGGGAATTAGTTAAAAATGCAAAGTTTCCCTGATCAGAACCTCTGGGGTAGATCAGCAATCTGTGGCTTAATAAGTTCTCCAGTTGATTCTAATGCACCCTCAAGTTTCATAAGTATGATCTGAGGCTAGCAATTCAGAGCGATCACTTCAGCTGTTGCCGTCTCTTGCAACAGACCAGACAGTATTTACACAAAATAACCAATCTTTTAGAATCTTTAAAATAAGAGTTTTATTTGAGCGTGTTAGGACAACTTCCCCGGGAAACACGGTCTTCACAGGGAAGAAAGTGTTCTTGAGAACGAACAGTTTCTATGGGGTTATATACGTTTTACATCTTATACGAGCTCAAAAGATTATACATTAGTATGTAGGCAGGAATCCTAAGCTTTAACACAAGGAAAGCAGGGAGTAGCAGCACTGATTGATATTTTAAGGACAAGATGGTTCTCCTTAAGGCTCCTCATTCACAAAGCAGGTGCACAATGTGTGCTTGGTGGGCCCTAAATCAGGGTTTTTGTTTTAAACGGTTTATGGACAGTCATGTTGACTTAGAAAGAAACATAAAATGGCTTCGTTTGTATCTCAGGCTGTTAGAGAGTTTTCTCCTCTCGTAAGTGGGCATCTCACATGCTCCTGGACCCTGCCTGCTCTGCTCCCCCACTTTTTTTTTTTGTCAGAGGAGAATGGTTAGATTTCTTGTTTTTTGGCTTACTTCATTTTGTATATCCTCTTTTCTCTCCTTTAGGTATTCTTGCTTCCTCCAAACAAAATCTAGGAGCTGGATACTAGGGAAGGAAGGCACAGTTCCTAATGGTATGGAATGCCCAGGGGTGGTACTGTGATTTATAATAAATAGGCATTTGGTATTCTTCCCATTTCTGGCATGGTGGTCTTAAAAGCCTTGGCGTTTCCTGTAATAAGAGTGACAAAAGTGTCTTTTGTTTCATTAATGAAGCGACACTGGATGCCACTTAAGGATGGGGGCTGGTTGCCAGGAGAACCAACCATCTGATTAGAGGCTCAAACTTTCAGTCTCAGACCTCTGACCTCCAGGGAGGAGAAAGGCGCTGGAGATTGAGTTCAATCAGTAATGCCCAATGAGTTAATCATTTGCGCCTGTGTAATGAAGCCTCCATAAATACCCCCAAAGCTCTGGGTTCCAAGAGCTTCCGAGCTGGTGAACATATGGAGACGTGAGGAGAGCTGGCTTGCCGAGAAAGCATGGTGGCTCTTCACCCCTTCTCTATACCTTGTCCCACGCGTCTCTTCCAGCTGGCTGTTCCTGAGTTACCATCATTTGTAGCAAAGTGATAATCTCGTAAGTAAAATGTTTCTTTAGGTTCCATGAGCTGCTCTAGCAAGTTAACTGAAAGTAAGGCGGGGGTGGTTGGAACTTCGAATCTATATCTGGTGGGTCAGAAAATCTGTGCTTGTATCTGAAGCGGATGTGGGGCCACAGTCTTGTGGAACTGAGCCCTTAACCTGTGGAATCCAGTGTTGTAGCTGGGTAGGTAGTGTCAGCATGGAGTAAAGTCCTAGGACACCCAGCTTAAGTTGGAGAGTCGCTTGGTGGGGGAAAGAACCCCCTACACGTTGGAATTGGAGTCAGAATTTTAGTCGTGCGTTTTTAAAGGAAAAAACAAAGTGGCTAACTGAGCCAGTCTTGGGCAGACCCAAGACTGTGAAGGTCCTCACCGTACCCCTTCCCTACCCTCCTCTTCCTGTAATCTTGCTCTCTCTCTGCTCTGCCCCCGTGGAAACCTGGTCTCAGGGTTGAATCTGACCTCAGTCCCTTGTAATTCAGTTTGAGCTATTCTGACACAAGTCGTGTTTGCCGACCAGATTGTGTGCACCTGAGGAAAGAGACGGTCTCGCTTTTTTTTTTTGTATGCATGCATTTCTCCTGGTTCAGTTTCCTGCAATAACATGCTACTTGGACTTTAAGTGGCATAGTGCTGGAGAGCACTGGTTTTGGCACCACGGACGAGGGTTTTATTTTTTATTTTTATTTTTTTTTAAAGATTTTATTTGACACAGAGAGAGAGCGAGAGAGAGATCACAAGGAGGCAGAGAGGCAGGCGGGGGGGGGGGGGGGGAAGCAGGCTCCCTGGTGAGCAGGGAGCCCGATGCGGGCCTCGATCCCAGGACCCTGAGATCATGACCTGAGCCGAAAGCAGAGGCTTTAACCCACTGAGCCACCCAGGCGCCCGGGGATGAGGGTTTTAGTCTGCAGCGTGTTAGCTGCGTAAATTTGGGCAAGTCCTGGCGTTATTTGGCATCTCAGTTTTCTCATCTATAAAATGAACTTGATGATTTTTTTCAAGTTTTTATTTAAATTCTAGTTAACGTACAGTGTAATATTAGCTTCAGGTGTGAATTTAGGGACTCGACACTTGCATACAACACCTGGTGCTCATCGTATCCAGTGCACTCCTTCATCCCCCTGCCACCTCTTCTCCAGCAACCCTCAGTTTGTTCTCTCTAGTGAAGAGTCTGTTTTATGGTCTGCCTCTTTTTTTTTTTCTCGGTTCATCTGTCTTGTTTCTTAAGTTCCATAGAGAGTGAAATCATACGGTATTTTGTCTTTCTGTGACTGATGTCGCTTAGCAAAATACTCTCCAGCTCCATCCACCTCATTGCAAATGGCAAGATTCCATTCTCTGTGATGGCTGAGTGATGTTCCATTGTATATATACTTCACATCTTTATCCATCTGGACTTGATGATTTCTTTGACCTCATACCGCTATGAAGACTAAGTGAACGCATGAAAAGTACTTAGGTCAATATCCTGCCTAGGCTATAGAGAGTGCTCCATGAATGGTACTCGTTAATGACTGTTACTAGATTTCATTTTCTGCTAGGTAAGGATAGGTTTTATTCAAGGTAATGTGATGCAGTGAATGTCAGACTCCAGTGAATTACTGGGAATCTTTCAGTTTATTTTCCCTGTGCTACTGCTTCTGCTATGATAGCCCCCTTTCTAAGAAGCTTGGGATGACCCCTCCAATGTCTCCAGAACCCCCTGTGACCAAGCCCCACTATGTTTTCCTGTGGTCTCCTCAGCCCTGGTGCTGAAGCGGCCTTGATCAAGCCCTAAATCTCTTCAGGGACTTTAAAACCTTGCAAAAGCCTCAAGCCTATTTTAATTGAATTATTTCATTCAGTGTTAGGCTTAAAGAGCACCCTACAGGTCTCAGCTCTGAATAAATGCATTAAAAAATCAAATAGGATAGATTAAGGCATAATCCTCGAGGGAGATATAAATAGAATCCCTGCTGCTGCCTTTTCATTTTCCTACGTTAGTTAATAAACATACTTTTATAGCTCCTGCTTTTCTTTTTTTCTCCCTTAATGCTCTTTAGCTATGTTAGCAAGAAAGAGAGTAAAACTCAGACTATAACAAGATGTTGGGAAAGAATTTAGCACCTTAATTTTTAGGGTGTGAAGGGATTTTCAACATTATCTGGTCTAACCCTCTGCTTAATTTACCTGATGTGAGGCAGAGGTGTAGCGAAGGAGATGGCGTGGCCAAGGTCATACAATTTGACCTCCATGAGCTTAGCTTGAAAACAAAATATTCTTAGTCCTGGACCAGTATTGGGAGCCATGGTGAAACATGGCCTCAAAAAGGTATAATGAGTAGACCAGGGCAGTGGTTAAGGTTGGTGCTCTAGCAACTCAATCTTGGTCCATTTCATGCTGCCTGCCTTTGGGCAAGTTATTTAACATTACTATGTCTTTTAGTTTCCTTACCCCCGAATAGGGATAATAGTAGTACCTATGTCAGTGTGCTGTTGAGTCCAGTGACTGTTCACTAAAAAGCTTTGTATTGCATCTGACACATAGTGCTGAATAAATGTTAGCTATGATAGTTATTACATATTTTTTATTTAAAAAAGGTTCAAGACGCCTGGTGGCTTAGTCGTTAGGTGTCTGCCTTCGGCTCAGGTCATGATCCCAGGGTCCTGGGATTGAGCCCCGTGTCAGGCTCCCTGCTCAGCAGGAAACCTGCTTCTCCTTCTCCCACTCCCTCTGCTTGTGTTCTTCTCTCGCTGTGTCTCTCTCTGTCAAATAAATAAAAAATCTTAAAAAAATGGTTCTTATTGGGATAGTAATGGAAAGTCCTCCCTTTTAGTGCTTTATTAATAGTTTTGTGTTCTCCATCATGAATGAATTTCTGACACTGTAAGAAGAAAGTCCCAGGGGTCCTTTACCCAATGGCAGGCCTATCTATTAATGAGAGTAGAAGAGCAGTTGTAAAAGGTTGGCTCCATCAGAGATGACTGGAAATGATGCTATCTGATCCCTTGAGAGGATCAGATTTTAATTTAATTTTATATTTAATTTTTTATTTTAATACACAGTGAATTTTACAAATTCTATAATTTTTTTCTTAATTTAGTTTTATTGATGGTGTTTTGCTAGTGGTGAGTTCTGTTATCAATCTACAAAGCTGTTGCTGTGAAGTACCCTCAACCAATAGTGTATAAGATACTGTTGAGCCAAGACCAGGGCTTTTTAGGTCCTAGCACAGGCTGCTTTGCATGTCTAAGTGCTATCCTTCTTTCTCTAGCACAGTTCTGTAAGTAATCCAGACCCTAGGATGGTGCCCTACAGCCACCCTGACACTGGAGCCAGCAGATATTAAAGTAAAGGCCATTTGTATCTTGTGTATCAATACAAGCTAGAGTCAGTTGTCAACTTGTTCCATTTCCCACTTCCTGCCTTTTCATGTGTTTATGGTGGCTGTGGGTTCTGAGGAGACACTATTTGGGTTACGATGAGAAAATAAGAGACTTCCCTGGGGTAGTCATTAAAGTTACAATGATAATGAGAGCTTAAGACACATAGACTTTCATTGACTCAACAACCTCAGGAGGTAGGAGTATCTAAATTTTGCAGATGAGGAAATAGAGGCTGAGAAAAATTAAACAAGGTCACACAGCTAGTAAGTGGCAAAGCTGGTATCTGAGCCCACATCTTAGTGTAAGTTCTTGGCCCTTATGCTTCAGGGTGACTTCTTGAGAAGAGCCAGGAGGTCTGGGTCCTAACATCTGCCTGTTCTTGTACAAGTCTGGTCCTGTGCCCAGATCTCAATTTTCCCAGGTATAAAGTGAAACTTGGATGTGATCTCTAAGGTCCATTCTAGCTAATTGAGTCTGTGATTCAGGCATTTAGAGACACTTCCTTTGTGCTAGCATGCTGATCTTATGACCAGAAGGAAGGCATTCCTGCCTTCTGGGTGGGCAATGGAATGGGTTCTAGTCTAATAGGAGAGTAGAATAAGATTAAGAATAAGAATAAGATTATGAGGCTGGTGTCATGTAGCAGGCAGAGGTGATGTTCAAAATAGTTAATAACTTGGGTAATTTAAAATAAAAAAATCTAAGTTTTAAAATTCCTTTCAGTTGATATACTATATAGTTCTTAAAACTGCTTGGCAAATGATGTAAGTTGCAGTTCATATCATTGGTTAAATTACTTTCCAAATTACTTGAGGTTTTTTCCAGCTTTTTTGAGATATAACAGGCATAACTCTGTGTAAGTTTAAGATGTACAAGGTGTTGATTTGATACACCTACATATCATGAAATGATTATGTCCTAGCATTAACTAACACTTCGATTGCATTACATAATTACCAAGAAAAAACTATAGAGGACAAACTGATTGTTACTAGAGGGAGGTGACTATGGGGATGGGTGAAATAGGTGATGGGGATTAAGGAGGGCACTTGTGATGAGCATTGGGTATTGTGTGTATGTGATGAATCCCTAAGTTCTACACCTGAAACAAATATTACACTATATATTAATTGGAATTTAAATAAAAACTTAGAAGAAAAAAAATTACCACTTCTTGTTCTGTAATAACATTTAAGATCCACTATTAGAAACTTTCAAATGTATAAACACAGTATTACCATTATCACTATGCTGTACATTTTTCCTCCTGTAACTGGAAGTTTCTTCTTTAACTAATATCTCCTTTTTTTTCCCAACCCCCAGACCCTCCTAACCACCATTCTAGCCTTCTTTCTATGAGTTCAGCTTTTTTTTTTTTTTAAGATTCTACATATAAGTGATTTCACAGAACTTGCCTTTTTCTGTCTGACTTAGTTTACCTAGCATTATGCCCTTAAGGTCAATCCATTTATCTGTTGACTGACACTTTGGTTGTTTCCATATCTTGGCTATTGTGAATAATACTGCAGTGAATACGGAAGTGCAGATAACTCTTCAGGATCCTGCTTTCATTTCTGTTGGATATAAGCCCAGAAATGAGTTGATGGATCATGTGGTAATTCTATTTTTAATTTTTTTGAGGAAACTCCATACTATTTTCCATAGTGACTGCACCCATTTACTTTCCCACCATTGTGTGTTTATCAGTGTATGAGTGCCCTTTTCTCCAAATCTTCACCAATGTTTTTTTCTTTTTTTAATTAACATATAATGTATTATTTGTCCCAGGGGTACAGGTCTGTGAATCATCAGGCTTACACCTTTCAGATACTCACCANTTTCCCACCATTGTGTGTTTATCAGTGTATGAGTGCCCTTTTCTCCAAATCTTCACCAATGTTTTTTTCTTTTTTTAATTAACATATAATGTTTTATTTGTCCCAGGGGTACAGGTCTGTGAATCATCAGGCTTACACCTTTCAGATACTCACCATAGCACAAACCCTCCCTGATGTCCATAACCCAGCCACCCTATCCTTCCTCCCCCACCCCCCAGAAACCCTCAGTTTGTTTCATGAGATTAAGAGTCTCTTATGTTTTGTCTCCTTCCCTTCGTGTCTCAATCCCTTTATGTTTCATTATTTTTCCTCCCTAACCCCCATGACCCCCTGCCCCTCAAATTCCCATATCAGAGAGATCATATAATTGTCTTTCTCTGATTGACTTATCTTGCTTAGCATAATACCCTCTAGTTCCATCCACGTTGTTGCAAATGGCAAGATTTCGTTTCTTTTGATAGCTGCATAGTATTCCATTGTATATATATACCACATCTTCTTTGTCCATCAACAAATGAATGGATATCTAGGTTCTTTCCATAGTTGGCTATTGTGGATATTGCTGCTATAAACATTCAGGTGCATGTGCCCCTGCGGATCACTGCATTTGTATCTTTAGGGTGAATACCAGTAGTGCAATTGCTGGGTCATAGGGTAGCTCTATTTTCAACTCTTTCAGGAACCTTGATACTATTTTCCAGAATGGTTGCACCAGCTTGCATTCCCACCAACAGTGTAGGACGGTTTCCCCTTTCACCACATCCTCGCCAACATCTGTCATTTCCTGACTTGTGTGAGGTGGTATCTAACTGTGGCTTTGATTTGTGTTTCCCTGATGCTGCATGATGTTGAGCACTTTTTCATGTGTCTGTTGGCCATTTGGATGTCGTCTTTGCAGAAATATCTGTTCATGTCTTCTGCCCATTTCTTGACTGGGTTATTTGTTTTATGGGTATTGAGTTTGATAAGTTCTTTATAGATTTTGGATACAAGCCCTTTATCTAATATGTCACTCACAAATATCTTCTCCCATTCTGTCAGTTGTCTTTTGGTTTTGTTGACTGTTTCCTTTGCTGTGCAAAAGCTTTTGATCTTGATGAAGTCCCAATAGTTCGTTTTTGTCCTTGCTTCCCTTGCCTTTGGTGATGTTTCTAGGAAGAAGTTGCTGTGGTTGAGGTCAAAGAGGTTGCTGCCTGTGTTCTCAAGGATTTTGATGGGTTCCTTCTCCCATCGAGGTCTTTCATCCATTTTGAGTCTATTTTTGTGGTGTAAGGAAGTGATCCAGTTTCATTCTTCTGCATGTGGCTATCCAATTTTCCCACCACCATTTGTTGAGGAGACTGTCTTTTTTCCATTGGACATTCTTTCCTGTTTTGTCGAAGATAAGTTGACCATAGAGTTGAGGGTCTGTTTCTGGGCTCTCTATTCTGTTCCATTGACTATGTATCTATTATTGTGCCAGTACCACACTGTCTTGATGATTATAGCTTTGTAATAGAGCTTGAAGTCTGGAATTGTGTTGCTACCAAGTTTGGTTTTCTTTTTCAACTTTCCTTTAGCTATTTGGGGTCTTTTCTGGCTCTATAAATTTTAGGATTATTTGTTCCATTTCTTTGAAATAAATTGCTGGTATTTTGATGGGGNGTTTTCTTTTTCAACTTTCCTCTAGCTATTTGGGGTCTTTTCTGGCTCTATAAATTTTAGGATTATTCCATTTCTTTGAAATAAATTGCTGGTATTTTGATGGGGATTGCATTAAATGTGTAGATTGCTCTAGGTAGCATAGACATTTTCACAATATTTGTTTTTCCAATCCATGAGCATGGAATGTTTTCCCATTTCTTTGTGTCTTCCTCAATTACTTTCATGAGCACTCTATAGTTTTCTGAGTACAGATTCTTTGCCTCTTTGGTTAGGTTTATTCCTGGATATCTTATCATTTTGGGTGCAATTGTAAATGGGATCGACCCCTTAATTTCTCTTTCTTCTGTTTTGTTGTTGGTATATAGAAATGCAACTGATTTCTGTGCATTGATTTTATATCCTGACACTTTACTGAATTCCTATATGAGTTCTAGCAGTTTTGGAATGGAGTCTTGTGGGTTTTCCACATAAAGTATCATATCTGCAAAGAGTGAGTTTGACTTCTTTGCCAATTTGGATGCCTTTTATTTCTTTTTGTTGTCTGATTGCTGAGGCTAGGACTTCTAGTACTATGTTGAATAGCAGTGGTGATAGTGGACAGTCCTGCCATGTTCCTGACCTTAGGGGGAAAGCTGTCAGTTTTACCCCATTGAGAATAATATTCGCTGTGGGGTTTTCATAAATGGCTTTGATGATATTGAGGTATGTACCCTCTATCCCTACACTGTGAAGAGTTTTGATCAAGAAAGAATGCTGTACATTGTCAAATGTTTTTTCAGCATCTATAGAGTATCCTATGGTTCTTGTTCTTTCTTTTATTAATGTATTGTGTCACATTGATTTGTGGATGTTGAGCCAACCTTGCAGCCCAGGAATAAATCCCACTTGGTTGTGGTAAATAATTCTTTTAAAGCACTGTTGGATCTTATTGGCTAGTATTTTGGTGAGAATTTTTGCATCCATGTTCATCAAGGATATTGGTCTGTAATTCTCCTTTTTGATGGGGTCTTTGCCTAGTTTTGGGATCAAGGTAATGCTGGCCTCATAAAATGAGTTTGGAAGTTTTCCTTCCATTTCTGTTTTTTTGGAACATTTTCAGGAGAATAGGTATTAATTCTTCTTTAAATGTTTGGGAGAATTGCCCTGGGAAGCCATCTGGCCCTGGGTTCTTGTTTCTTGAGATTTTTGATGACTGCTTCAATCTCCTTACTGGTTATGGGTCTGTTTAGGTTTTCTATTTCTTCCTGGTTCAGTTTTGGTAGTTTATATGTCTTCTAGGAATGCATCCATTTCTTCCAGATTGTCAAATTTGCTGGTGTAGAGTTGCTCATAATATGTTCTTATAATTGTTTGTATTTCTTTGGTATTGGTTGTGATCTTTCCTCTTTCATTCATGATTTTATTAATTTGGGTCCTTTCTTTTCTTTTTGATAAGTCTGGCCAGGGGTTTATCAATCTTATTAATTCTTTCAGAGAACCAGCTCCTAGTTTCATTGATCAGTTATACTATTCTTTTGGTTTCTATTTCATTGATCTCTGTACTGATCTTTATTATTTCTCTTCTCCTGCTGGGTGTAGGCTTTCTTTTCTTTCTCTAGCTCCTTTAGGTGCAGGGTTAGGTTGTGTACTTGAGACCTTTCTTGTTTCTTGAGAAAGGCTTGTATTGCTATATACTTTCCTCTCAGGGCTGCCTTTGCTGTGTCCCAAAGGTTTTGAACAGTTGTGTTTTCATTTTCATTTGTTTCCATGAATTTTTAAAAATTTGTCTTTAATTTCCTGGTTGGCCCATTCATTCTTTAGTAGGATGTTCTTTAGCCTCCATATATCTGAGTTCTTTCCAACTTTCCTCTTGTGAGTGGGTTCTAGTTTCAGAGCATTAAGGCCTAAAAATATGCAGGGAATGATCCCAATCTTTTGGTACCGGTTGAGACCTGATTTGAGACCCAGGATGTGATCTATTCTGGAGAACATTCCATGTGCACTGGAGAAGAATGTGTATTCTGTTGTTTTGGGATGGAATGTTCTGAATATATCTGTGATGTCCAACTGGTCCAGTGTGTCATTTAAAACCTTTTTTTCCTTGTTGATCTTTTGCTTAGATGATCTGTCCATTTCAGTGGGGGGGGGGTTAAAGTCTCCTATTATTGTATTACTGTTGATGTGTTTCTTTGATTTTGTTATTAATTGGTTTATATAATTGGCTGCTCCCATGTTCAGGGCATAGATATTTAAAGTTATTAGATCGTTTTGTTGGACAGACCCTTTAAGTATGATATAGTGTCCTTCATCATCTCTTATTATAGTCTTTGCCTTAAAATCAAATTTATCTGATATAAGGATTGCCACCCCTGCTTTCTTTTGATGTCCATTAGCATGGTAAATTGTTTTCCACCCCCTCACTTTAAATCTGGAGGTATCTTTGGGTCTAAAATGAGTCTCTTGTAGACAGCATATTGATGGGTCTTGTTTATTTTATCCATTCTGATACTCTGTGTCTTTTGATTGAGGTATTTAGCCTATTTACATTCAGGGTAACTATTGAAAGATTGAGTTTAGTGCCACTGTATTGCCTGTAAAGTGACTGTTATTGTATGTTGTCTATGTTCCTTTCCGGTCTGTTACTTTTAGGCTCTCTCTTTGCTTAGAGGACCCCTTTCAGTATTTCCTGTAGGGCTGGCTTGGTGTTTGCAAATTCCTTTAGTTTTTGTCCTGGAAGCTTTTTATCTCTTCTTCTATTTTCAATGACAGCCTAGCTGGATATAGTATCCTTGGCTGCGTATTTTTCTCTTTTAGTGCTCTGAATATATCATGCCGGTCCTTTCTGGCCTGCCAGGTCTCTGTGGATAGGTCTGCTGTGAGTCTAATATTTCTACCATTGTATGTTACTGACCTCTTGTCCCAGGCTGCTTTCAGGACTTTCTCTTTGTCACTAAGACTTGTAAGTTTTACTATTAAATGACAGGGTGTGGACCTATTTTTATTGATTTTTTTGAGGGGGGTTTCTCTGTGACTCCTGGATTTTGATGTTTTCCTTTTGCCGAGTTAGAGAAATTCTGTACTATAATATGCTCCAATATACCTTCTTCCCTGTCTCCTTCTTCCCTGTCTCCTTCTTCCCTGTCTCCTTCTTCCCTGTCTCCTTCTTCCCTGTCTCCTTCTTCCCTGTCTCCTTCTTCCATCTTCCTTCCTTTCTTTCTCTTCTTCTTTCTTCCTTTCTTTCTCTTTCTTCCTTTCTTTCTCTTGTTTCTTGTTTCTTCTTCTTTCCCAATTATTCTAATATTGTTTTGTCTTATGGTATCACTTTTCTCTTTCGAATTCTCCCCTCATGGTCCAGTACTTGTTTGTCTCTTTTCCTCTGCTTCTTCATTCTCTATCATTTTGTCTTCTATATCACTAATTCTCTCCTCTGCCTCATTTATCCTAGCAGTAAGAGCCTCTATTTCTGATTGCATCTCATTAATAGCTTTTTTGATTTCAACTTGGTTAGATTTTAGTTCTTTTATTTCTCCAGAAAGGGATTTTATTTCTCCAGAGAGGGATTCTCTAATGTCTTCCTTGCTTTTTTTGAGCCCAGCTAACATCTTGATAATCATCTTTCTGAACTCTAGTTCTGACATATTACTAATGTCCACCCTGATTAAGTCCCTACCTTTCAGTATTGCCTCTTGTTTTTGTTTTTTTTTGTGGTGAGTTTTTCCACCTTGTCATTTTATTCAGATAAGAATAGATGAATGAGAGAACAGAATACTAAAAGGGTAGCAACCACCCCAGAAAAATATCNGGTCCCTACCTTTCAGTATTGCCTCTTGTTTTTGTTTTTTTTTTGTGGTGAGTTTTCCCACCTTGTCATTTTATTCAGATAAGAATAGATGAATGAGAGAACAGAATACTAAAAGGGTAGCAACCACACCAGAAAAATATCCACTAACCACATCAGAAGAGACCCAAAACTGGGGGGAGAAGAAGAATAAAAAAGATCTATATCTATTAGACTGTTGAATTGAACAGAGCCACACACTTGGTTTTGGGTGTATTTTGGTCTGTTAGAAGAAACTATCTCCCAAGATTTTAAAGAAATACAAATGTTTACACACAAACACACNCACACACACACACACACACACACACACACACATAAGGGTAAACACGATGAAGGGATGGAACATAATTGTAAAGCTGAAAGTTAAAAAAGAATCTAAAAAAGAAATTGATAAGAATTCGGTTGAAGAAAGGAAAAAAGGATAGAATGTGATCAGGATGGAGACTNAACACACACACACACACACACATAAGGGTAAATACGATGAAGGGATGGAACATAATTGTAAAGATGAAAGTTAAAAAAGAATCTAAAAAAGAAATTGATAAGAATTCGGTTGAAGAAAGGAAAAAAGGATAGAATGTGATCAGGATGGAGACTAGAATAAAGCCATGTGCTAGATTTAGTGTGTATTTTGATCTATTAGAAGAAATTGTATCCCAAAATTTTAAAGAAAAATGTATACAAAAATATGTATATGTATACAAAAAATAAGGTTAAATACAATGAAGGGATAAAATATGACTATAACAATGAAAATTAAAAAAATATTTTAAAAAAGGTATTGATAAGATAAAATCGTTAAAAAATGTTAAAATAGGAAAGAGGAAAAAATTTAAAGAGTAAGAAAAAATAAAAATCAAAAAATTTAACTTTGAAAGACTAAAGGATCATGGGGAAAAAAGCCATGAGTTTTGTGTTGCTTTCCCCTAGCTCTGGAGTTCAACAGTTCTCAGTGATGGGTGAACTTGGTCTTGGCTGGATGTTCTTGCTGATCTTCTGGGGGAAGGGCCTGTTGCAGTGATTCTCAAATGTCTTTGCCTGAGGTGGAATCACGCTGCCCTTGCCAGGGGCCAGGCTAAGTAATCTGCTCCCGTTCACTTTTGGGAGCTTTTGTTCCCTGAATGCTTCCCATACAGCCTTGGAGGATGGGAATGAAAATGGTGGCCTCCCAATCTCTGACCCAGAGGAGCATAGAGCTCAGGGACCCCACTCCTCAATGTANGTCACGCTGCCCTTGCCAGGGGCCAGGCTAAGTAATCTGCTCCCATTCACTTTTGGGAGCTTTTGTTCCCTGAATGCTTCCCATACAGCCTTGGAGGATGGGAATGAAAATGGTGGCCTCCCAATCTCTGACCCAGAGGAGCATAGAGCTCAGGGACCCCACTCCTCAATGTACCCTCAGATAAAAGCAGTCAATCCCTCCTGTCTCCCTGGTCTCTGGCTGCACTCTGAGCTCACTCAGCCTGTGCCCAAGTGTTTCTGTCTCTGGTGCACAGCCCCGTTTGGAATCTCCAAACCCAGCAGATTCCTGCAGCACATCCTGTGTCAGTCCTCCTGGAGGAAGGATGGGACAGGGTCTCTCCAGATCTGCCACTTGTGGGGTCCCTTCTCAAAGAGCAGTGCCCCAACTATGCCTTGGATGATGGTTTAAGGTAATCCCAAGCTGAGAGACCCCTTCTCAGCTTGGTTCTGTCTCTGCATCCAGCTTCCCAGCTCTGATACCTGTGAACTCTGCCATGCTCAGACACCCCTGGTCTTTTTGTGTCCCCATGGGTCCTGAGACCACACTGTTCCCGCGAGGGCTTCACCCCCAACTTAGCCTCTGGAGCGACGTCCCTCACTGGAGCAACTTCTAAAAGTTCTGATTTTGTGCTCCCCTGCTCTCTCTCTTGCTGGGAGCCTGGCCCTCTCTCCTGGGTTCTATCTTCCTGTTGCTTTGGATTCACTTCTCCACAAGTCCTACCTTCTGGAAAGTGGTCAATTTTCTTTCTGTTCCTAGAATTACTGCTCTTCTTCTCTTTGATCTCCTGTTGAATTTGTAGGTGTTCAGAATGGCTTGATAACTATCTGGCTGAACTCCTGGGACCTGATGATAATCAGTCTCCTACTCCTCCATCGTCTTGCTCCATCCTGGATGTTCTTTATTTCTTGCCTAATTGTTCTGTCCTAGGACTTTTTACTACTCTGTTGAATAGTAGCAGTGACAATGGGCATCTTTGTCTTATTCCTGATCTTAGAGGAAAAGCTTTGAGCTTTTTACCGTTGAGTATGATGTTAGCTGTAGACTTGTCCTATAGGAACTTTTTAAATGTTGAAGTATGTTCCCTTTATACCTAGTTTGTTGAGAGTTTTTATCATGAAAGGATCTTAAATTTTCTCAAATGCCTTTATGTATTTATTGATGACCATAAGATTTTTGTCCTTGATTTTTGTTAATAGGATGTAGCATGTTGATTGGTGGATATTGAAGCATACTTGGATCCCTGGAAAAAAATCACACTTGATTATGGTGTATGATCCTTTTAATGTACTGTTGAATTCTCTTTGCTAATATTTTGTTAAGGGTTCTTGCATGTCTGTTCATCAGGTTATGAGCCTGTAATTTTTTCTTATAGTGTCATTATCTGGCTTTCATGTCAGGGTAATGCTGGCCTTGTGAAAATGAGTTTGGTAGTGTTCTCTCCTTTTCTAAGTTTTAAATTTTGTTGTGCTCTTTCGATGAAGCTTCTGTTGGCTTAATACCTGTCTGAACTGATTTGACATGAGGCACTGCATCAAAGACTTTTAGTGGCTTTCCCAATATGGACATAATTAAGTTCCCAGAGTTCTGTACTTTGCTGTAGTAGGTGGATGGTGAGGAACACTGTTAATGAGTCAGGGTATAGGTACATCCCTAGATGCCAACAGTTTCCATATGACCTTTACCCTTGAAGGTAGAGACAGAGGCACAGGTTGACTATACTGTCTGCTTTGATGTCCTCACCAGTGCTGGTTCTCTGCAGGGTAGTGGGTGGAGCTACACAACCTAGCTTCCACCACCACTGCTTGTTACATAGTTGCAAGGGGCTACCCACATCAATTATGGCACTGCTATTAGATCCCACCGCTTACTTTTGTAACCACAGCTGGGAAAGGTTATTATGTTGGTTATTAGTAAGTAGGGACTTTCTCTCTGACTACTCTGGTTGTGTTTTGGTATTTTAACCATTGACATGATGTGATAGATTGAATTACCCTCACATCTTTACTCTTTCTGCCAAGTAACCCTGCAGTGCATTGGGTGGAAGGAGTAT
Source organism: Ailurus styani (assembly GCA_002007465.1). Classification (NCBI taxonomy): domain Eukaryota; kingdom Metazoa; phylum Chordata; class Mammalia; order Carnivora; family Ailuridae; genus Ailurus; species Ailurus styani. The sequence continues at coordinate 1,170,852 of LNAC01000074.1, forward strand.
ATTTCCCAGTTCTATTGATGTTGGGCTTGGCCATGTGGCTTTTTCTGGTCAATGGGATGTGGGCATAATTAAGTTTTCCAGGTCTTTGTGAGATGTACATGGTACAGATTGCCATTGTTCCTTTATCCTGAGCTCAAAGTGAGGCCAATGGATTATATGGAAACTGACTTGAAGCTGGAGCCAAATGTGGCTGCCCTAACACCTGAAACAACCTGCTGCCCTGTGAACAAGAAAATAAATGATTGCTATTATAGGTTGAATTTTGGAATGTTATGTTTTGCAGGAGTATTGCAGTAACAGCTGTCTGTACATAGGGCCAACATGCTGCATGCTAGTATAAGTTAGCATTAAGAGTAAATGAAAAATTTGTTGCTGTTACAGTTGTTACATTAACTGCCTGAGAAAGCACGAAGGAAGAGGTATAGAGGGACGAGGCAAGAACAAAGATTTATAGGCATTGATGTTCAAAGGTTACAAAGGGACAATGAGGAGGCCAGCCTGTTTGAAAGAAAAAAATAAAGCTCCAGCATTCAGGGTAAGGCCTCCAGGCTTTTTGACATGTACTTTCTTCTTAGATTCTATTTGGGGCTCACAGATCCCCTCTTGCACGCACTCTCTCGTGTCTTCAATGGGATATCCACTAGTCCAGCCCTGAAGAACAATTTGGCAAAATATATCAAAGCATTCAATGTGCATATTATCTACCTTTGACTCTGCTACTCCTCCTCAAGCCTGTATCTTAAGGGAATAACTGGGCAAGTGAGAAAGATGGAACAAGAATACTTTTTCTTTAATTTATAATACTAAGAAACTGGTATCCAACAATGAAGAATTACTTAAAACATACTTATACAGCCTTGAAAATGTAAAGATATTTACTGACAAAGAAGTTTATGATAGAGTAAATGAGATTAATGGCCATATATTTATATCACATGTGTATATAGGTACAGTCTTAATTGTGTTTATGGGATTTTGACTATAAAATACTGCATGCGTACGCTCACATTATTGGAGACAACTACGTTCATTATGATCTCTTGGGGGTATGCACTTAGCTAAAAATAAATGCTTTGGTTGGGGGTGGGGTATGAATCCTGAAACAGAAAAACAAAAATAAAACCCTAACAATTTGGGATGCCTGGGTGGCTCAGTCACTTGTGTCTGCCTTCAGCTCAGGTCATGATCCCAGGGTCCTAGGATCAAGTCCTGTATCAGGCTCCTTGTTCAGCAGGGAGCCTGCTTCTCCCTCTACTTGCTGTCAACCCTGCTTGTGCTCTCTCCCTGACAAATAAAATCTTAAAAAAAAAAATCCTAACCACCTCGTTGCTAACTTATTTGGAATAATAAAGGACTATTTTGGAGGGAGGCAGGATTCAACAAGGATGGACATTAGGTATAATAGGAAGGGAAAAGAAACTCTATATTCTTCCTTGGCCTCCCTCTTACCCTTCTCCTTGACTTCCTCCTTGCCTGACCCAAGTATAGCCTAGGAGGGACCTTGAAAGGACCGAGAGATCTAATGAGGGAAATTAGAAGTGGCTTCTGTGGAGTGTGTGATGTAATCTCCTTCCACCTTTCCTCTGAGTTCTAGAGTTTCCTCTATATTCTCCTCTTCTTGTTTTATACCAGTGGCTTCTTTAGGGAGAGGTCCAAGTGGAGGTTAAGGGAACAGCTCCCAGAGTGTGGAAGGATATATTCAAAGTACTGACCGTGATTGTTATGGGCAATAGGAATTTTTTTTCCCTTTTGTTTCTTTGTTGTCTAGGTAAAAAATATTAATTTGTACTAACTCATCATCTTGTTGCTTGGGGAAACTCAAAAGAATTAATGTGCCTCTTTGGGTTCTTCCCTTGAGACAGGGCATTTCTCCGGGGGCATTTCTTCCCCAGAGGGCAGGGGCAGGTGGTTGGCTTCAGCATTGGTCCTCCCCATCAGTTGCCGTAGGTATGGGTGCTTTTCAACTATCATTATGGGAGAGTTTGTTCATGATGCTCTGAGAAAACTGGAATCGGGGGATTTGGGTACATACCAGCTTCAGTTTATTTTTTAAGAGAGCAAATGTGGAGAAGAGAAAGCCAAGACCAAACACATCAACTTTTTACAAACTTTGTTTCATTTATTTCTCACAACAGACTTTAACAGTTGAAAAAGAAATTGAGGTTCAGAGATGTTAATGACTTTGTAGAAAATCACACAGTAGATCTAATTTATCCAAAACCAATGTGATATTAAAGTTTTTGTTTTCTGCTCTTGCTTTTATCTCTTTAATTCCAAGGGCCATCTGGCTGGGGCTATTTAACCTATGGGGTAAAATAATGTTTTACTTAAAATCTCTCAGCTACTTTTTTTTTTTTTAAAGCAAGAAATAAAAGGAAAGAGATACCTGTATCTTGAGGGGATGAAGTTAGCAATTAGGGGAGAAAAAAAATCCTTGGCTGTGTTGAGATGTACCTTGGACACTGGAATTGATTGCCAGATATTTAATCAGGCTGAGTTTTTACCTAAAGGTGAACTTAAATATAAACTGCCCGAGTGGGGAGAGTACAGACAGGATTATTTCTGTAGCCCCTTGAAAGCTGTGTTTTGTAATGAATGGTCTGAGACCACACATCAAAATTGTCAGGGGCGCTTCAGTGGGGGATTTGGATTCTTAACAAGTAGCCTTTATCAGTTATGGTCCAGTCAGGGAAACTGCAATGGAAGAGAGAGTGAGGCTAGAGGAGCAAAATGAAGAACAGGTGTGCTAAGGATTCAACAGGATCAGGGGAGGTCACTTGAAGAGGAAACTGCTAGTCTCAAGCCCATACAGGCGGTGCTGGGAACTTGGAGGCTGGATACCTTGCTGCTGTCACTGCTGGAGTTGCTAAAGAGATACCACCAACTTGTGCTGGAGCCAGGGTGACTTTTTCTTTCTGGGTGCCAGTGGTTGATAATGGCTGAACCTAACCAAAAGCCCCTGGTAAGAAAAGCTGGGACATTCAGCATGAAGACCTTTAGGCCTGGCAGTGTAGAATAAGGGATAGAAGGGAGAGTGTGGGGCTTCAAGCAGATAAGCAAACAATTGCCACTGAATTCTCACCACATTAAACTTTTGAGACCTACTGCTGTAATATGCTATGATTTTAGAGGAGTAGTGAAATGCAAGCCTCATTCCTAAGATGAACACTGGCTGCATCAACTATGGATTGGAAAAGAATTCTCAGGGAATTACTCTGGCTGATTTTGACATGTAACTTGGCTGGAGATAGGGGTGTGGACAACATGACGAGTTTGAATGGGCAAGACAGTCAGATTTCAGTCCCATTCATTACTACATCAAGGGATTATCTGCACAGAGAACCCATAGACCTAAAAATCTTGATGTTTGTCATCTGATCCATTGCTTGCTTGCTGGTCTTAGCCATCAGTACAGAGAGTATTTGCCTGCAGGTGTATGTGAGTGGGGTATAGAGAGGCAGGCAATCAGAATAAAAAAAGAGAGGATATTAATCAATGGAGATGATTAGGCAAAAAGTCAGTCTGTTAAAGGTCGATAAAAAGACAACTCTGGATTCATTAATGAGAAGGAATTTACAGACATATTGACACAGAAATCCAGTGGTTTCCATGTAAGTGTCAGATAATGACTGACTACTGCAGCTGTGGGGACACCTAAATGATGGGGCATGGGGTGGGAAGGCAGAAGGCAAGGTGACAAATAGTACAAAGATGACTCTGCTACTGGGGAGTTGATAAAAATTCTACACTGAACACCCCAGAAGCCTAATTATGGATCCTGAAGGCATTTAAATGTGTAATGGACTGATCTGGCACAAATATATTTTAAATATGCATTACTTTCCCGTAAAAAAAAACAAACAAACCCTTCTTAAGAGTGATATTTATACTGGGGCTTAATCAATTAGTATGTGAAATTGGCCTGCAAATATGAAAAAATATAGCTATATAAACTTAGCTCCTCAAGCAACATACTTCAGAAAGGATCTATTCCTTCTCCCCTCCTTGTGCATATGATGATACCAGTCCAGAAAGGCGGAGTGGCTGATCTGAAGTCACACAGCTGATTAAAGACAAAATCAGTACTAGAAGTCAGCTTGCATGATTTCCAGTTGGGTAGGTCTCTCTCCATTGACCAGAATTTGTACCTTGTATTTTGACAGAGACCAGGCTTGAATCTAAATGAAACTTAAAGACCATGTTTTCTAGATTCAGCAAACTCACCCATGGGTACTTCTTCAAAATATATGTGCCTGAAGCCCAGCCTCGAACTTGAGAGGCAGAATTTTGGGGTGGGAGAACAAAGCCTTAGGAGTGTATATACCAAAAAACTTAGTGTTTCTGATGAATCACCCTGTTTTCCTTGTCTAATTCTGCATAAGGATGCGATTTTAGGTATTGGTTAGCAGAAGAGAAAATTCTTTGCAGATATCTACACACTTCTAGTTCGGTAAGGCTTTTGCCTGAAGCCCTTCTTGACTGACTTCCTGAGTGGTTCACATGTGGGACAACCTCATTAGAAATTTCTATGGATCCATTCTATACTGGGAGTAACAATACTGAAGATGCAGCATTAGTCCTCAGGTTGGTTCCTCCAATATCTGCAGTCCAGGAAATTGTACAATGATATCCAGTTCAGGACACCTCAAGTATTGATCCTCAGGTAGCAGGCTGTTGATATTTACCCAAAGGTGAGAATACATCAAATTTACTAATTGAGAGGGGAGCTATGTCTTAGGGTAAGTTTCTCTTGTGTAGTGCAGTATCTGTGGCTCCTAAAATAGTACCTGGAATATGTTAGGTACTCAGTAAATATTTGTTGACTTAATGAAAGGGAGCCCTTTATTGGGTGCCAACTATGAAATAGCTGTACTTAACATTTGAGTCACTAAGTGTCCTCTTTGTGGAAGTGTGGTTGGATTCTGCATGTAGTTGAGATTCATCCAGTAAAGCTCCATAGGGCCTAATGTATGATGATAAATCATAACACTTCTAGGTGTTCAGAATCAATTTCACACCTCATCTGTTATCATGAGCAGAATGTGAGAAAGTCCCCTCATTGTGGTAATATATCAGCTCACACAAATAAAAAAACCCCTGAAGATCAGAAAAGGGAACACTGTTATAGTCCATGGTGCTTAATCAGCTACCCAGACAGTGATGGATTTTAGGGGATATTTGAATCATGGCATCCAGAATGTCTCAAGCAGAACCCATAGTTGAGGGACAGCATGGAAGCACTTTTAAAAAATCATCTGTTACTCAGGACCTAGCCTCTTCATAGAAATACTCTCTAAGTAGAAAAAATGAGAAACCGAGGATAAAGTACTATCTAGATGATAGGCTGGACCCCCAGAATACCTCACTGTGTCCATGACTGACACCACTAACTGATCAAAGTATTTTCTCCTGCTGTACCTGATCTATTCTCCTTATTTCTCAACCCAAGGCTCTAAGAAGCCACTGAAAGTTGGTGAAAGTTGGCATGTTGAACTGAAACTCACTGTTGCTCATCTAGAGTTTGACTGTTATTTCTTTAGAAAGCTAATGCTAGTAGGTGATGAGATTAAAGGGAAAAGAAAACGAAATACCATAGGTTGGGAAAGCATCTTGAATTAGGTGGTGGGTCCACTTTCTCTCTTCTGGGAAGGATAATATTCACAGCTATGGGTTGAAGATGATTTCCTCAATGGCAGTGTTTCACTAACTGAGATTTTTGGGCCATGTGCATCAGAATCACTTTGGCGATAATGTAGGTGCTTGTGTCTCACTCAAGACTTCCTGGATCAGAGCCTCTGGGTTTGAAGCCAAGGAGACTGCACTGGGAGAGATTTCCTTGGTGTGTCTGTTCATGCTCAAGTTGGTGAACCAATGCCCTTTGGAGAACTGGGTTCTAGTCTCAGCTCTTTCCATTCACTTGCTGTGTGAATTTGGGCACATCCATTACCTGAGCCTCAGTTTCCTTATTGAAGAATAATAACACCTGTGCCATCTACCTCATAGGGCTCATTAAAGATAAACATGAGGATGCTTTGAAAAGACACTATAAAGATGGAGCATGTTGTTGTCCACCTCTTAAACTTGGTGGGGAGTTGGGGAATTTGGGTAGATTTTTGAACATTTATTCTAACTTTTATCAGGAGTCCCTGATCTACTAAAACCCAGAATAACAAAAGAGGAAAACCATTCTTCTGAAGAGACAAGAACAGTAGTTATCAATCATGCTTACAAATCAGAATCATCAGGGGAAATTTTAAAACTACCTAAGCCAGATCCCCAGGCCAGACAGTGTTAATGAAAATCCAGAAGTAGGGCTTGGGTCTTGGAAACTCTTGTGGGAACTGTTCTGGGTTCCAGCCTTCCAGAAGAATAGCTGATCTGTTTGTCTCTCAAACCTCTTGGCATTCCAGTATTCTTCCAACACTTTTCTTCTTATCTAATTTACTTAGGCTCATATCTGTTGCTTGAAGCCAGAAAACCTTAACCAACATCTCATTAGCCAGTTAACCCCCCTAATAGGGACTGTGGATCTCTTGTTTACTTCTGGATCTTGAGCGACTAGCACTGTTTCTGACACACAGTGGAGATGAAAAATTGGCTTAAATGAAGTGAGAGCTACCTAAGTGGTGGTCCTAACCGGGGTAGATTAAATCTAGGTTTCTTCAAAGATATAATGCACATAAGATTCCTGGTATTTATATGTGTACACTCAGGGAATGACTGTTGTGGTATTTTCTGAACACTGAGGAGATAGAGGTGGTAAGACTTAAATGAATTTGCAGGAAATAAAATTTTATAAGTGAAAAATGAAAGTAAATTTTTATTGGAAAAATGGTCATTAATTTATGTGTTGTTGGTGACTTTTTTTTGGTGCCATGATGGCAGAGTTAAGTAGGAGCAACTGTATGGCCTGTAAAGGCTAAAATACTTACCATCTGGTTCTTTATGGAAAAATTTGCTGTCCCATGGTCTAATGGTATAGATTCAACAGATAGATGTGTGCCCCTCGGGATCAACTTTCTACCCCTTCCACCCTGCCCTGTACCTCAGGAGGCCGGCTGGTGTAGTAGTCTATGGCAGCTGTTCTCACTGGGTGTCCTCAGATCCACATCTTACCTGCATGACTGGTGGTCCTCTGGAAAATTCTTGAGCCCCACCCACCACCAAGTGATTCAGAAAACTTGGGGATGGGACCTGGGAATATTTGTTTCAACAGTCCTCTGGTGATCCTGACATAAAAGTGTGAGAACCACTAATTTATAGCAATGAGTTCCCTTGCCCTTAAGCTTCTGGTGGATTTCTGTCAGTGTAGGGCAGCAGCAAGAGATGGGAGGGAGGAAAGAAAGCAATGTGAGGTAGTGATTTTGTTTCCCACTCTATGGGGTCATTTACTCAATTGAAACATCCCAGCTACTGCAAAGCAGTCTTCTGTGTGTTGGGTTTCATCATGTAAAAATATTCCTTCCTCTCACCCCTTTCAGGCCTAGAAATGGTTATGGAAGCCATAGGACTTTTGAGGGTGCTGGAGGCAGAAAAGATTTGGGGGGACACCTGAGTGCTCACTCTGCTTTGTCCCCATGCTGAGAATGTGGTCTTGTTACCACTAAGTTGAAGAACCTGGGTAGACTGATAATTCTAAGTAAGTTTCATAATTCTTGCTTCCTCAATAATGTTGATACATAAAAAGACGGTGATGTGGCAGAATCCTCTCTAGCCTCAGTATCTGTGTGGAGGAGTCCCCTGTGGCCATATATCCTGTTTGGAAACTGGGAATTCAGGAGGAATAGCCAACATTTGCTGTACCTTATCCTATCCATCTGTTCCATTAATGTGGTGAATTCTTGGCCAGATAAATTGGCTCCTTAATCATGCTGAGAAAGCCTTCCTGATAGTCCAGGCTGCAGTACCTCTGCTGGAGTTCCCAGACCCTGCTCTGCTTCCCCCATCAGAACCCTCATTACACTGTATTGTTATTGCCCATCTATGTGTGATGCCTCTGAGACCATAGGCCATTTAGGGTGAACAGGTACCAGATTTGTTTTTATTTTGTCCACTATTCAATTCCCAGAGCCTTGCACAATACCAGGCACATAGTAGATATTTGATCAATGTTTAATAAGTTAAATTGATTATCAGCATTCCTAGGGCAGAGGTGGCAAGTGTAACATAAGGAAGTTGGGGTCAGAAGGCCATTAAGCCTGACAAAACATTGAATCTGATGAATGGGTGGAAAAGTACTGGCCAGCAGAATAAGAAAAGAAGCATCAAACTTTATTGCCTGCTTCCCTCTCAGCAGACCAATGGAGATGAATGGAATAAAATTTTAGGATGATGATCAGAGTCCCCTCCTGCTGGGGCAGGGGGGTGACCAGTGGGTAGTCTCTGTTTCCAGCTTCTATGCTTTTCAGATCTCTGTTGCTTTCCAGCTGGTCCCAAATCCAGCTGGTCCCAGGGTCTTTTTGGAAAGGAGATGAGATCTCTGAGAGGGAGGGAGAAGGGGAGAAGAAACAGCAAGCTGTATCCACTCATCCTGGTCCTTTAGAGGCAGGTGAGCAGCCTCACTTAGCACTCAGATTTAGAGTCTGAGTTTGGGCTTTTTGTTTTGTTTTTATTTATTTTTTGAGTAGAGCTGGTACATGTTACATTAGTATCAGGTGTACAGCATAATGATTCAACAAATTTATACATCATGCTATGCTTGCCACAAATGTAGCTACAATTTGTTGTCATACAACATTATTACAAGACCATTGACTATATTCCCTATGCTATTATCTTTGATGTCCCTCTCCTTTCTGGGAACAATCAATTTGCTTTCTGTCTTGATATGATGCTGCTGTTTGTTTATTCACTTGTTTTTTAGATTCCACATAGAAATGAAATCATGGTATTTGTCTCTCAGTCTTTTTGCACTTAGCATGATACCCTCTAGATCTATCCATGTCACAAATAGCAAAATCTCATCCTTTTTATGGCTGAGTAATTTTCGTTTGTATGTATATTCCACATCTTCATCCATTCATCTGTTGATGAACATTTGGGTTGCTTCCTTGGGTATTGTAAATAATGCTGCAAACACCTTTCTCGATTAGTGCTTTTGTTTTCTTTGGTTAAATACCCAGTAATGGAACAACTGGATCATATGGTATTTCCATTTTTAATTTTTTGAGAAAATTCCATATCTTTTTTCCACAGTGGCTGCACCGATTTGTGTTCCCGTCACCAATGCATGAGGGCTCCTTTATTTCCACACTCTTGCCAACACTTGGGTATTTTTTGTCTTTTTTACTCTAGCCATTCTAGCAGGTATAAGATGATAGGTTATCGTAGTTTTGATTTACATTTCCCTGCTAATTAGTGATATTAAACACCTTTTTATGTATCTGGCCATCTGTTTCTTCTTTGGAAGAATGTCCAAGTACCTTTGCCCGTTTTTTTTTTTTTTTTTTCTATTAGATTGTTTGTGTTTTGCTGTTGTAAAGGTTCTTTATATATTTTGGATATCATCCCCTTATCAAATGTGTCATTTGCAAATGTCTTCTATTTAGTAGGTTCCTTTTTTGTTCTGTTTATGGTTTCCTTCACCATGCTTTTTATTTTGGTGTAGTCCTGATAGTTTATTTTTGCTTCTGTTTTCCTTGCCTTAGAAGATCTAGAAAAATGTTGCTATGGCTGATGTTAAAAAGAAAAATACTACCCATATTCTTTCCTAAAAGTTTTATGGTTTCAGGTCTCACATTTAGGTCTTGAATCCACTTTGATTTTATTTTTGTTTATAGTGTAAAAAATCCTGCTTCATTGTTTTGCCATGTGGCTGTCCAGTTTCCTCAGCACTATTTATTGAAGAGATTCTTTTCCCCATATATTCTTGTCTCCTTTGTCATGGATTAATTAACCGTATAAGCATGACTGACTTTCTGGACTGTCTATTCTGTTCCATCTATGTGTCTATTTTTGTGCCCATACCATAGTGTTTTGATTACTATAGGTTTGTTAGTACAGTTTGAAAACCATAATACTTCCAGCGTTGTTTTTCTTAAGATTGCTCTATTCAGGGTCTTTTGTGGTTCCAAATAAATTTTAGGATTATTGGGCGCCTGAGTGGCTCAGTGGGTTAAAGCCTCTGCTTTCGGCTCAGGTCGTGATCTCAGGGTCCTGGGATCGAGGCCCGCATCGGGCTCTCTGCTCAGCGGGGAGCCTGCTTCCCCCTCTCTGTCTGCCTGCCTCTCTGCCTCCTTGTGAACTCTCTCCTCTGTGTCAAATAAATAAATAAATAAATAAATAAATAAATCTTTAAAAATTTTAGGATTATTCTAGTTATGCACAAAATGTTATTGGTATATGGTAGGGATTGTGCTGAATCTGTGGACAGCTTTGGGTACTAGGGACATTTTAACAATAGTCCTGTACTCCATGAACATGGTATGCTTTTCCACTTATTTGTGTCCTCTTCCATCAAAGTCTTATAGTTTTCAGAGTGCAGGTCTTTCACCTCCTTGATTAAGTTTATTCCTAGGCATTTTGTTCTTTTTGATGCAATTGTAAGTGGGGTTGTTTTCTTAATTTCTCTTTTTGCTACTTTATTATTAATGTATAGAGATGTGATTTTTGTATATTTTGTTTCCTGAAATTTTATTTAGTTCATTTATTCTCATAGTTTTTGGTAGAGTGTTTAGGATTATCTCTATATAGTATCATGTCATCTGCAGATAGTGACAGTTTTACTTCTTCCTTACTGATTGGGGTGCCTTTTCTTTTTCTTGTCTGAGGCTAAGATTCCAGGACTACACTGAAGAGTAGTGGTAGGAATGGGCATCTTTGCCTTGTTCCTTATCTTAGAGGAGAAACTTTAAGCTTCTTACTATTCAGTATGATGTTAGCTATGAGTTTGTCATACATGGCCTTTATTATATTGAGGTGTATCCCCTGTATACCCATTTTGTTGAGTTCTTATCAGGAATGGATGTTGAATTTTGTCAAGGTTTTTTTCTGCACCTATTTAATTTTTATCTTTCATTTTGTTAATGTGATGTATCATATTAATTGATTTGCAATAAATCCCACTTGATCATGGTAAATGATCATTTTAATGTGTAATTGAATTTGACTTGCTAATATTTTGTTGAAGATTTTTACATCTGTGTTCATTAAGGATATTGGCCTGTAATTTTTTTTTTTTTTTTTGGTAGTATTTTCATCTGGTTTTCAGTTAAGGGCAATGCAGTCCTCACAGAATGATTTTGGAAGTGTTTCTTTCTCTTTAACTTTTTGGCAGTATTTGAGGATAAATATTAACTCTTTAAATGTTTGGTAGAGGGGCACCTGGGTGGCTCAGTCAGTTAAGAGGCTGCCTTCAGCTCAGGTCATGATCCCACAGTCCTGGGATCGAGCCCCACATTAGGCTCCCTGCTCAGAGGAGAGCATGCTTCTCCTTCTCCCTCTGCTTGCCACTCTCACTACTTGTGCTCTCTCTCTCTGTCAAATAAATAAATAAAATCTTAAAAAAAATAAATGGTAGAATTTTCCTGTGAAGCCATCTGGTCCTGGACTTTTGTTTGTTGGGAATTTTTTTTATTATGGAATCAATTTCATTATTAGTAATTGGTCTGTTCAGATTTTCTGTTTCTTCCTGATTTCGTCTTGGAAGAGTATATATTTCAAGGAATCTATCCATTTCTTGTAAGTTGCTAGTTGGTTGGTAAATTTTTGTAGTAGTCTCTTATAATCCTTTATATTTCTCTGGTGCTGGTAGTAACCTCTTTCCTTTAAAATTTTTTTAAAAAATTTGAGAGAGCATGCATGAGAGCAAGCATGTGTGTGAGTCAGAGGAGGGCCAGAGGGAGAGAAAGAATCTTAAGCAGGCTCCATGCCCAGCATGGAGCCCGAGGTGGGGCTTGAGCTCACCACCCTGAGATCATGACCTGAACCAAAATCAAGAGTCAGACTCTTAACCAAATGAGCCATCCAGGAACCTCTCTCCCCTTTTAATTTATAATTTTATTTATTTGAGTCCTCTCTTTTTTTTTTTTTTCCCCTTGGCGTCTGGCTAAAGGTTGATCAGTTTTGATGTTTTCGAAGGACAAGCTTTTAGTTTCATTCATCTTTTCTACCTTTTTCTTAGTTTTTATTTCATTTATTTCCATGCTGATCTTTATAATTTCTTTCCCTCTATTAACTTTTGAGCTTTGTTTGCTCTTCTTTCTCTAGTTCCTTTAGGTATAAGGTTAGGTTCATCAAGATTTTTGTTTCTTAAGTAGTTCTATTTTGTTAGAACCTGCCCTTTTAAAACTGCTTTTGTAATATCTTAAAGATTTTGGAACATTGTGTTTCCATTTTCACTTATTGCCATGTATTTTTTTAATTTCTTTTTTGATTTCTTCCTTGATTTAAGTATTGCTACCCCACTTTTTTTTTCTTCCATTTGCATGGAATATCTTTTTTTTAATCCATTTATTTTGTACATGTGTTTAGGTCCAAGTCTCTTATAGGCAATATATAAATAGATGGGGGGGGTCTTGGTTTTGTTTTTGTTTTTTAATCCATTCAGTACCCATATGACTTTTGTTTGAATTATTTAGTCCACTTACATTTAAAGCAGTTATTAATAGGTATGTGCTTACTGCCATTTTGTTAATTGTTTTCTAGTTATTTTTGTAGTTACTCTGTTCCTTTCTTCTTTTGCTCTCTTGTGATTTTGTGACTTTCTTCAGTGTTATGCTTAGATTCCTTTCTCTTTATTTTTTATGTATCTAATATAGATTTTTGGTTTCTAGTTACCATGGAGTTCCTATATAACACGCTATGTATACAACAGTCTGTTTTAAATTGATGATCACTTGAGTTTGAACACACTCTAAAAGTGCTATATTTTTACTCCTCCCCATCTTTTTATGTATATGATATCACATTTTAATATTTTTATTTTGTTTCCTTTTGCTAATTATTATAGTTAATTTTACTACTTTTTGTCCTTCAACCTTCATACTAGCTTTATAAGTGATCTACTACCTTTAGTATATGTTTCCTTTTATCAGTGAAACTTTATCTTTCATAATTGTCTTCTAGTTATGGCCATTTCTTTTCTGCCTAAAGAAGTTTCTTTAACAATTTCATGTAAGGCTGGGTTAGTGGTGAAAAACTTTTTCAACTCTTGTCTGGGAAAATCTTTATCTTTTAAATTCTGAGTGTTAACTTTGCTCAGTAGACTTTTCTTGGTTGTAGATTATTTTCCTTTTAGTGCTTTGAATATATCCTTTTACTTCCTTTTGGCTTGTAGGTTTTTGCTAAAAAAATCAGCTGACAGTCTTATGGGTGTTCCCTTATACATAACTGGTTGTGTGTCTCTAGTTGCTTTTAAGGTTATTTATCTTAAATTTTTTACATTTAAATTATTATGTGTCTTGGTGTAGACGACTTTGGGTTCATCTTGTTTGGGGCTATCTTTGATTCCTGGACCTGGATGTCTGTTTCCTTCCCCAGGTAGGGAAGTTTTCATCTGATTTCTTCAACTAATTCTCTGCCCTCTTTTCTCTCTTCTTCTGGAATCTCTATAATGTGAATGCTAGTACAGTTGATGTTGTCCCAGAGGTCCCTTAACCTAGCCTTATTTTTTTTAATTTTTTCTTTTTGCAGTTCATTTTGGAAAATTTCCATTACCCTGTCTTCCAGATCACTGATCCATTCTTTTGCATCCTCTAATCTGCTGTTGATTTCTTTTAGTGTATTTTTCAGGTCAGCTGTTGTATTCTTCAGCTCTGATTGGTTCTTTTTTATATACTGTCTCTGTTGAAGTTCTCTTTGAGTGTATCCACTTTTCTTCCAAGTTCAGTGAGCATCTTTAATAGTATTACTTTGAACTTTTTATCAATTAGATTCCTTAGCTCCATTTCATAGGTTCTTTTTATGTGGTTTTGTCTTGTTTTTTCATTTAGAACATATTCCTCTGTCTCCTCATTTTTATCTCTGTGTTTGTTTCTAAGTATTAGGTTCATCAGCTATGGCTCCTGGTCTTGAAGATAGCAGATTCATGTAGAAAGTGTCCCGTGGGGCCCAGAAATGCAATCCCTCTTGGTCATTAGAACCAGGGGCTCCCTTATGTGGGCTACACATATCCTCTTTTTATGACTGGGCTATAAATGGTGGGGATGGCTAATTGAGAGGCATGCTGTAGCTACTGCAGATGTATTTGTGGGTGGGACTGGCTCCTGCCTTCTTGGGGCAGGTATCACTTTGGAGGTATGTTGTCCTAACCAAGGCTGCCTGCTGGGTGATACAGGGTGGGAACTGCTTTGGAGGGGTCCCTCCTAGGGAAGGTTTTTGGGTGGGGCTGGTCCACATGGGAACACTGAGGCACAGGTGATTGGTGCTTAAGAAATAGTGTCAGAACTGGTGCCCACCAGCATTGGCCAGTTAGGCTGAAGGAAGGCAAGAAAAATGGAATCTTCTAGTGGTTTTCTTCCTAGGAAAAGTTCCTTCAGATCCCTGGCCCTCTGGCACATGTCCTAAAATCAGTTAGTCAACCTCCTTCATGTATGGCCCAGGGATTTTCAAACTGCTGTCTCTGCTGGATCTTGGAGCAAGTGATATTGTGTATGTGCCCTTTAAGAGTGGCGTCTCAGTTTCCTATAGCCCTCTGGCTCTCCGAGTGTTAAGCGCCACAGATTTTCAAAGTCAAATGTCATGGGACCTCATCTTCTCGGTGCAGGGGCAGGGGGTGTTCAATGTGGTGCTTGAACCCCTTAATTCTCAAGGAGGACCTTCATACCTGTGACCTCTCTCCTGCTCATGGTTTGCTGTGCCAGGGGTTTGATTCCTGACAAGACCACATCACTGCCACTCCTATTCTTCTTGATGTTATTGTTTGTTTGTTTGTTTTTTCCACTTTTTATCTTTAGGTGTGGAAGAGCTATTTTGTTAGTCTTCAGGTCATTCTCAGAGGGTGTTGCTTTATATGTAGTGGCCACACCATTGTGTGCCCATGGAAGAGGTGAGTTTAGGATCTTCCTACTCCACTATTTCCCCTTGCTCTCTATTTGTGAGCCTTTCAGAGGTTCTTTGGCAGGCATTGCCTGTATTTATCTTAGTTTCTCATGCTGTAGGTCCTTTGCAAAGAGAGGAAAGCTGATATCTAATTTATTTACCACTCCTTCATTTTCCATTTTCTTAAGTTTTGTTGACTCCACTTTTGTATCTATTTCTTTCCCTTTCTTATTGTTCTTGAGGTTTTAGATCTTTCTCCTTGATGAACTCCTATTCCAGTGGGATTTTAGAAGAGAATGGAGAAAAAATGTGTATGTTAATCCACCATGTTCCACTGGAAGTTGAGCTGATGTTTCTTTTTATGTTTCAAAAGTTAACGTTGTCTGCTATTATTGGTTATTTGAGTTTTCCAGGCTTTCACTAGACATTTGATTTCATCTTGGAAGACCCATAGAGGTTTTTGTTGTTGTTGTTGTTATTTGTTTGTTTTTGGCTTAAGAATTTGTCTTTAGAAGATTTTTTTTTCAAGAACCTGGTATTATCCCATGCTCAAAGCTTGCATGAATGAGCAATGCATCCATTCAAGAGAAGGGGTAGAAAGTCTAATTAATCTGGACTTACCATCTTTGACCCAGGAGCCTTCCACCTATCCAAGAAATCTGCCAAAGAATATTACTGAGTTATGTTAGTTATTAAAAAAGCCTACATACCCCTCAAAGTCATAGTTGTCAGATCTCTTGTGCTTTGTGTTTATGTATCTACAATCATTAGTATTATCTCTGTGTGTTTGCTTTGCTTTGCTGAGATTCCATGTTAAATTGCTTCTTCTGTCCATGTCTTATGTCTGTTTGGCTACTTAAAATATATAGTTTCTTCTGTATTAGCATGGTGAGTTCCTTATACGATTTCAGTTCTTACTACTTCATAGACCCTGTGAAGGATTTTAGAGATCATTTTTAAACTTGTATTTTACAGATTAAAAAACACTTTACTACTTTTTTTTTATTTTTAAAAGATTTAAATAATTAATTTAGAGAGCAAGTATGAGCAGGGTAAGGGGAGGAAAGAGACGGGGAGAGAATTTCAAGCAGAATCCAGGGCTTGATCTCATGACCCTGAGATCATGACCTGAGCTGAAATCAAGAGTTGGACGCTTAACTGACTGGGTCACCCAGGTGCCCCTAACATGATTTTTTTAAAAACAAGATCTTAGGGAAAAGGCTGGCATGTGAAATAGGTAGGATGAGAACTGCTTTGGGTAATGTAGGGAAGGGAATTTGACAATCTCCACCCCAGGGAGATGGTTTAAACACCACTGATCCTTTTTTAACTCTCATTTTAAACACAAAGGGCTGAGTTCCTAATAGGGAAAGAATTTGCACAAGGTCATGCAGTGGATTAGTCCAGGATTTGAATCAAGGCCTCCTTTCACTGTAAGAGTTGCTCTAGATCCACAAATAATGACATTTGAAGGGTGATTGTGGAGACTCTAAAGTTAGTAGTCAGACAGTGGCTGCCTCTTATTAGCTGGACCATCCCCTTTGCTGGATGCTTCACAACCCCTTACTCCATCTATAGTCTTATATGAAAAATTATAAATAATAATCTTTCCTGAAATGGCTTCCTTCCTGCCCTGGTATTTGTGTCCTGCTGGCTTGTTAATTTTAGTTTGTGAGACCTAGTTTAGTTTCAGAGACCTAGTGATGACCGCTATCATGCCGGGCTCCTTTGCTGTTCAATAGATGCTAATAAACCATAATCTGCCATCCTAACAATCGTTGCTGACTGAACCAAAATGCAAGGGCAAAGATTACTTTGGTCTGAATTGGATTTGAAAAGGCTGAAAGAATAGGCTTTGAGTGTGCAGTGGAAATGCCAGTTGAATATTAATTATAGTGGCACTGCTGGTCTGTGGAAGGTACAGTGGTTCAGCAATGAGTGCTAGAGAAGGATGATTGAATGTAGACAAGATGATTCTGCCTGTGGAATCTGGGAGTGTGACTTCAAACAGAGTCCAGGGAGCCTCGGGTGGTTTTCTGCAGGTTTCCTGGTTTTCAGAGAGGTCTTTCTGGCCTTCTAATTTGCTCTTTTTATTTACTTCTCAGAATCAGTAGGATGACTTGGCCAGGAGCTATCTTAGGGGCAGGTTTTAATTAGTGGCTTGGGGATTCAGAAAATGGCAGTGAGGTAGATGGGGTTTCCATAACCTCTCTGCCCCACTGATTATTTCCCACATTTTAGGAATGAAATACTGCCTACAGTATTGATCCAGACACATAATTATAACTAGACTCTTTACGTGGCGGGCATCTATACACAAAGACACAGAGCATTAATGGTATGGGGTGAGTGTGGGTGGGGATAGTGGCTTGCTTATGGATGTACCAAGCCATAGGCAAGTAATAATTTCCATATATCTCAACCCCTGGAAAACTTCTAAATTATGCATATTGAATAATTTCCTACAGATCTAACTGCCTGATTGTGTGACTAATTGTTTCTTTCCACTTAAAATGGGAACCTCCTAGTAGGCTGTATGTTTTGGTGCAATTATGTTGCCCAGACCAAGGCTGAGGCCATTTTAGCCCCCCCGAGGAGTGTGCTAATTGTCCTGAAGTATGTCGCCTGGTGTGTGCCTCATTGCCGGAGTGGTTTTAATGGAACTTCTAATTAAAAATAAGAAGAGAGGCAGGGCTGGGTGCATCCCTCCCACATCAGGGGTTCAGGCGGAGCCCCTTTGAGCATGGTAATGTAAGCCTTCCCATGGTGGGAGCCAGCTGGGGCAGAAAATTAATGTGCTTCTGGTATGGTTTGTCTACTAGGCACAGCACAGGCTGTTGGAGCTGTAATTAGAGCTAGGCCGATGTCATCATGTCTTCCAGGGTGCCAATCCCTCTCCTAGGCTCTGTGTCAGTGTTTGGAGGGTATGCCCATGGAAAAACTGGGAGAACAAGAGGCTGGAAAGCTTAAGTGGCTAGAGGTACAAACTAAGACCCTAAGAGAGTCTGGAAGACAGAACTGTGGAAAATTACATGATGTGCTGTTTACCAAAGACCAGGCTGCCCTTGTTGTTAATTATAGTGGGCTGGGAATCGGTCTGGGCTTGGAATAACTTTTCTGCCTCTTATTAATGCATTATTGATGCATCATTATTAAAAACAATGCATTTTTTGGGAGGTGCCTCATGACTCAGTTGGTTAACCATCTGATTCCTGATCTCAGCTCAGGTCTTGATCTTATGGTCCTGAGTTCAAGTCCCATGTTGTGCCCCACACTGGGTACAGAGCCTACTTAAAAAATAGTGCATCTTTGTATAAGCTACCTAGCTTAGATTCTGAGTCTGTTTGCTTACCTATAAAATGGGGATTAAAAATACCAATTGAAATTTTGATGGTATTTTGGTGTCATCATAGACATTGAATACTGTAATGTCTGCAATCCACATGGACAATCACTTTATCTCTCTTAAGTGGGCCTCCACTTTCCCAATGCACTACTTCCTTCTCCCCATACTAGTACTACCAGAAATATTAGCAGAATGGAAACAAATTATTTATTTATAACTAAGCTCAATGGCCCAAAGTAGAAGATGGATAAGGGAGCAAAAAAGAGGTTGGTCTTCCCTGGGAGGTGACTCTTGCTTAGTTGTGCTGTTTGACCTCATGGAAAGAGGAAATGGAAAACAGACAGGGGAGCCCGGAATGTGTCTGAAGCTGTTTTAAGATTAGGCCCTCAAGTACACCGATTTTTCTGGAATATTGACCATTGGATCATCCTCTGGTCTTTGCCTTTGGGGAAGAGAAGTGGAAGGCTGAGACAGAGACCTTCTGATACAGGGAGAGGCAGAGGAAATGTCTCTCCCTACCTCTGCCTCCTGGATTTGTAGTTAGGAGTAGATTAAAGAACATTGTTTTGAGCCGGTCCACTATTATCATTAGCCAAGCCTTGGTTCTGGCCCAAGGATGAATCATTTAGGACTTGTCACTTCAGGTTCTGTCATTCTAGCAAGCATGATTAAGGGGGGGCGGGTAGGGAAGACCTGAGTAATGAGAAGTGTCTGTATTGAGTTCCACAAGATATGGGCAGAGAGCTTTGGGAGTTCAGTGACTAGGGATAGCTTTAGAGAAGAAGTGGTCTCGAGAGGGCTGAATTTGAGAGTCAGGCTTTTAGCAGGCATTTTAGGTAGAGGAGATGGCTCCACCAAAGGCACAGAAGTTGGAAAGTATACAATGTGTTTATAATGGTAAGCAATTAGGTTCCCTTGTACATGGGCTCTGAACCTGGCAAGGTAGGTCAGGGTCAGGTGATGGGGACCTAGTGTATTCCCAACTCAGGAGTTGGGGCATAAGTAGAACACGCAGTTTTTGCTTACTTCCTTCGGGGAGTTATCTTAATATCTTTCAGATTTCTTCCTTACCACCTGCTTACTTTTCCTGCTCTCCATCCCCAAGCTGTATTTGTGATTTGCTAATGCTTAGCCAGTCAGCAGGTCTTCAATTGACTTGTTAGTGGCTCTAATTACCATTTACAAGAGCTGATTATTCTGGTTTCTAACTCATCTACTTGAGAAAAGATTTCTTACTGGTAGATTGAGTGAAAGCTTCAAGGACACTTAAGAGTAAATGGAGTATGTGTTCTTACAGGTGAGAATCATGAATTCAGAAAAATCTAGGGCCTTAGAAGTCTCCATGCCAATCCCCTAATTTTAAGATTTTATTTATTTATTTGACAGAGAGAGAGAGAGAGAGAGAGAGAGAGAGAGACATCACAAGTAGGCAGAGAGGCAGGCAGAGAGGAGGAAGCAGGCTCCTTGCTGAGCAGGGAGCCGGATCCCAAGACCCTGAGATCATGACCTGAGCCAAAGGCAGAGGCTTTAACCCACTGAGCCACCCGCCCCAATCCCCTAATTTTAAAGATGGAAAAGGATAAGGGAAGAAGAGTCTCACAATAAGAAATTTATAGATTTGGGAGCCTGGATCTCCCAACCCTAAATCTAGTCAGGGCTCTTTTCACTATACTTCTAGAAGAAGTGGAACGTAGTTGTTAAATATTTTGGGCCCTGAAGTTGGGCATCTTGGAGTTGACTCCTCTTACAGTCATGAAATTGTCTGTACACCTGGGCGAGTTATCAGACATTAGTTGGCTTCCTTGTTCCATTTTATAGAGGAGCAAAATGGAAAAAAAGACATATTAACATTTACAGGGAACAAAAAAATGAGGTATATTCCGTTTGTCCTATTGTTCCAAGAGCCACCTGATGTGTAGGTCATCACTTCCAGGGGGCGAAGCAAGGGCTTTCTAAAGAAAGGGTCTTCTGACAAAAGGTATCTGTACTCCCTTGCTCCTGCCACCATTCAGTCTGCCGCTCTGCCTGAACGCCCATGTCTGCTTATTCTTTGTGATGAAGTACCCCAAAATACTGTTAAAATATATGAGTTACCAAGGTCTCACATTTGGTCATGATATTAAGACCATGGCCTAAAGACCTCCTCTGATTATCCTGAGCCAGTTGATTAATGGAGCCAGGAGAGTGATATGAGGTCCTACTGGGAGAGGCACCAATGGGACCATTTGGTAAAAGGATACGCCATAGATTTCATTTTCAACTTGGAACAGACCTTCTAAATTACTATCCTTCAGCCACCTGGGATGAGGTCATGGGGTAGCTGAGGGTAGCAGAGGTGATTTTGTCTCTGGCGAGTTCATGTCCCCTCTCTGGGCCTTCTATTCCTTCTCTGTCTCCTTGCTCTTTAAAAAGAGGAGTGCTTAGCTGGAAGCATAGCAGATGTTAAGCTTCCCTAGGGTCTTGTACTCTGCTCCTGAAAGACCACTTTCACTGCCCAACATACCAGTCTGTTATAAACGGGGAAAGCAAACAGATGCTTCTTTTCAAATAGTTCGTTTTGTGAAAAGGAACAAAAGATAAATCTTTTTTTTTCTTTCCCAGAAAAAGGTGGGTTGTTTCGAAGGCAGGATTAGAGGCTCAGAAGTAGCAGTTGGTGGGGTTTCAGACATCACTTCTGCCCCTGCAGATGAGAGAAGAGAATTTTGAGAGGTGACTTACTGGTATAACCTACCCTTCAACCCTAGGCTGCCCTTTTGCAAACAGGGTGATGTGAGGAGTTCTGGAAGGATTCTGTGGTCAAATCTACCCTGACTCACCTGCCATGTGGCCTGATATTTTGAAATTTTACTCCTTTGGATTAATATTCTGAGATTTAAATGTCGAAGCAGCCCTGGAAAGGACTGCCAGTTAATTTCTGGCTGATGAGATGGTTGAAGAGCCCTCACTAAGTGGTTAACCCCAATTCCAATCACAGTTCGAATTCTAAATTACCCGGTAACCCTGGGCTCATCCACTTACCTGTTCTTGGGGTTTTGTCATTGACATCTGCAAGGCTATCTTCCACCTCATCTTGTGGGATACAGGTTAGCTGGGGTAGGAAAAGCTCATGACACTGAGGGGAAAAACATTTTTCCTAAAAATTAAGTGTCTGGTCAGCCAGCCTCCCTTTGCTGAACTGGAGCTGAGGACGGGCAGTGAGGTTACTGTTGCCTCCCAGGCGGTATTGGTTCCTGAGGTGACTGGACTTGTGTTTCCCCAGGCCTGACCTGGGAAGGGCCTCTCTTGTAGACAGACTGAGAGTAAGGGCACAGATGGTGGCAGTTTAAATATTGACAGAGGAGGGGCTTAGGCACAGTGATATGCATGGAAGGAGGGTACTGGAGACTCAACTTGGTGCTTTATTTAGAGTAAGTGTCTGGGCAGAGGGAGGTCTTGATGGAGATGATAGGAGCCTGAAGCTGTTCTTCCCTACTCCTTAGACACCTCAGCACCTGCAGTGAGTCTACAGCCTGTTTGAGGGAGAGAGCTGTCCTAGCTCTGGCTTCCCCCAGTAGCTGGAGATGGTGACTGCCCAGGCCCTGCAGCTCCTTACTATCTAGTGATCTGGGAAATGCAGCCAGGGGCCTTGCAAAGGCTTGGGGAGTTCATTATCTTCCCAAAGAGTGTTGCTGTCCTGCCTGCTATACTCCCTCTGAGACCAGCCCCCGTTGATGAATTTTTTCAACAGCCGGAGTCACAACATTGTTGAGCATTACCATGTACTGAGCAGTTGGAACACAGCAGAGAACAAGATTGCATGGTCCCTTCTTCATGGGATTTTCCACTGTGTGTGTGTGCATGATAGAAAATCAGCTGCAGAAATAGTAAACTAAAGGCTTTGGTTTCACAAGGGCATTCTGCACTGTAACTTCCTCCAAATAGCTCTTAGAACCACAGAATGTTAGAACTACCTTGAGTGTTTGGGGCAAGACAAGATAACCTCAATTTGAGGTTGAAACCTGGTGAAGGTATTTGTTCAGAGTCACAGTGGACACCACTGGCAGAATGGACTTGAAATCTGGGTTCCTGACTCTGGCTCAGTTCCCCTTCCATCTTGTTTTCCCTACTATAACTGCAGAAGAGTCCTCAGAAGCAGCAGCTCCTCCACTGATGCTAGGTGGCACCAGAACTCCTTTGAAGAAAAAGGCTCTGGGTCTCAGCTCTTGTCTGACAATGCCTGTATTCTTACTGTGGGCATCCTAAAGTTCAGATGGGCAGGACTCCTTTTGTAATGCTCTCAAAAGGCCTGCTTGCCCCAGCTCACAATCCTCATCTTCTTTAACAGTGAAATCTTGTCTGGGTTGGAGGTGCAGGGAGGGGCTGTCTCTTCTCTGATTGCCTGGGAGAATTTGCTCCTATGTGATTTCTCTTGGGGCTCTCAGAGCAGAATAGAAAGTTCTGGCTAGGTGAACAGCTCACAGGAAGATATTTTAGGGCAGTGCAGACATGAGTTCCAGTTCATCTTAGCTGTTAATATTTTCTTTACTTTTGTCTGGGTGTGCAATCCAGCTGAACATGGTATGGTCTTTCCCTGGGTCACACTGCCAGTCTGTGACAGAGTTGGGGTGGAATTCCAGCTCACTAAATGCTAAACTACTTTGCCTCTCAGGAGAATGTGAAGACAAGACCCTCTGCGATCTGTTTCCTACCTGCCCCTTCATGTTGCAGTTGTGTAGCTTTGTGGCTAAGAGTATAGGCTCTGGTTTCAGACTCTTGAATGCTGCCTCCCCACTTGTTAATTGTGTGACTGTGCCATATTTATTCTGACTTGTCTTTGGTTCAGTTTCTCCCTTTGTAATGGAATGTGGTGGATTATAAATGGCCTCAAATTTCTTTGTAGATCCTCCCATTAAAGTTGGAATGTAGTTTCCCACCCCCTTGAAACTGGGCTGGCCTTGTGACTTGCTTTGATAGAATGTAGTGACATTGATGATATGTGAGTTCTGAGCCTATGTCTCAAGAGGCCTTGTAGATGCTGCCATATGACAATGTCACTTGATGTTCTTGAGGATGGGAGATCCCAGCCATTCCACCTCAAATTGCACAGAGAATCATGAACGCATAAGTAATTGTATTGGTCCACTAAATCTTGGGGTGTGGTGGTTTGGTATGCTGCAGGAGCTAACTGAAATAGTGGAGCATAATATTACCTATCCTTGAGGGTTGCTGTGAGGTTTGCATGATGAGGTGCACTTAGTGTAGTGTCAAGCACACAATGAGCTAGTATGGTTGTTACTCTTAACATTAGCATAGGGCACTTACTCTTTTTTATTTGGGTTCTAATCATCCTAAGCTTTCTTTTCTTCTCCTCCTTCTGTATACCAAACTCTTTTCAGGGCTTCCATAGTTAATTCTCTCCATCTGGAATAGCCCTTCCCTGCTGTATTATTATCATGGTTAAAGTCTTTTCTGGGAACCACCCCGCCCTTCTTTTCCATCCTTCTTCTCATAGAGTTCAATTGTCTCTTTTTTCTATTTCCTTGATTACTGTCTTCCCTTCTAGGTTGTAAATCTCTTGAGGGGAGGAGATGGACCTGTTTTCTCTCTATTTTATCCTTGCTGCCTAACACACTGCTGTGTATAGCAGGCACCCATTTGATCTTTTCCAAATGAGTGAAAAGAGGCACCTGAATCAATCTGGGTTTGAGGTTGGTGTCAAGCTTTCGTCAAGAGGAGAGTAGCCAAGTTAGAGTATCAGACAGAGGAGACTGTGCTGCTGCTTTTAATTCCTATAGCCATTTTGGTTGTGTCACACTGTCACGTTGGATCAAACATGTTCCTGATACTCTATGTCTGACAAGGTATGAGCTTCTTTTAAGACAGGAACTGAATTTCTCACAGCCCATAACACATCACCAGGCATCCAGTAGGGGCTTAACAGAAGTTTATTGGATAGATAAATGGACTACTGAGTAAATGAGTGAATGCAAAGAAGGATGGATGGATGAAAGGGTACTCAGAGCTGCAGGCAATTATGGAAAACAATACATTTTTTCTAATAAAGGATAACACATTTCCAGTCAATCAGTAAAAGGTCATAAAAGTATAATAATGTACTAAGTGCAATCATTATAATGTTATAGGAAAAGTTGTTATGACCTTTTTCCTTAAGATGGCATGTTGGATGGTCACGGTTGGTTTGGTTTCAAAGGGGGGGTAAGAGTAGGTGACCAGCTGTCTTAGGTTCCCCAGGACTGAGGGGTTTCCTAGAATGTAGGCCCTTCAGTGCCAAAACTTGGAAAACCCCAGGCAAACTGGGATGGTTGATTATGCAGGAAAGAGCTGAACATCACAAGGTTGGGTATGGTTCGATGTTCAGGTATAGTGGTCATTTTCACAAGTTTCCCATCCCCTTGTTTCTCCTTAGTTCTGAAATAAAAATCCTTGTGTTACTATTGAGGGTGTTACAGCTTTCAAAGGGTTTGCACATCCCCTGTGTATTTTTTGATTTGATCCTTATGCCAACCCTGGAAGGTGGGGCATTTTTAACCTAATTTGTAGGTGTAGCATCTTGCTTCAAGGCTCCTGGCTCCTAGAGAGTACAGAAGCAAAGACTCAAGCCCAGATCTCCTGAGGCCAGTGTTCTTCCCACTACTCTGTTCTTCTCTGAAACAGGCTACCTCTCTCAGTCTGGCTTGCAGGAGTGGGCAGGAATCAAATGGGGAAAGTGAGGACCCCAAGATCCATGTTTTGGCTCAATCCTCTCATTTGGAACAATTCCTATTATTACTGCCTTGCCTGCTGTGTTCACCTGCTCCTTCTCTAGCAATCATCATGTAGGATTCTCCTGTTGGCCGTTAGTGGCATCATTATGTGGCACAGTCAGTAAAAGAAATCCAGTGCATTGGTTCCAGGGACACAATGCTCCAGTTCAGGCTTATCAGCAGGATGGTCAGAGGATGAGCTCAGTCTGTCATTTGCCAGTTTGATTGTTGAGGTATTTTTGTGCATCTTTGCTGAGAAGTTGCTCAAGTGATAAGTCAACTTGTGGGTGGCTATGACTCTAGGGTCAAAGACTTGTCACACATGTTGCATCCATCACTAACATACAGGGATTTTGCTTAATATATGGGTACTACCTTAAGGAAGAGAGGGTTCAATAGCCTTCTATGACTTACCCTAAAGACCAGGGAGGGATACACTATCCTTGTGCATAATAGACCTGAATTCTCTTGATAGCCTTTTTGGAATTCTATCATCCATTCTTTCATTTCAACACTGTTTTGAGCACTTTTACATTTTGGCATTTGTAACCTTTAGGGATAAGAAGTTTCTATAATCTTTTAACCTCTGAAATGAGACTTCCTCTGAATCTGCCTAATATAAATTAAGCATGGGCCAGTGTTGTCCAGCTGGTAAGAATCTGGGATAAGCTTAAAGATAGGGTTTAATGTTGGACCCATCCTTTGAGGTGTCCTTGTTTGGGCTCAGAGATGCTCTATCTTACAGGTTTATTCTGGGTCCAGATGTATTAAACTCTACCAGTCTTAGAGCTGAATAAGGATGAGTACTTCTATTTAAAAATAAATAAATAGCTTTAAAAAAAAAGTTCTGTTCCTATTCTTTTGGTACTGACTGTAGACATGTGGTCCATTAGCAAAAGCTTGTGGTTTCCAGTGCACCCGTTCACTTTTGCATGCTTATGTTGTTGCCTCTTATACTAGTTATGGACCTATAATTCTCAGAATTGTCTGTGACACTGAGTTCAAATCTAGTTTTAATCTTTAGATGTGGTTTTCTTTGGCTTGGAGAGAGAAAGCATCCCAATTCTCTATGAATGAAAGTGTTGTTAAACTTAATTACCACTGCAATACACTCAAGATGAAGTACCTGTGTATATGGGTCTCTTCTGAAACTTTAAATCTTAGCACAATACGATGAGGTGATGGCTTGACAAGCCCAGAAACTTCCATATCTTGAGAGATTGCCTGGGTAGATAGATCTCTTGGAATCTTAGAAAACTGTGGCCCAATTGTGTCGACCATTGGTTCTACTTACCTTGAGGGTCACAAGAATGTCTCTGGGCTAAAAAAATTTTAAAACTCAGTGCATTAGAAACATAGCTTCCTTATAAAATTTTTGTTTGCATGATGTGCTGCCTGGCAGCAGGAGAAAGCTAGAGGTTGACTAGTTTCCAGTCCTTTGTCAAAGCCTTTGGGGCCAGCATTTTCTCCAAGGAAGTCAAGCCTGGTCAGGAGAAAGTAAATCTGGCACATCCTTTCCTCCATGAAGAGGAAGAGTCATGGGTTAATTAGGACATCAACTGGGTAACTTCCTCTGAGTTTGTACAGATTTCTTCAGGCCATTCATATGGTCAGTGAACTCTGGGATCGGCGATGACTGCCCCTGCTTGAGGGCCTGTCCTCATTAATCTGTCCACGTGAGTAGGCTCCTGAAGCCATTGTCCTACCAGGCCCCAGAAGAGGGTATTCCCTGGATGAGAGTTTAGCTGAGGAGTCCTCTAGGCATGGGTGATCCTTCAGATGGTCTCTGCTGCATTTCTCTCCATGCAGCACCCAGTCCTCCTTGCACTTCCACTTGGGAGGGCTAGAGCTCTTTGGGCTGCTGGCTCTGAAGTCTCGTTCTGGGACAGGTGGCACTGGATGGTGGGTGTGCTGAGCTTCTCTAGGAATAGGGACAGGCCTCTGTCTGCTTCTCCAACTCTGCATTTCTAGGTCTCTTTTGTCTGTGGGGAGTTTGTCGATTTTCTGAGCTTTTAAGATCAGAGACTTCCCGTAAGTCCCTTGTAGAGATAGGAAAAAGTACCTGGTAGGAAATAACAGAACAAAAAACATTGTTTTTTGTGGACTTCTTGAACTTCAGCATTGAAAAGGGCCTTAGAATGCAATTCCCCATCTAGGGCAAGATTCTCTTTGTTACCCTCCTAACTGTTGGCTATCAAATCTAGGCCTGGGCACCTCCAGTAATGGGGAGTTCAACAACAACAAAATATAATAACTCACATTTATTATGTATCCAAGCTGTCCTAAGTGCTTTAGATATTAACTCATTTCATTCTTCCAATAATCTTGTGCAGTTTGTACTTTTGTTTCCCCCTGTGTACAGCTGAGGAAACTGAGGCACCAAGGGATTAAGTGATTTGTCCAGAGCCACACAGTAATGGAGCTGTGATCAGAACCAAGCAGTCTGGATCCCATGCAAAGGTGGTCCATTCTATTTCTGGACTACTCTAATTCAGGCAACTATACTTGCTTTGTAATATCAGCCCTTTGTGGGAACTTATTAATTTTTAAGTGTTTTCTAAATACATACTCTTTCCCTGAATCTGTGGGCTGACTTGACAGCAGCACTGTATTATCACTATTTTCTTGATGAAAAAACTGAGGACCTAAGTGACAAGAAGGGTTTTCCAAGGTCTCCGGAGAAGTTAATTGACTTCCCAGATGGTTAACTCAAGTGTCCTTTGTCTCTGCCAAGTTGAAGGTAGACTCTGGGAGTCGCTGTGTTTAGAATATTTTCTCTATTCCAAGTTTAGGGAAGAAAGGAGTGAGAAGGTGAGTAAAACTATGTGGTGTATGGAGAAAGAATCATACCATTACACCATCTTGTTATACTGAGCAATTCATGTTCCCTCTTTTGGTGTCAATTTCTTAACCTAAAATGTACTTCAGTTGGTCAGGAGAACACTCATGGTCTTTTCCAAAAATAATCCTTTAAAAAGTTTTATTTTTAAAGCCTTATAGAAAGGCTCCATCCTTCCACTATTGCCTAAAAGCTTTAGGGGGACCTCACAGTGGGCAAGGGGTTTCTGAAGACAACAGTAGGTCCCATGGAATAAGATAAATTGCCCCCCATTCTTTCCATCTCACCCATTGAGGCAGTACAGGTGGCCAGATATGTTTCAGGAAAGATTCAATTTCTTGGAAATTTAAGCCTTTCCCTCAAGTTAACACTTTCTTTTCTCTATCCATTTATTTCACAGATACCTGTAAAGACCCTACGATAAGCCAGGCCCAAAGGGATTAAACTGAACTAGACAAAGTTCTTGCTTTCGAGTAGCCTATAAATAGACACTTTTCATTGCTCTCTCCATTTGTAAGTCTAACACCTGATCTGGTGTGAGGGACCTTCCTTGAGAAGGAAACCTTTAAGCTGAGGACTGAGAGATGCATAGGAGGTAGTCAGGCAAAGAGGGGATGAGAACAAAATTCTGGGCACAATGGCTGTAGTATGGAAAGTGAGGACGAGAGTTGGGAAAAATGAGACAGAAGGGGTTGGTAGGGTCAGAGCAGGCAAGGACAGTGGCCATATCTTGGTTTTTGTGCTTTATTGGGATGGCCTTGAGATGCTCTTGGGTGGTGGATGGGACATAAACAGATGACAAGGTTACACTTTGACACAATGATTATGGGTTAGAGCAAACCCATTAGGAGACTGCTGAAGTAATTTTGGGGTAAAAAGATTAGAAATGGAAGTAGTAGATGGATTTGAGAAATACATAGGAGATAAACCCATCTGGTCTTCTGACAAGTCAGATATAAGGTGATAGGTGGTATTAAGGATAACTTTCAGAGGTCTGTTCTGTCCTGGTCCTAAGTAGGTAGCATTTGATGGAGAGAACTCTGGAAGAGACCTAAGTTTCTTTGATGGTGGTGCTGATAGAGTATGGATCATGAATTAAATTACAGATGTCTCTGTTTCCTCAGACTAAACGTGCCTAGTGATGGTGATGATAGGTAGCTAGAAAGATGTATCTGGAATTCAGAAGAGGGTCTGGACTGGGAATTTATATTGGAGATTCGTCTATTAAAAATGCTATTTAACTTCACAATGGTGATTGCTATGTCTGTGGAGAGAATATAAAATTAGAAGACCAAGGCTAGATATCCACTATGTCAAGAACATGAACCAGCAAAGGAAACAAAGAAGTTGGAGAAAGACCAACAGAGTGTTGTGTTACTGAAGCCAAGAAAACAGTGTTCAAGGACAGTTATCCTCCCTTATAGCTAATTAAGAGACTGCTTTGTGTTGTAAACCTAGTGCACTAGTTTCTTTTGTTTATCTGTAAAATAATTTACACGTTCCTAGTTTAAGAGAATCTGTACAATTCTTTTATACCGCTTGAATTAATTAGACCAAGATAAGTGAGGTCACAGCTAGTGGGCTAATTATCACAAGCTTGGTGAGTGAAATCAATCTCCATTATGATAAATATAGCTTACAACTTCTGTGGCAAACATTCTATCACATAGATTTCTATATGAAACATTTATTTTTCCAAGGTTATAAGTCTATAGTCCTTGGAACTATTAAAATAATCTTTATCAGAGGAAATATCTGCTTTTCTTAGTAAACAACATTAAGCAGAAATATGACTTTATGATGATGATAAAGAATAAACAGATTTAACTTATGTGCTATGGTAATTAGCAAGCAAATATTAACTTTTTCTTAACTTGTCCCTTATCTATTATAACAAGCTTTAATGTTGAAGGCTTGTCTTTTCAAAGCAGGTGTCAACATTCTTGATACTTTTCAAATATCCTCCTCAAACTGGTTGGATTTGGCCCTAAGTGTTTTCCAGCCAAGGGTAAGACAAAGAATATAGGCTGATGACTTTCTTTCCATACCCTAAATATGATTTAGAGCAGGGGAGCTCAGTCCTTGGCTTGTGGTGATCATAACTCTGTTTAACCCAAAAGTGTGAACGAAAACACTTAACCCACATTCTGATGCACTTTTCCAATGAGGGCACATTCTTCCTGGTCTCTCCCAAGGGGTTGGGCTGAAGAAGGGGTGGAGTGGGCGATACATCCTCTGAGGCTTGTACTTGTTCTTAATTGCTTCCTGCTCTTCACTCAAGGCTCTCTTTAAAAACTAGTCACTTTCACCTGTATTATGGTTGCAGTTATATCAAAATTGTCTATTGGATTGCAGGTTTCTTAAGAAAAAGGGTCCTGTTTTATTCCCCTTTCTGTTCTTCTAACCTCTATTGCTCATTTGTCTCAGAATGAAGCCTATGCAATGGGAACTGTGCTAAGTATTGCTTATATGATGATAAGGAGGATACCTTCTGTCCAGAAATAGAGACAATTTATAACAAATGGCTACAGGCATTGACAGATACACCCAGGTAATGGGAACATGTAGGAGAGGGGAATGTATTTCCACCTGAGGGAGATAGTGAAATCATGGAAGGGTTGGAATTGGTCATGCCTGAAATATTAAAGGATGAGGAGGTTTGGTAATAAAAAGTGTATTCCAAATAGAAGCGACAGCATGAATAAGAGCAGGAAGGCGAGAAGGCCCGGGCCTTCAGAGAAGTACAAGAAGCTTGATAGTGTGAAGCCCAAAGTTTGAAGTAGGGAGTTGAGGGAGGAATGAGGCTGTAGAGACAAGCAGGGGCCATGCACACAGAGCATACTTAGGATACAACTGATATTTGTGTTTGCCATCTAGATATCTTCAGCCTTCAACCTTGCATCAGAGGTCAAGGTTCTGAGCTGGCTTAGGACAAGGAAATGGAAACCAATCTGGGTTAAGCAAGCTGCCACATTTATTAAAGGAAGTATGACTAGCTATGGCTCTCTAATTTTAGATTAGAAAAAGTCCTGCACAATTTTGAGATAGTCTGTTTACTACAGCTTATGATAAGGTGGCTGCATTTCAATGTTCAGAGTCATAGGATCTTAAGAATGGAGAGGGGCTAAGTCCTGCCTACAGGTACATGCTCAAGTTCACTGACTGCTCTAATTTGAGTGTGGGCTGAAGAACAGAACACTAGCCACCAAATGGGGAGAATCCAGCTCCCACTGTGATTTTTGGTGGACTTGTGGACACATTAGGGTCCTTCTTGGGACTTAGCTGTCCCATGCACAAGTGGTACTAGAACTATAGCTCTGCCTAACATCTAGATGATGGCAAAAGCAAAACAAAGTGCCAGATATTGTGTGGCAAGAGTGAGCTTCAAGGAAATGTGAGGCTTTATTGTTGCTATTCTTCTGGAAAAGTAAAATGCAGGTTTAGGTTAGAAATGATATATTTGGCTAATACACATTTTTTGTGTGTAATAAATTTGAGTTATATTAAAAAGTTGGCTATTTCATGCAAAATATTAATTTCTGAAAGAAATCTAAAGCTCTGCAATCCTGAGATCTTTCCTGGTGACAGTGATAGGATGATGCTGAGAAGGTCTTTCTCCCCATGTCTGTACTATACCTGTTTTATTGCAGTTGTGTGCCTGTCCCTGTAGTTATTAGAGTTATGAGACTCCTGGGCTAATAAAGGACCACAGAGCTTTTCAAAATGATCCCTTATACACAACAAAGTTTGTAAGGCAGCAGGGCAGGAATTACCATTTTATAGATGTCACAACTGAGGCCATGCCAGTTGGTGACTTTGCTACTCTGTGGCTGACCTGGGACCACAGTCCATGTTATTTGCCTTCTAATTCATTATTCTCTTTGATCTAATACCTTGTCTTTGAAACAATAGCCTCAAGGTTCCCAGCAGGAGTCAAACTCCTGACTCTTGGCTTATGAAAATAGCTTATTAAGGGGGCATGTGTGGTTCTAGGAAGAAAACAACCCCTGTGCTCAAACCTTGGGAGAAGAGCCATGACCGGTGTGAGGAAACAGACGAGGTAGAAAGTGGGATCTGAGAGCTGGTCTTCCATCACCCAGTAGGGATTGGTGGGACTGTTGCAGTTGACGCAGGTGGCATTGTAAACAAGGGATACCACAAAATACATCAGGAAGCTGCCTACTAGAATAAGCCCGTGGATAATAGTCTGTGGAAAGAAAGAAGTAAATACTGTTGAAACTATAGCTTAGGTCAGGGGGCAGTGCAATCATGGCACTAGACAAACTTTGTTTAAAAGTTTTTTTTTTTTTGGGGGGGATACAACACACACATAAAAAATTCAAAAAACCATGCAGTTTAATGGAGCATTAGAAAGCAAACACCCATATTGCTATCACCCAGAATTTGAACATACATACTCAAAGAACCCCTAAAGATTCTGTCTCATCCTTGACTTTGGTGATAATTACAAGCCATCCTTTGTAGTGTCTATATACTCTGTTTTTCAGATGTTAGATAAATAAAATCCTATTTGGCGTGAGGAATTCATTTTTTTTCCCACATGTGGCTGCAGTTTATTCATGTTCAAAGCAGTACAGTGTTCTGTTGTCTGATCTTACTTTGTCCTGTTTTGTTTTTTTACTCATGCTTATCTTCTTTTAAACTTAATGTTTTGTACAATTTCATTTTCTCCCTTTACTGGTTTGAAAGTTATATACTCCATTTCTATTCTTTCGATTACTACTCAATAAATGATAATAAGCAATCTTAACTTACCATGGTCTAAAGTATGTAACTACTTTTCCCTACTCCTGAATCATACAAGGGCTTTGGAGCTCTTTTAGTATTTACCTCCCTCCTGACTTAAATCTTATTGCGACTGCATATTTTAATTCTATCCTCTTTTAAAGCAGACAAGTCATTATAGTTGAATATCATCAATATTTGTTAAAATTCACTTCATGTTTACGACTTTTTGTACCTTCATTCCTTCTTGCATCTTGGACCTTTGATCTGAGATTTCTTTTTCCTTGTGCTTTAAGTACATTCTTTACCATAGCAATGGGAATCTGCTGGTGATGTATTCTGATGCTTTATTTCATTCTCATTCTGGAAAGATATTTTTGATGGGTGTAGAATTCTTGTTTGGCAGTCTTTTTTTTAAAAAAACATTTAAAATAGCAGTCCATTGTCTTTTGGCTTTTGTTGTTGCTTCTGAGACATTTCTTACCCTGTTGTTCCTTAGAAAGAAATGTTTATTTCTTAAAATCTGGCTACTTTTTTTTTTTCCTAAGTAGGTTCCACACCCATCATGAAGGCCAATGCAGGGCTTGAACTCATGACCCTGAGATCAAGATCTGAGATCCAAAGTCAGATGCTCAACTGACTGAGCCACCCAGGCACCCCCAAATCTGGCTACTGTTATGGTCTTTGTCTTTAGTATTCTATAGTTTCCTTATGATAAGTATGTATTTCTTTTCATTTATCTTGGTTGGGTTTCGCTGATCTTGAATCTGTGGATTGATGTCTTTCATCATTTCTGCAAAATTCTTGAGTCTGTCTTTTCAACTATTGCCTCTGTCTCATTTTCTCTCTCCTTTACTTCTTAGACTCTGATCAAATGTTAGATCTTTTTATATACCACACTATCTTGTATATATTTTATACCTTTCCATAGTTTTCATTATTTTTCTTCTGTCTTATATTCTGCATAATTTTTTTTGAAAGTGAAGGGTTATGATATTAACACCCTTGTTAACTAGAACCTGGACAGAACTGTGTAATTACTTTTGACCAATTCAATAATTCTGTGCTTCTGTTTTGTCTAGTTTTCTGTTAAGCCAGCTACTATATCTTATTTTTTAAAGTTTTATTTGGTCTCTTTTCAAATTTGCTAGGTTGCTTTATATAGTTTATCAACCCCTTCAGATATTTTAAGCTTAAACATAGATTTTCTATAATTTATATCTGATAATACCAATACCTAAAATAATGTGTTTCTGATTTTTTTTGAATGTCACTAATAGGTTTTTGTTTCTTTGAGAGTTGGTTATTTTTGAATATGTGAGGCTCATTGCCCTTGAAAAGTTGGTAGGAACAATTTTGAAGCATAGGATGAGATACCTTTCTCTAGAGAAGGCGTGTTTATTTTGCAATGTTCTTGGCAACTGTCAGTCTTGGGTAACTTTAAACTGACCTGGTGGTGGGTATTAAGGAGGGCACATATTGCATGGAGCACTGGGTGTGCTGCATAAACAATGAATCTTGGATCACTAAAAAAATAAAATAAAAAAAAATGGACCTCATACATCAAAGTTTGGCTCACTGAAGTGATACAAACCTGGACTGCAAATCTGTATGAGGCCAGCCCATGGTCCATTTCCTAAGACAGGTCCTTTATCCTGATTCTCCCTGCTTTGGTCACAGTGGAAATAATCCTAGCATTACCTGCTGGGGAGGTTGAACAGGCAGGTCCATTTTGGGTGTAGTCTTACCCTGAGGTATAGCTTTGGGTCCCAATTTAATGTGGGCTCTTATTAAACTCCTGCCTTGGGTGCCTGGTTTCGATTTCTGAATCTTTTGCTCAGGGTTGCAGACATCCTCAAGGAAACAGGTTTTGGCTCTTTCTCTAGAATCCCCCTTTCTCAGAGGTTTTTTTTCTTTACTCTCCTGTCAGCTCTTTTATGCTTTTGAAGAAGTTTGTTTTTATTTTTAGTTTTCAGTGGGAGAGGTGATCTGAATAATCCAGCCCCTGTTCCTGAAGAAGAAAGTAGTCAGCTAATTTTTTTCAGTTGCTTTGGTGAGAACTGTGAAAACTGACAGTTACTAAAATTCATGTTAAATTTCTACCCAGGAAAGAGACTGTCTTGCTTCAAGTACTTTCAAAAGGGAAATACACTTTTTCATAATGATTTTAGTAATTGATTCCTTTTCCAAGAGCACCAGAAATTACAAGTAACTACTAGTTTAGCTGGTCTAGAAATGCATTGGGTGGGTTAATAATGCTGAATGGTGAGTGAAAGGAAAAGGTCCCCTCTTTGAAAGCAGATGTGAGAAAGTAGGCTGAGAGATCAATGAGGATACAGAATCTTTAGTTCATCACCCACATAATACACAATTGAGGTGTGATTATACTTTTTAGGACCTTTTGAAGGGCTAAAAAAAAAAATCTAGCTGTTAAGAGAGTGGTAGAGAGTAGAACTCCTCTTGGAAAAGGTCTTGAGCTAGTTTTATTTAAGTGTAATTAAATTGTGAAATATTTCAAGCATACAGATAGTATACCTCATATACCCAACATCCAGCTTTATCAATTTTAACTATGTCATATTTCCTCCAGTTTTTATTAAAGAAATTTAACATATACAATTAAAGTACCCATGATTTCCTTGCAGATGTTTTCTCTTTAGTCTTGAAAACAATTCAGTGGTTCATCATCCTTATGCATATTTTGTACATACATGATTATGAATGCTCCTTTAATCCTTTAACTTTTTTCACTAGACCTAATGGTTTGGAATTCCATCTTTGTTGATAGATATGGCTTTGGCTATTTAAGTGTTCTATTATATGAATATTCCACATTTTCCTGTAGATGAACATTTAGGCTTTTTGCTTTTTTTCCCTCCTGCTATTAAGAATACTATAATAAGCATTCTTGGCCACATCTCACATGTAAGAGTATTTCCAGGGTGCATCGTACTTAAAAGTGGAATTGTGTCATAGCAGGTGAGTACTTAAACTCCAGTTATTTCAAACTGCTCTCTAGAGTGGTGACATCAGCTTTTAGTTTGTGGTCTCCTACCAGGATATGAAAGTTCCTTGGTTGGGCTTTATTAGCTTTCACACACTTCTGAGTTAATTTGTCAATAATTTATTTAGAAGTTTTATAGCTCTGTTCATTTAGTCAGATTGGTCTACAATTTTCTTTCCTTGAACTTTCTGTACCTGTTTTGGTATCAGGATTATTTTAGCTAATTTCTTTAATGGTGACTGGTTTATTCAGGTTTGCTAAATGACCTTGCTTATGTTCTGGTAAATTTTATACCTAAAGAAATTACCAATTTGTTTTATTTTTATTTTTTTAAAAGATTTTATTTATTTATTTGACAGAGAAAGAGATTACAAGTAGACAGAGAAGCAGGCAGAGAGAGAGGAGGAAGCAGGTTCCCTGCTGAGCAGGGAGCCCAATCCAATGTGGGGGCTGGATCCCAGGACCCTGAGATCATGACCTGAGTCAAAGGCAGAAGCTTTAACCCACTGAGCCACCCAGGCATCCTACCAGCTTGTTTTAAATTTTCAAACAATACTTTAAAAATTTATCTAATTATCAGTCTTTCTCATATTTTTGTGGTCTTTTTTGGTGTCTTCTCTTGGATCAGTTTTGTCAAATTAGTTTTTCTTTTTCTTAAAATTTCAGTTAACATACAGTACAATATTAGTTTCAGGTGTACGATATAGTGATGCAACGAGTCCATACAACACCCAGTGCTCATCACCAAGTGCACTCCTTAATTCCCATTAGCTATTTAACCCACCCCCCACTCACTTCCCCTCTGGTAACCATCAGTTTGTTCTCTATAGTTAAGAGTCTGTTCATTAGTTTGCCTTTCTTTTTGCTTGTTTGCCTATTGAACAATCCTTTCTTACCATGTTGTTGTTTCTTACAGTTTGGCTTCATGTTCTTACAGAAGTATGTTTCTTCTTTTGCTGAGGGTCTGGGAGTAGCAAACCTTACAATGTCTGTTTATCTGCAAATGTCATTTATTTTGTGCCGGTTTTAAGTGATGTGTAACTTATTTCCTCTCAGGTCTTTGACCATAATTAATCCATTGTTTTCTAGCTTCTATTGTTTGTCAGTTTAATGGTTATTCCTTTTCAAGTAAGTTGTCCATAGCCTCTGGTACACTGTAAGATTGTCTCTTGTACATTATACAGTTTCACTATGATATATACAGATGATATGTTCAGACTTATTTTGATTAATTTTCTTAATTATTATTTCTTCAGCTACTGCTTCTCTACCATTTTTTTCTTCTTCTTCTATGACCCCTATTATGTGGGTGCTGGAGCCATTTATTCTAGCCATTATTCCTTTGAATTACTTTATCATATTTGGTGGCATTCCAGATGAATTCCCAAACATATCTTCCAATCTGGTAGTTTACCCTTTGTCAGTCCAATCTAGAGTTGATCATACAAATTGCATTCTTAATTTCAATGACAAAATTGTTCATTTTGAAGAGTTTTAAATGTTTTGTTAGTTTGGTTCAGTCCCCAGTATTAAAATTGTGTCTTTGACTCTTACCTACATTCCTCATGGCTTCTGATAAACTGGAATTCCATCATGTCCTTGTCAACTTTTCTTCAACTTGCTTTCTGGAGTGGGCAACTCTAGGCAAGACCTCAAACCTAGCAGTAAGCAGGGCTCCAATCTTTCTTTCCCCATAGGAACCAGATTCACCATTGCCATAGTCAGTTTCCTGTCCTGGATTTTGGAAAGCCTTCAGTTTGAGCCAGGCCAGTACCTCTCACTTCCCTGCCTTATTGTTTTTCAGCCTCTTCTGTTGCTGGTGTTTCTTGAAGAAATTTATCCTGTACTTAAGCTTGGCTATACCTTTTTGGTTTTATCACTTTGTTCTATTTGTCTTTGGCATGAATTGGAACAGAGGGTGTATGTGATCTGAAAGTTTCCTTGGGTGGCTCCTACTAGCTCTCATGTCACAGGCTGATCTAATTTAATTAACATCCATTACTTTACAATATATGTATATCAAGTGATTATCCTGTATACCTTAAACTAAATTGAGGTGTAATTGACTTACAGCATGTATAAGACTATACCCCACCCCCTAAAACCCACAAAGTGCTCTGGGAAGTTAAATAATACATTAAAAATCATATAAATAGGTACCTGGTATATGATTTTTAAGCTCTTTGTTTTTATAATTATCACTACTAGAATTTAATGAAAAAGCTGGCATTGCCTTTTTAGATACTGAAATGTGATATTTGGACATGCTTGAGGTATGCTTGCATGAAGGTAGCCTTCTAATCTTTTACCCTGAAATTAAATGGAGAGCATACACCTTCCTAACACAGCCTCAAGTAGGTCAGGCTACTGTTTTCCTCATCTCTGAAATACACTAAAAGTTCTTAACCCAAAATACCTATTTTTGCAACAAATTGTCTCATGGTTTTATAGGTCTTAGTTTCATAATCCTGGATAAAGTCCCTAGTCTCAACTTGCTTATTTTTTTTATTATTCAATTAGCCAGCATATAGTACGTCATTAGTTTTTGATGTAGTGTTCAACAGTTCATTAGTTGTATATAACACCCAGTACTCATGACCACATGTGCCCTCCTTAATTCCCACTGTCCAGTTACCCCACCCCCCTCCCTTCTGTAATCTTCAGTTTGTCTCCTGGAGTCTAGGTTTGTCTCTCTCTCTGATTTCTTCCCATTCAGTTTTGTCTCCCTTCCCCTGTGGTCCTCTGCGCTATTCCTTATATTCCATATATGAGTGAAGTCATATGATAATTCCTTCTCTGATTGACTTCTTGAGTGGATCAACGATACAGAGCAAAACAACTCAATTTTTTTTTTTTTTTGGTCAAAGGGGTTCTGAGATGCTTACCCAAGTCTTCATTTCCATTGCCTGGTGCAAGAGAATTGTGGTGAGGGCGATGGTATTGATGGGTGTCCCAAAGGTAAAGACATCAATATCAGAATCCTTGTAGGTCTGCAGACAAGGAAAAAACAGGCACTGTTAGATGTGCCTGGGATTCAAGGTAGGTGTCATGGGAGGGGAAGGAAAGAGGAGAAGATATGCAGCTGCCATCCATGGGGAACTGACCCAAGAAACAGACAAGATGAGGAGTGAGATAATTGGGCTAAATTCTTTGGAAATGCATTTGTGGCAGAAGCCATGATGGGTATTCCAGAACACTGTGGAATGAATGAACAAAGAATTTATTGGGCAACTAGCAGGCACAATGACAAATGCTTAAGATAATTCTGTGTTCACCTTCAAGGAGTTTATAGTCTACTAGGCAGGGAAAATGTGGTACTACTATTAAGGGGATAAATGATACAATGGTACAGGGTATACAGAATACCCTGGGGGTACAGAAGAGAAGATAATCAGCTGAGATTATAATAAGAGGAGTTAATCTCTTGAAAAGAGAGAAGAAAGGCAGACCTGGCAAAGGTAAGAACTCAAGGGTGAAAAGTTCAAATAAGTCCAGGTGGTAGGTATGTTGAGCCCGGAGTAGGTACAAAGAATAAGCAAGGCAAGCAGAAGGTATTGTGAAATAGGAAATTCAAACAAAGCACAAAATGACTGCCTTCATGACCCATCTTGTCGCTAACTACAAAAGAATGTGAGGCACAGTTTTGTACTTGCCCCACATTCCGGTTCCCTATCCAGGAGAAATACAGCTATGCTTGACTATCTAAATTCCCACTCATTAAACTGGGAACCAAATTGAGATGGGATTGGTATCCTTTTATTTCAGATAATGGACCATCCCTTATTATCAGAACTTACTGCCTGAATGCATGCTGCCCTAACTTTGGAATCACAAATATAAATATAAATCAAGGATTGTAAATTCAAATACCTTCAGTTCAAGTAAGAAATGGTAAATGAGTGTAGAAGGCTAGGAATAAGACAAAGGGAATGGTAGGGACTATGGCAAACTGGAGAACATGCACCCCATCTACCAGGGCTGTGAGTTAATTCTGGACTTTTGCCATGTGGGGAAAAATGACCCAGTGTAATGATAGCTTTCAGTTTTTCAAAAGCTGGCAGAAATTGAGATGTTTTGGTAAAGCAGTCTGATTTTTAAATACTGAGTTGGATGTAGTCTGCAGACTATGAGGTCTCTGTGCTGTAGTGTTCAGAAAGACACTACTAGTCTAGGATTTCATGTTAACAGGACCAGTTCCACTCTGTGATTTGTATGATTAGAATGGGATTATAGAACTTACCAGGTAAGGAATGAAGAAACAGACAAGGCTCTGGTAGAATGCATCCACTATGGAAATCCAGAAAGTCATCCGGTTGTAGCACTGCCAGGAAAAAACATATCAACCACCATCAAAGCGAACCTCCATCTTTGTAAGCAACTTTATTGTGCTACCTGGACAGACAATATGGTATTTACAGTGTTCTTAGTGGCAACAGAATGGAAAAATTAAGAGCATAGACCTGGGGGTGACAGACCTTAGTTCAAGTCCCAGCTGTGCCACTAACTGTATGACCTTGTGAAAGTCACTAAACTGCTGCTTGTTCCACAAAAAGGAACAACACCAACTGTCTCCTTGGGTTTTGAGAAATCTAAATGCAGCTGTGCTTTAGTATCCAGTAAGTGCTCAGGTATTAATAACTACCAATCACTAGCACATTACTAGTGTTAATACACACTTGGTAAGTTTAGAGATTCTAAGGTTTCTACATAACATCTGAAAGGGAGCTCTCCATGACAGTCCAGGATCACAGATTCCCAAGAGACAGGGCTCAGTGGCTTCAGAGACAAGTGTTCTCATTTTGTGCTTCCCTCTTCCTGCCTTCCCTAGAAAAGTGAAACTGTTCTCAGTTTGGTTTTGCTGTATGAACTTCTCTCACTGTTAGGTACTCAAGGAATACATTACACATCTAGCACATCAGTGGGAGGGGAAAAATCAGAAGAGTATGGGTGTACACGTGCCATCGCCGCGTCTCTCTTGCCTGGTATGCTAGGGTAGCTGTGTGGCTCTCCTCCCATTTTTGGGTTAGGACCGGGCTTGGTTCTTTGTTGGCTGTCCACAAAATATTACTAGCTCTCAAACAACTTTCTCCCAGGCACAGAGGTATTCTCACACATTTCGATGCCCCCTTTACCAGAACTCTTCCTTCAAGGCGGTCAGTTTCCCTGTCTCTTCGATCCAATCTCTGGACTGTGTCTAAGTCGGACCACCTGGAGTGTCTGTGGTCTGACTTCTCCAAACCATTCAAGGTGTGCGTGTGACCTCTTTCTGCCTTCTAGGAAACCATTCTGATGGTTTCCTAGGCCTTCTTTAGTCTATGGGCTACCAATAAATTCCAGACTGTGTATAACCTTGAGTTCTAAACTTTCTTTCCTGACATGAGGTAGAAGCCTTCACTTATGAATACCTCACCCAGTGATGAGCAAACTAGCTTTTAATCCCAGGGGTTCCCAACTCAAGCACTGGGGGTTCTATCAAAGGCCTGGAGAAAGGGGCCAGCTGAGGGCAAGGGGATCTTCCTGTATATCCTCTCCCCATGCAACTAGGGCAGTCCCATGTGAACATGTGATATAATTAAGAAAGAACTGAAAAGAAAAATACCCACTAGTCTGAACCGTCACTCAAATGAGAAATAGCCCAGGAATGGGGAGTGGGTCACATGGGAGGTAGAGGCAGAATGTTGACTGGAGTGCAAGGCTCCTGACCCCAGGTCCGTGCTCCTTCTCTGACACCTGCAGGGAGGAGCTGAGGCCTTTCCAACTTACCTCAGAGTTTTGGCCACTCTTGTACAGCTCAGGCAACGCCAGGAGTGTTTCTGCAGAGATGTCTTTATCGAGCACTCCAAAGACGAGAGGAGGCAAGGAGGTGAAGAAGAGATTGAAGAATATCATCTGCCAATAGTCAATCATTGTGGAGCCAGAGAAACCACAGAAAAACTGGTACCAGAAGAGCAGGTTGACGTAGCACTGCAGGCAGAGAGAGTATGGCCTTGTGAGTGACGACCACGGGCAGTGGTCACCAACGGCTGCTTAGGAGCCTCTGGCAAGTCATGACGCTGACTTGGAGCTTCTGTTTTCTCATTTGTGACATGCAGAGGTGTGTAAGGATCAGAGGCAACTAATCCTTAGAGTAGCAGCTGCTGCTACAACTCCTATGAATGTTCTTTAGGACCTGAAGGGAATTGCACCAACTCGTTAAGGTAAGTACACTATGCTGGTTAATAGCACAGGTTGTGGAGCCAGAAGAGACTGGTTTGGAATTTCCAGGTATGTCACTTACTAGCTGTGCAAATTGGAGCAAATTGCTTAACTTTCCTGAACACCGTCTTGCCATCTTTCACACAGGAACAGTAGTACCAAGACCTGGCATAGGATACCAAAAGGCAGTTATTATGATTAGTAGTATGGAAAAAAGAAGGGACCCCTCTTCGGGAAGGAATGATAGAAAGACTGGACCATGGGCAGGAAGCCTGGTGGGCAGAGAATTTCATGATGTTTTCCTCACAGTATTTTCCTAATGGTCATGCAACTCGGGGGAATATTTCTTACTCACCCTTCTAACGGTTTCTTTATGCTTTCTAGAACTGTTTCCCACTCAAAACCACACCACCCTGAGATGGGCTGGGTCACTAGTATCGCCTACCACACTGTGATACCATTTGGTGACTTGACCAAGGTGGTCACTTAAGCTGCTGCTCACAGAGTGAGGACTAGAACTTCTCAGCCCTGTGTTACTGAGGCACAGAAGGGTGAAAGATATTATAAGAAATCAGTCAGCAGGTTTGTGTACAAACTAGAATATTCATGTCCTAACTGCTGGGCCAGTGTTATTTTGAAGAGGGTCTCTAGAATTGTAATAATATAGACATGTTAATTCTAGTAACACCAGTGATTATTACTGTAGCTTCTGTGCCAGGTGTGTGACATACTATGTTAGTATATAGTACATTAGTACATATTAGTAAATAGTGCATATTATATTAGTACGTACTAGTAAATATTAGTAAATAGTACATACTAATGTTATATCTTGATGATAACATCATTAGCCCTTCTCTACAGACAAGGAATCTGAGGCTTTCAGATACTCAGTTACNGTACTAGTAAATATTAGTAAATAGTACATACTAATGTTATATCTTGATAACATCATTAGCCCTTCTCTACAGACAAGGAATCTGAGGCTTTCAGATACTCAGTTACCTCTTGTCTAAGTTCAGAACTAGAAAGTTACATAACATCTGAGTTTTCAAAGCTCTTTCTTTGACCACCCTCAAACTTTCTCAATCTCCTATTGGATTATACAGTAACAATGCTAACTGAGAGTCTTCTAGCCAAGGCACTCCTTCCTTTGGCTTTTCTGCTCAGGTGATGAGTGAGAAGTTTCCTGGCTCTGAAAGAGATCCTGGTGCCCTGGGATGTCCTGGATCTTGCATCTTTCTGTCAGAAGGAGTGAGAGGGCTCAATCGGTTTACTGTGCTGCAGGTAAGTTTGAAATATACTATGGGCAGACTTTGAATCCTGGTATCAACCACAACCACTTGTGCATTTGACATGGTGGACTTAAGGGGACTTCAATACTTCAAGTTCCTCTTGATACTAGCGTTCAGCAGCCGTATGAGGCTTTGACCTCTCTTTTTTTCCCTTTGAGAACCTTGCCTTGCTTTTCCCTCCCTAGCAAGATGGGCAAGACAGTAACTCTTATCTCCCTTACACATAAGTGGCTTGAAAAGCTCAGATAAGCTAAGTGAGGATACCAAATACCCTTGGTCACTTGGGGCTGTGACTTGAAGTTGTAGAAGCTTAGGATGCCAGAGCTGGAAGTGACAGAGGAGGCCACTAATAGCAACAAAAATACCCAAAGCACTTACTATTTGTTAAACTCTGTTCTGACCCATGATCCATCTAATAGCCCCATGAGACAGTCATTATTTCTCCCATTTTACAATTGAGGAAACTGAGCCTCAGAGAGAGGTCAAGTTACTGCTTTGGCAGTAGAGAGCTATTAAGTAACAAATTCGAGTCCAAACTCAGATGTTCTGGCTCTAGAATCCACCCTCATAAACATGATGTGGGAAGTGGATGCTCTTGTTAAAACCAATTTAAGATCTGAGACTATAGCTCGGTCTCTGGCACTAATGTCCAGGTTTGTTTATCCTACACCAGAAGAGGCCAGGTGGATCCATCCTAAAGTGCTACAAGTGGGGCGAGTACTGAACACAGACTGCTGTGATTGGCAGTTTCTGCCAGGGGTGCCAAGGGAGCAAGACAGCAAGTTTGCCAGCTATAGACCATCCTCTGATATTTGCGATGTAGATCTGGTCTTTCTGACTCCAAGCCTCAATCTTTCCTCTCCAAATTGCAGCTTTTAAGTTGTACAAGCTTATCTGGTAGATTCCGTGATGCTTGACCCAGTTTCACCCAAGCTTAGCCATAGTCTAAGCTAAAGAAAGAAGAGAGCAGTGATCTGCCGGTATTGGAGGCTGGCTGAAACTCTCCGGTCAAGGGTGATATCTCATGATATTTCTTGAACAATTTATGTGAGACACAGTGCTGAGATGCTTGGGCAGCAGAAAACACACAAAGCATTTGGCAACTGCTAGAGAACAGGGTGCTTGGACCTCTGGGAGGCACTG
This sequence comes from Ailurus styani, assembly GCA_002007465.1. Taxonomy (NCBI): domain Eukaryota; kingdom Metazoa; phylum Chordata; class Mammalia; order Carnivora; family Ailuridae; genus Ailurus; species Ailurus styani. The sequence continues at coordinate 1,215,142 of LNAC01000074.1, forward strand.
AATGCCGTGGGAGTGAGGACATTCAGTCTGGGGAGTTTGGAGTATAGCAGAACTACGTTCCATCCTGAGTCTGTGATGTACTTAGCTGTGTGATCTGGGTAACCCCTCTGGCTTTCAGCTACCACATCTATAGATAGATAATAACTGTCCCTACCCCCACAGGGCTGATGAAGTAGTATATGCTCACACCTATTAACTCATTTATGCCCATAATAACCCTGTGAGTTAGATAGTATCCCCCTTTTACACGTATAGACTGAGACACAGAGCTGAAGTAAGTTACTCAAGGCCACGTTGCTGTTAAGCAGCAGATTGGGGCTGGGATTTGAACCCAGTCTGGTTCTAGCACATATGCTCTTAATCCCTATATTACACGTAGCTCTCATAGTTACATACACACGTAAAGTTCTTAGGACAGCATCTGGTACGTGGTTGGTTCCCTATAGATGGTGGATGTTAATGCTAGTGATGCTATGCCAAACAGTAACCAGCTGTGCTCAGTACCAAGGACACTGTAGCAATTAAGAGTAGTAGGGAGAACTCTGGGGACCTGAGAACTAGCATTTACTGAGCTCCTTGCTTTACACTTCACACACAGACAGTATCGAAGGGTTTTAATCCCTAGTCAAAGCAAGAAAACACTGCTTGGATATCACTGGGTCATTTTTCCATAGAACCGTTCTTACTGAATTATAAGTTAATATTGCTTTTATCAAGGGTTATTAGAAAAAGGTATTGTATGGAGGTTAATTTTCATTTCTTACAAAAATGCCAGAAGACAAAAAACCTTCTTGAAGGTTTTTGTGTGACCTTCTAAAGATTTGCTTGACACATGGATGCAAAGAGAGAGTGTTCCTCCTGGAGCACCTGTCTGCTTGTTTTAACCAGACATTTAATACCTAGCATCTCGTCCCAGGTTCCTAGTGCAACTGACCTCTTTCCTTTTTTGTGGTTCCTCTCCATACTCTGTTGGCTCTGTTTTTATTTTAAGTCGTTTTCATCTTTTTTTTTTTGGAAGTAGATACAGTAATAGGATATAAAATTATAAATAAATGGCCTAAAATATTTTCTATAAAGACTAGGTTGTCAAGCCTTTCCTCCTTGGCAGGGAAACTGGCAAATTCATAGTTCTAGCTCTTCTTTTGGGTCCTAGCTTAAATGTTACTTTCTAACTGGTTAGGTCAAGAATCTCCGGGTAATATGTCCATAGCACCCTGACCTTCTTCGAGGGAGACGTGCCTAAGAAAATATTTGTAAAATACTTTTTCTTTTAGTGTAGTAGTACTTCTTAATCTTTAAGGTTCATACAAATTACCTGGGGAACTTACTAAAGGTGACGTTCGGAGCTAGTAGTCCTGCGCTGCAGTTCTGAGGATCAGCATCTCTACCTAGCATCTAGGTGATGCTAATGCTGCTGGTCCAGGAACCACATTTTGAGAAGATTTCTGGGGACCAGGAGCGGACAAACTGCTTCCTACAGGCCGAATCCGGCCCTAAATAAGGTTTTGTTGGGACACGGCCTCATCAATTCATTTGCACGTTATCTATAGCTGCTTTCATGTTGCTGCAGCAGAGTTGAGTAGGTAAGATGGGCTCTGTGGTCCACAAAGCTAAAGGTTATTTCTCGCCTGTTCCTTTGCAGAACAAGCTCACTGAACCCTGATTTAGACTGTCAAGCTCAGGAGGCAGGGACAGAGATGTTCAATAATGATTTGAATAAATGAAATCAGTCGTCGTTCTATTGTTCCAACAATACCCTGGAGTTTAACGCTGCAATGTTTTCTTCCTCCACAGGCCCTGTTAGGATCTTACTTGGTCCTACTTCCTCTGGCTGGAATCTCTGCGCTTCTGAGGGTGCGCCCAGAACCTGGTGACGGCATCACTGAGAGGGGGCCTCTGTTTCCCTCCCAGGAAGCTACAGGGCAGTAATTAATTCATTGTTCAAATTTCAGAGCAGGCAGGGTTTTAATCCCCTCTGAAATTGGTTTCGGATGTGGAAGTCATAGTTCTCCACCCTCTAATTGCAATGAGGAGATAATGTGGCATCAGTATCACAATTTTGAGCACGGTGTCGGGCTGGAAATAAATACCATTTAAGCTTTGAAAGCATGGCTGGCTGGAAACATTTCCTTTTCTATTGCACAAATTTAATGCAGGGAAGAGGTTGTGCTTATTCAAAGAACAGCTCCTTTGGAGGCAAGAAAAAAAAAAAATTAAACGGGCATTTTGAATTCTAAGTAAACAGTCTTTCATGCTCCGAGTGAGTTTCAAGTTAGAGTGACTTGTTTGCATAGGCTTGCTGAATATTACCATCCAGTTTATCGAATTTACATTATTTTTTGTCATGCTGTTTATACATTGAACTTTGCANTTAAATGGGCATTTTGAATTCTAAGTAAACAGTCTTTCATGCTCCGAGTGAGTTTCAAGTTAGAGTGACTTGTTTGCATAGGCTTGCTGAATATTACCATCCAGTTTATCGAATTTACATTATTTTTTGTCATGCTGTTTATACATTGAACTTTGCACAAAAATGCTCACTCTTGAGGGAGGGCAACTGTGACAGTGCCTAAATCAGGACTGGGAGAATGGAACAAGCGGACAAAATGCAATTTCGCAGCTGCTACTCGCCTAATGCGTTCCTCTGCCGTCACTCTACTCTTAATCCTCCCTTTTTCCTTATGCAAACAGGAATCAGGTTCTATTTGGAGACTCTTGGGGATTATTCAAAGGTCCTTGAACTAGGTAATCAAAACTCAGGCCCCTTGTTCCCTCAGTACAGCAAATGTTCTGGCTTCTTCCAATACCCATCGTTAATCAGGGACTTTTCAAATAGGAGCCTCTGAAAGTTTTAATACCTCAGTTGGTGTGTGCCTGCTTTGGGCTCCTATCAACAAGACAGAAATGAACATATTTTTTTAGGAGAAACAATGTTATCTTCCTATGATTGTATAGTGTTACACGCTTCCCTGAGCTCTGACACTAAAGTCTCTTGATAATACTTCTAGGGACAGAGGGAGTCCTAGTGTCTCCATATTATTGATGAGGAAACCAAGGCTCAGAGAGGTTAAGTAACTCTTCCAAGTTCACACAGCATGCTAGAGTCAGGCAAGACTAAAACCCAGATGATCTCCCCAATCTAAACATTTTTGCCACAAGACATTTAATGTCCTGACCTCAGTGAATTCCCTGCTGGGAAGGGAAATGATACATAGTCTCAGGTGGAAGCCAGGGACTCCAGTCTTAAACTTGTACTCTCCCAAGGGAGAGTATTAAAAATACTGTGATTAATAACAAGCATCAAAGAATCTACCAGATAAGCTTGTACAAGTTAAAAGCTGCAATTTGGAGAGGAAAGATTGAGGCTTGGAGTCAGAAAGACCAGATCTACATCGCAAATATCAGAGGATGGTCTACAGCTGGCAAACTTGCTGTCTTGCTCCCTTGGCACCCCTGGCAGAAACTGTCAATCACAGTTTTAATACATTAAATGTATTAAATGTATAGCTCTTGCATTGGGGTAGCCCTGTCTGGGAAGAAAATTTAAGATACTTGCCAGGTTAATTATTCTTCAAGTCCTTTTTTCTTGTAGACAGAAAGCAAATGTCATTTATGGAGCCCATCTAAGAGCAATGACAATGGCAATAATAAAAATAATGACCGACTTTATAGGGTGATTACTATGTGCTAATCACTTTATATACAAGCTCTCATTTAATCCTTCTAGCAAATATAGGAGAGAGGTACTATTATCATCCCCATTTTACGGATGGTAAAACTAAAGTATAAGGCCATTACCAAATATAAGAGCCTAGATTTGAACCAAATATGTTCAATTCAAGAGTCCATGCTTGTAACTACTCAGGCTGCCTTCTATGTACGGGTGCTTTCCATACAGTATTGCTAATGCTCACAATAACTTCATGAAAGTCTTAGCTCATTTTACCAAAGAAGAAATTGAGACCCAGAGAAGTGAATTATATTGCTCAAGTTCACAAAGCTAGTAGGAAAGAATTTCAGGATTCAAAATCTAGGCCAGCCTGACTTACTCCCTTATGCTGACATGGTTTTTCTTGCCACTGCGTTAGGAGTGGGTCCCCTGGCGGGGCCTGCCAAGGCCTGTGCAGGAGGTTGCCCTAGGGCTACTCACCACATTCTTGTAGAAGTAGTACACCACCATCCTGGCCAAGCGCGAGTAACACCAGTGGCCATGCACAAGCAGCAGCTTCTTGAGGTGTCTGAAGCGGGATATGGCAAAGTCGCTGGACATAACAGCCTGAGAGGGCAGAACAGAGACATCAGCTTCTATCCATGGCCACCAATGAACCAGAGTCTCTGTTGAGGGCTCTGCTTTGTTCTATGTCCATAGCTGGTAGGGCCAAAAAGAACCTTTGTCATTATGTGGCACCTAGGGTGGTTCTTTGGAATTGGACACTCCATCCTTTCTTCTGAAAAATCCAAACCTCACTAGAATCCAAGAAAGGCATCTTGTAAGGAAGTAGTGATCTAGTCTGGCCTTTCATCTCCTTCCATTTATTTGATAAACATCAACTGTGGCTTAAAATGTCTTGGCACCATGCTAGAGGTGCGATGGCTCACCAGAAAGTAGGGGCTTCCATGCAAGTAATCCTCAAACCTCTCAACGCACTTGGTTGCCACCTGTGGAAGACCATTTGCTCCATCCTCAGATGGAGCTGATGGAGGAATAGCTCTTCCTTTACATGGAGCTGAAATAAGCCTTCTGCCCTTAAGATTATTCAGAACATGACACAGTTCATCGTATTCTTAAGAGCATGAGGTTTGAAATTATGGAAAGAGCCTAGATGTCCATCAACAGATGAATGGATAAAGAAGATGTGGTATTTGTATATACACAATGGAATACTATGCAGCCATCAAAAAACCAGAACTCTTGCCATTTGCAACGATGTGGATGGAGCTAGAGGGTATTATCCTAAGTGAAATAAGTCAGTCTGAGAAAGACAATTATCATATAATCTCACTGATAGGAGGAATTTGAGAAACAAGACAGGATCATAAGGGAAGGGAGGGAAAAATGAAACAAGATGAAACCAGAGAGGGAGACAAACCGTAAGAGACTCTTAAATCTCAGGAAACAAATAGGGTTGCTGGAGTGAAGGGGGGGTGGGAGAGATGGGGTGGCTGGGTGATGGACACTGGGGAGGTTATGTGCTATGGTGAGTGTTGTGAATTGTGTGAGACTGATGAATCACAGACCTGTACCCCTGAAACAAATAATACATTATATGTTAATTAAAAAAAAAAGTATGAGGTTTGAAAGTGCCTTGTTACAGACCCTGGTATAAGTCTTTCTCAGGCTGTTTAAACTTTCCCAGCATCAGTTTCTTCTGGAAAAAATAAAAGGTAATAATTCCTAACACACAAGGTTGTTCAAATTAATTAGAATAATAAATGTGAGCTGCCTAATACAGTGCTGTATTATGGTAGATACTCAAAAGGTAACTGTGTTCTTTCATCCACACCAACAAATTTAGGCAATGCCTCCTGTCTGTACTACTGGTGGGAATACAGTTGTTAATGGTTCAGAACCACAAAGTGGGGTCTGTTGTAGTGAGAAACATTAGTAGCTCAAGTTAGTATGCTTGTCCCAAGCTGAATTTTGACTTGATAAGTGTACCTTACAATTTATAGGTCAATCTAGCCATCAAGACTAAAACGGCAATTGAAAAATGTTTTCAAATGTCCTTATATCTGTCACTACTCATGGAGGGCACTGCACTCTTGGATGTGGGTAGAGTTACAGAGAGGAAGAATGGAGTCAGTAGAAAGCTTAGCCCTTCCTGAATGCTTGGATACTCTTTGGCTTTAGAATACAGGTATTGCTGTCTGTCTGTAAAAAAGCTAAGCCCCCTCAAGGTCTTGAAAACCTTACTTCCAAAATTCTTTAGGGACGTATGCTATCCGTTAACTCCCTCCCAAACTTGAAAGTATATAATGGGCCACTCCCCATGACCCTGGTGCAGCTCTTTCTGCCCATGGGTCCTGTCCCCATGCTTTAATAAAACCACCTTTTTTGCACCCCCCCCCAAAAGGCTAAGCATCTTTCAATTTTCCTCTGTATCAGAAGAACTGAGCAGCAAAGGATATAGTGATGGAGGTTATGTATAGGCATGGAAGCCCCGTGACTCTCAGATGATAAATCTGCAAAGCCCTTGGGGAGAAGTTCCTCCAACACTGTGGGGGAATTCCATAATTCTCCAAAAAGGATTAAAGAGAGGGAAGAAATGAGAGTAATTGAGGGGAACAATACCTGCATGCCTTCCTGTCCAGATATTCCAATTCCAATATCAGCAGCTTGAATCATGCTTACGTCATTTGCTCCATCACCTGAAAGGAGAGAGATCATGAGGTGTCTTTATTCTTGGTCTAACTGCTGCATGACAACGAGAAGGGTGTTACACAAATGGCTCTAAAGTCTCCCCACTTGAAGGGCACCTGGGTGGCTCAGAGGGTTAAAGCCTCTGCCTTCGGCTCAGGTCATGATCTCAGGGTCCTGGGATAGAGCCCCGCATCGGGCTCTGCTCAGCAGGGGGCCTGCTTCTGCCTCTCTGCATACTTGTAATCTCCCTCTCTGTGTCAAATAAATAAATAAAATCTTTTAAAAAAAGTAAAGTCTCCCCACTTGTACAGAATTGAATATTGCTCTGAATAGTCCTACAAGAAAAGTCATTGCTACAGTATTTGGCTTGAGAGAGGTCTTTTCTTCTTTGACAAGAAACTCTATTATTTGACAAATGTTTATTGTATCTTTTGTCTAGGCACAACATTAGGTATTGGGAATACAGTAGTGAGTGAGGCTGGGCAGTGCTTTACAGTTTACAAAAAAAAGGCCTTCACAAATGTTACAGTGGACTTCACTAATGAGCAAATGGAGAATTTGAGCAACATAGAGATTCTTCAAGGGTAAACCACCTAGGGATGGGGCCCAGGAGCATTGGCACGAAGATCTTTGCTACCTTTCCTAACTCAGTAGAAGCCAGAATATTTACCATATTAAGACCATTGGAATGTCTGGACAGCTAAATCACCAGATTGTCAATGGTGTCGAAAGACAGGGATGGTGTTCAGTTTTGTTTCTGAATATAGGAAAATGGGATTGACTGATTTCTTTTAGTTGAGGAACATTTAGTCACACTGAGTTCCCATTTAATGAACTAAGGGGTTTATTTCAGGAAATTGGAGGTTAAGGCATGGGAATACACATCCAGCCTCCAGCAGGGTTTCCTGCGATGATGGAAATACCCTCTATCTTTACTGTCTATTATGGAAACCACGAGCCCCATGTGACTATCAAAATGTGGCTGGTGAAATTCTATTTAAATTTCAATATCTATATATAGCTAGGTGGCAACCATTTTGGACAGCACAGTTCTATATAGTGAGGCTTTCCTTACAACCCTGGCTTTCCCCAAAGCTTTATCTTTCAGACTAGAGATTAGCAAACTTTTTCTATAAGGGGCCAGATAGTAAATATTTTAGGCTCTGTGGGCCAAGAAGGAAAACTGAACAACTGTTCTTGCTGAAAAGCGAATAGTCTTGTACATGTTTTACAGTTAGAAACATAAAAATCATTCTCATATCCCTGCAAAAACATGTAGTGGGCTGGAGTCAGCCTGGTGGCCATGGTCTGTGGCCTGCATTGCCCTCATTCTCCTCCTGGCCCCACCTCTTTTTCTAGTAGCTTCTCATAACAGAATGCAATTCAATCTATATTAGATAACCTAGAGAATATGGAATTGGGGAATTTTCTTCCTTTTGTTATTTGGCAATGAAATTAGTTTTAAAAACGTTGTCAATGTAAGTAGCCATTATTCTTGTAATGATCTTTTTTTACAACAGTGTAACAGTACATTTTTTTTTCTCGCCCATAGAAAACAAATCTACCCTTTCACCTCTTCTGTTAGCAAACCAGTGGAAGTAGAGATGTGGAATCATGCCATTGCTCATTCTGCTGGTTTCGTTTCTGCTTCTGTGGCAGTGGAGCCAATTTATTACCTCAGGATGTCAGTCCTGGGCTGTTGCCTTGTGTGTGTCTACAGTTTTGAATAGGATAATTCAGGGAATAAAATTAGGATGCGGTTGCTAAAGCTCTGCTCCCTGTATTCTTTTTGCCCATGCCTTTTTTTTTTTTTTGGTTTGAATTGCTTTCACCTGAAGACTGGGAGAAAAAACAATGTGCAAATAGGCTTCTTATTTGAAATGTCAGGAAGGAAAATTTCCTTCCATGTCTGTGTAGGAAGGATAGAACCTGGAACCATCTGTAGGAATATCCCTAAATGAATGCAATATTTACTATGTGCTTGGTATGTGCAGAGCACAGACAAAATGATAAGACTGATATGGTCCCACTATTCAAGGAGCTCCTGGTCTCCTGATCAGGCCATTGCAGAAAACATATCAGTGCTCTGTAGCTCTGAGGGCTGTGTGCTGCAGGAGTTCGCAGAGATAAGGAAGGTTAGGTGGGATTGGAACATGGGGTGTTTTACAGAGGAAATGGCTTGTGCAAAGGCCAGGGAGTGAGAGAGATAGGACAAGGCTCATGGAGAATGGTAAGCAGTTCCATTTGTTTAGAGCATGGAGTGCCAGATGCTGGGGAACGGACAGTAGCTGTGGTGAAGGATGTAGCCAGAGGGTTAGTGGAGACCAGACTGTGAAGATTCTTGTAAACCAGGTTTGTTCCTAGAAGGTTTGATGTAGGTACAGTTTTTATTTCTCTGTGTTAACCACAATTAAAGTTTAGTCTCCTATGAGGAATTTTTTCATCAACCAACAGGTCAGCATTTGTTGAGCATATGCTTTGTCCTGGGCCTTGTATTTAGGAATGAACATATGGGATAGGCTCAACTTCTACAGTCTCCCCAACACCTAGCAACACTCAGCAGAATATCAAATCCACAAACACCTGCTGTTTATATTATTATGCCAGGTGTTAAGTATCAAAAGGGGAATGGTCTGTATCCCAGAACTGAATTGGCTTGAGTGTATATTACTGAGTTACGTGAATGTTCTGAATTTGAGGCTCCTTCTGGCTTTAACCTCCATTCACGTCCTGTTTTTTCCTTAGTGACCTGCTAATCCTAAGAACTTTGATTCATTCTCCCACTCTACTTAGCCTCTGCTTCATCTCCCGGCTGCTGCATCTTGGCTGTCACTTTGAACTCTCTCAGTCTAAGACAGTGACCCTCGGCCTGGGTATCTCAACTTTGATACATGACCTCCCACCTGCGGTCCAGGCCTCATGTCAGATCAGCCTCACAAGCTGCACCCACATCTCAGCATGATAGGTACCTATGGAAAGGGTCATGACGCTCAACTTGTCTCGCACCAGCTTGACTATCATACTCTTCTGGAGTGGGGTGGAACGGCAGCATAGAACAGACCGGCAATACCGAGTCAACTCCAAAAATTTCATCTCCAGTTTTCCCTGGAAAATGGCATTCAATGTCTTCCCATCGATGACCAATCCAACTTCTGGAATTGCAGCTCTTGAGGAGGAGGGTGGCATCTCAGAAGGTAGACAGAACCCAAAGAGCTTGGGGTCTGGCTTCTGTGGTCCGTGAAATTGCTTTACTTCTTCCAGGGCACAGTTGAGGATGGATTCACAAGTTTCCTATAGAGTTAGAATAATAAATATGGTATTAGTAAGCAACACTGGAAATATAGGTTAAAGATTTCACTTTATCCTTTAGTAAAACAGTTATGAAACTCTACCACCATAGAGATTACACAGGAATCATGCTCTGATTTCTCTCATTTCTCTGCAATATTTCAAAAGGCATCAAAGCAATATTAATTTGGAAGCAAATTAATGGCAAAAGAGAGATGGCTAGGGAATGGGGGTGGAAGTAGCTCAGCAAGATGGGGACAGATACAGGGATGGTGTAAGCTAGTAAATAATAGAATGTGATGGTAAACCATGTCACGATGGTATTGTGATTTCTATTTCTCACAAGTCATTTTAGTTCTCCTGAGGAAACTGAGTGATGAGGCAATTGAAACAGTGAAATCATTAGTAACTTGCTCTAGCTCATCCAACTTACTAGTGGAGACAGATTATTATTAAAATTATGGCTTTTAAACCTAGATGTCCATCAACAGATGAATGGATAAAGAAGATGTGGTATATATATATACAATGGAATACTATGCAGCTATCAAAAGAAACGAAATCTTGCCGTTTGCAACGACATGGATGGAACTGGAGGGTATTATGCTGAGTGAAATAAGTCAATCAGAGAAAGACAATTATCATATGATCTCTCTGATATGAGGAACTTGAGGGGCAGGGTGGGGGGTCGTTGGGGGTAGGGAGGGAAAAATAATGAAACAAGATGGGATGGGGAAGGACACAAACCATAAGAGACTCCTGATCTCACAAAACAAACTGAGGGTTACTGGGGGGTGGGAGGGTAGGGATAGGGTGGATGGGTTATGGACATTGGGGAGGGTTTGTGCTTTGGTGAGTGCTGTGAAAGATGTAAGCCTGATGATTCACAGACCTGTACCCCTTGGGCAAAGAATAAAAATAAAATTAAAAAAAAATTATGGCTTTTAATTGAAAAAATACATTCTATATTTTTCTGTTGGTATGAATGTGTTGGTCATATTGGTTAAAACTGACTATGAATGTGAACATCTTACTTATGTAAAGAAAGTTCTCACTGATTTTTCTGATGTTTACCTTGAAACATAGTGAAGAACTTATTTACTCTTACCAATTTTTCTCTTTTAGTTTTGATTGTATCAGAGATAAAGTCACCTTTTGGTTCTAAATATATCCTTTGTACCTCTTTAGATTTTGCAACATTACTTTCAAATAAAGATAGAGAAAAGTTGTGGCAGTCAACCGTATCATCAATTTCAATAGCATTGTTTTATTCACATAATCTTTATTTTTTTTGTTTTGTTTTTTATAAGCTTTTTAAAAATTTAAATTCAATTAACTAACATATAGTATTAGTTTCAGAGACAGAGGTCAGTGATTCATCAGTCTTATATGATACCCAGTGCTCATTACATCAAGTGCCTTCCTTAATGCCTGTCACTCAGTTACCCCATCCCTCTCTTCCCCCTCCAGCAGCCCTCAGTTTGTTTCCTATGATTAAGAGTGTCTTATGGTTTATATTCCTCTCTGATTTTATCCACAATATCTTTATTTAGCAGTGTTCTTTTATCCATGGCAAAGATGATTTTCATTTACTGTAGTGCTAAAAAAAATTCTAAAAATAAATTTAAGTGTTTAAAGCCAGTCAATTTAAATGAAACCATTAAATTAAAAAAAAACAGTACAGGTAATATATGGATTTAGGCAAAAATTGTAAAGATTGTTCTGATATGATAGGTTTGGGGACCATTGATCTAGAAGCTTCTGAGAATATTTGGAGTCCTTTATTCTGGAGTGAGTAGAACTGCAGTTAATCATTCCTGAGTCTTCCCTTAGGGTTTGCTAAACTGAGTGTTGCAAACAACAGGGTATGCCCAGAACCTAAAGGGGTAATAGGAAGTAGTTCCAGGAGTGGGTGGTTATGCCTGAGGCACTTATCTGGGAAAGAGATCAAGACAGTCCATGCTGGGAGCTGGGGCCAGCACAAATTATATAAATTTCTCCAACATATGGCTGCAGGAAGTCATTGGAGATATAAGTTTCAAAATAAAATCTCTGAATTTACTTATTTTGAAATGTGATATAATAACCGAATAGTTACCATTCACTTAACCTTTAGTATATGCTAAGTATTGTGGTATTTTCTAAGATGGTTCTCAGTGATCCCTGCCCTCCTGGGATCCAGGCCCCTGTCTAATCCCTTCCCTTGGGTATGAGCCACATCTAACAATTCCTTTCTAATGTAGAGAATTCTGCAAAAGTGATGGAATGTCACTTCCCAGATTAGCTTATAAAAAGACCATGGCTTCCAATTTGGCACTCTTTTCTCTCTCTCCTGGATGGCTTGCTGTGGGAAAGCAGCTGCCATGTTGTGAAGCAGCTCTACGGAAAGGCCCACATGGTGAGGAATTGAAGTTTGCCAGAAATCATGTCTGTGAGCTTGGAAGAAGTCCTTCTCTCCATGCCCATACAATCCACCAGTTGAGCCTTCAGATGAGCCCACAGCCCTGACTGACAGCTTGACTGCAGCCTCCAGAAAGATCTTGAACCAGAGGTACCCAGCTAAGCCGTCCCTGGACTCCTAACCCACAGAAACTGTAGGATAATAAATGTTGGTTGTTTGCAGCCCTTAAATTTTGGAGTAATTTGTTAACTAAGACAAATACTATGCTAATAAGTATTTTTTTTCTATGATCATGTTTAATCCTCCCAATAGCCTCTGAAATAAATCTAATCCCTATTTTACATATGAAGAGAGTGAAGTTCAGGGAGGTATGGTACCTGGACCATATTAAACTTTCAATATATGTTACTAATAATGATATAATCATTGCTGTTATTAGTTTCTATCTAATACTCTAGTCCCTTCTAAATTCCTTGACAGACCAGCACTTTAAGTGATGGGTTAGTAATTTTCTCATTTTATGGATGTGAACCCTGAGGTCTAGGGAGGTCCCATAATATGCTTATAGATTTAAGGTACATAACAAAAAAACAATAGCCCTAAATCAATTTATAATGAATTAGGCAGATTAAAACCCTTGGAGGAAATACTCACTGAATACAGAATTACATTAAACTAGGGTTTAAGTAAATTTGAGATTTGGAATGGATTTCCCCAGTTTCTGGCTTCACAGATCCTTATAGCCACCACTTTTTCCTAGGTAAGGGGGTGAGAAAAACTAATCTTAGAGGTTTAGTAGGTGCAGGGTGTGGACATGGCCTAACATTCAGATACCATCTGAGAGGGTCCCAGACAGCTGTAAATGAATCAACGGTTATTGAAACATGATATGTGACCCACTGTTCCTTAAGAATGCTGGCTAATTAATAGCTAAACATCTCCAGCTTCCTAGAGGAATGCATTACATTTAACAGAAACCACAAAAGCCCACTCTAGCCCTCTTGGGCTGACTGACTCAGAAGTTTGCCCATGTCCTCTTTCTAGAATCACCTGGAGTGAAATAATCATTGTAAATAGAATTTCCATTGCAAGCAGGGCAGGCAGATACCAACTGTTTTTACAGGGATCAAGTACTCAAGCAAGCAGCAAATTACTTTCTTTCCTAAGCATAATATTAATGCCAAAGATTTCCCCAAGATTATTTTCATTTTGACAATTCATTGGGGTTTAATCTAATCACAGGATAATCTTGCACTGGACAAGAAAATGATTTTTCCAATTCTTATAAAGGGCCTCAGGCACTACTTTAAAAAAATGTGTATGTGGATTCTTTATGGAAAAAAAAAACATATTTAAACCTCCTAAACTTCTGGGTCCAATCAGTCTTAAGCAAAACTGAAAAAGCGAGGTTCCAGCATCCTCCCTGCTTCCTTTTTCTGTGCTGTTCCTTCCCGTCTTTTTCCCCTCTTCTCCATCCTTTTCCCCATGATACACCTATATCTCCCCAAGCCCTCCTCCCACCGCCCCTCCAATACTTTTCTGATTTCCTTTTGGTAGGAGCATACATTTCAATGCCTCCTTCCCATATTTAACAGCCAAGATGTTGGAACTTCACTTTCTCCAGTTTGCCTTGTGAAAATAGATTTTTTCCCCTAAATACAAAATTGTATTATAACTTTGAATACTATTCCTCAGACTTTACACAGTCCTCTCTCCAAACCCCATCCCCTGCTGCCCACAATCTTACTGGGGGTTGAAGACTGCAGTTTTAGGACTTTGCTTCCCCCTTTCTCTTTTTCTCTCATCTTATCAAAGCATACTGGTCTCATGAGTCATTCCCTTCAGGTTTTATTCTGTGGCAAACCAATTTGACATATAAATTGAAGCTGAAATTTTAAACTCAGAATCATTTTAATTTGAATGGGGTTTTTCAATGGGAGAGCTAATCCAAAGTATAATTAACAACTGGGGTTCTGTGAGCAAATAATGTGGTATAACGCAGATAGTGCTGGCCTGGCAGGAAGACAGTTCTCTAGATTTAGTTCTGTCAGAAACTACCAGGGTGACCCTGGGCAAGTGACTTAGTCCCAAGGATCATTAGTTTCCTCATTTATAAAATGGGGAGATTGGGCCAAGGGTGGAATTTGGAAGATCAAAATTTTCTAACATGTACTATTAGATGTAATGTAATCAAACTCGTCAATAATGCATGAAGTTGGGGTGGATGACTTCCAAGGGCCCCTGAGCTCCAAGGTTCAGTGATATTTTGGGGGTAGGGGTGTTTCCCTGTGTACCCAAATCCCACCCATAAACCTATCTCTTTTGGCCTAGAGGCTGTTCTGCACTTGGCCTCTGGTCCCTACTTTGGCCTCACCTGACTTTCTGTATTAATGGAGTAAACTGTATCAGTCTGATCCAACAATCTGCAGGAGTGGGCAATATTGACTGCTGTCTCCTGCTTATCTCCAGTCAAGACCCAGAGCTGGATCCCAGCCTCCCGCAGAGCAGCGATTGTGTCTGGAACCCCTTCTTGTAGCCGGTCTTCAATCCCAGTGGCTCCTGGAGTGATCAAAGACACAAGAGCTTACAATTAGAGTGGAAAACTGCTTAAGTTCCTTAAAGCCCTCTCAAACCAGATAGTGATTATTAAATATCTCCCACGTCCTATGCTGTGCTAAGCACTCAGCACACAGCAGTGACATGGAGCCAGTCTCTACCCTCTTGCAGCTCAAAAACTTGTTGAAAAAGGATTTATAACTGAACTTTATGAGGAGAAAAGCCCAGGGTACCAGGTGAACATATACTAGGAGGCCTGAACTTCATCTAGAAAGTCAGGGACAATCTTGTTAGGAAGTGCCATTTGAGCTCAGTCCTGGAAGATAAGGCCAAGAAATAGCAAAGGAGGAGCATTCCAGGTAGAGGGATGAGCATATATGAAGGCCCAGAGGTCCGAGTAGAAGGCGGCACAGGAAGGGAGGCAGAGTGGGGTGAGAGATGGGGCCAGGAAGGAAGGAAGTCTATTGGATCATGCAGAGCCTTGTGAGGGCCTTATAGGATTTCACTGGTAGACGAGAAAGCTATTAAAGGGAATTAAGATGGAGAGTGACAGGACCAGTTTTGAGTTTTAAGAAGATCATTCTAGAGAAGGACTGGAGATTGGGGGATGTGGGATAAGATTAGAGGCTGAGCAGGGGTGTGGAGGAGTAGCCTGGGTGGGTCTAGCAGCATGGAAATGGAGAGAAATGGAGAAGACTTTGCTCTGTAACAGCTCATGGCAGAATAGGGACTCAGGTTTTTGATAATATTCTTGGAATTAAATGTGCAGACTCTATAATTTTTGGATGATCTCAAGCTTTGCACCAACCCTGAAGAATATATACCCAAGTATCAAATAGTTGCTAAGTGATTAAGCATAAATTAATCTGCATTTAAATTGAGATTCACTTCAGACAACAGACTAATGGCTACCCATTTTACTCTGGGCAGGAGCAAGGCATTTCATTTCTTTTAATAATCCCTAGTGACAATAGGTTGGCAAAGCAGTTACACTGGATGCATATTGAAAAGATCATTTCATAGTGTGGGACTTAGTGTGAATGCAATGCAGCTTTAGTGGCATAGCAGATTCTTGGTGGTAAGATGAAATCTCTTCTCAGCCCCAATCCTCTCCTCCCCAAGCCACCTTGAGGGAACAAAAATAATGACTTTATCTTGAAATGTGCCTCTTTTGTATTGCAGGCCCAAATGCGCAAACAACCCCATGAAAAGTGGTGGTTCAGTCCTTGTCTTTCCCTCCAAGGGTTAGCCTGGAAGGTGAGATTCTGAGGCTGATTTATATTACAGGGAAGCAGAGTGGAGAAGAAAAGAGGAAAAACCCATTTATTTGTGTGAAAGAAAAAATGAAGCAGAAACATTGTAAAAGTCTTTCCCAGCAAGAGAAGCCAACAGATCCTGACAAGGATGTTCTCGTTCATGCAGAACCAGCTGAGGAGTACTTCTCACTGACTGAGACCAAAGTGCTCCCTGAAACAAAAGCAACCTCAGGGGGGTGAGGAGGGAGTCACATGCCCTAATGGGCTGACATTCTGTGGCCTTGGTGTGTGGATAGAGCTGTTTGGACTGGCTACCTTCTGGTTCTCCTTAAAATAAGTTCTCATGGCCAGTTTTCAGAAAGGCCTTGGGAGGCAACAGGCAAATGCCCTGGAGTCAAAACACAGGGGGAAAAAAAAAAAGGCTGAATGAGGTGGGGAACAGGTCTCCCCGTATGGGGCACCCTTCCTGCCAAATCTTGCTGCTACCTTTAATACGTAAAGTCATCACTATCTTCTTACAGTGATCCTGGTTCTTTCCCCTTGCACTCTGCCTGGCTGAGAGTCTGGAGCAGTCTGATTTATATGGAGGAGAAGTTAGGGCTCAGGTGGGTGAGGGGATGAGTCCCTGAGCGCACAGCACAAGACCAAGATTTGGCCCTCATCCCCAGCTCAGCATTGCCTTCCAAGATGAAAGAAGGCTTTAGCCATGTTGTCAGCACATGCATGCATCAGGTGTTGCCTTTTCCAGATCTTGCTCCCAGCTGTGAGGTGATTAACTCTGATATACAAAGCCTCCTTCTCCGTGGGTAATGCTTTACCTCCCACAGAAACATAAGACTATATTTTAGCTGGTCTCCCCGCTTCTCATCTTTACCTCAGTGTATCAATCGAACTTCCATATAGCAGCAGCTTTCTGTAAAGCATGAGTCTGTCCCTACTTCTAGTCCCTTCTCTCTAAACCATTAGCATATGATTTATGTCTCATTCATAACCTGGGTCATGCTGAGCTTTTTCCCCCACACTCTGTGGTTCGACCATGGCAGACCTGGGGGTTTCTAGCCTGCCTGGGCTGTCTCACATCTAACTCTTCTTTAGGCTCCTTCCTCTGCCTGAAAACTCTCTGCCTTTGCCTGACCAGCTCCTCTTCTCTGCCCATTTCCTGCCTTCCAGCACTCTCTTTGGCCCCAGTCTAGGTTGGCACCTTCTATTTTGCTCCCATACCACCAGGTAAATCTTCCAGCCCAGCCCTCATCACACTTGGTTGAAATTCCTTGTTTAATCATCCAGTTTTCTTGCTAGATTGAGCTCTGAGAGGATAGAGCCTATGGCTCTTGTTCCCTAGTCCCACTACCTAGCATGCTACTTGGCACACAGTAGGTGTTCAATAAACATTTGAATAACTGGAGGAGAAGTAACTAAGCTCCTGGGCTTCGTCCAGCAGGCAGTGTGGAAATGCCCTGGGGTGTCCTCAGGAAGTGGCTTGTGGAGTCTGGATTGGATATCTGTACCACTTGTGCCAAATACCTGGAAGGGCACTCCAGGGAAGGCTTTTAATTGAGACACATCTGCAGCAGTGTCAGAGTCAGGGCCAAGAACTCCCTCTACAGCTTGTAGCCTTTTTTTTTTTTTTTTTTTAATTTAGTGATGACTTATTTTTAGCTACCGAGTAAAGTGAGTTGATTCTCCAGATGCTGTGCGGTCTCCATTAGAAGCTCATCTCGGTTGTCAAGGGATGCCTCTGCCTCACACCGGAAACTGGCCCATTGCCGGAAGTCGTCTTCAGTTATGACCTGTGGGACAGGAAGAGGCTCTTTCCAAATGTAGGGTGAATTCCAGTCCATTTTCTGTGGGCCTGTTTGAGTTTCCCTATACAATTAGATGTAGGAATTACAATTCCCTATTCAATTATTTCTCCTCAATGATTTTTTCAAATGCATGAATCACTGAAATATTGATCCTCATGTTCCATTATCACCATTGAGTCCTTGCTGTGCTCTAGGTACTGGAGGTATAATAGTGATCAAGATGGACAAGATCCCTGCATGCCTAGGCTTATGTACTAATGGAGGGTAAGAGACATTAATCCAAGTAAATTATTTAAAAGGACAGATAACTTTAAGGGGTTCTTTACAGAAAACGAAGAGAGTGACATGTTGGAGTGTGACTAGATGGGGGAAGATGTATGGTTATTTCATTTGGATCTTCAGTTCTCTTAGATAGTGACATGCAAGTTGAGATCCAATGATGGGAAGGGATCAGTCATGGAGAGGGGCAAATGCAAAGGTCATGAAACAGCAATGAACTTAGCTTTCTTTCTGTTCACCTGAATATACCAGTTGGCTAAAGGATGGAGAGCCAGAAAGAGAAGAGGCAGCAATGAGGCTGGGAAGGTAAGCAGCAGTCAGATCTTGCATAGCCTGGTAGACTATTCTACTAGCTATTGGAGATACGCAATAGCTGGAAGAATCCAAATGGAGGGTATATCTTCCTTCCTTGGAGTCCATAGCATGTTAGACCCCTCTGTTGGCATTATGTGCATACTGTCTCTTATAGCAATAAATGATTCTTTTGTCCAGCAGTCAAATATTCTTTCCTTTCCTTCCTCACATGGCACTATGGGGAAAACCAAGGGGACACATGTAGGCCTTTGCTTTTGAGGAATTCATAATTCTATTAGAGGAGGCAAAAAAAGACACAAATAATTTCAATGGAAAATAGAAGGTGGTAAGGATATACTTACAATTTATGAATAGTAAGCACTGGTCACTCTTTCAGGCACTGTATATATGTTACTTTAATCTCCATGATAACTGTATGAGGTAAGGAGCATTAGTGCCATTTTACAGGTAAGAAAATCCCAAACTCAGGTAAGGAAACTTTCCCAAGGTCACACAACAGGCCAGTAGTGAGATTGGGACTTGTACCCAGGTAGGTCTGAATTTAAAGTGGGTGTTCTTAAACTTTGTTGCACTAAGCATCATAAAAGAGATGAAGAGCTCTGGAGATTTATAGAGAAAAAACACTTTTAGTCATCTAGAAATGCATGTCATCATAGCTCCCTATCTGATTTTTAAAAAATTTTTTAAAAATATTTTATTTATTTATTTGACAGAGAGAGAGATCACAAGTAGGCAGAGAGGCAGGCAGAGAGAGAGGAGGAAGCAGGCTCCCGCTGAGCAGAGAACCCAATGTGGGGCTCCATCCCAGGACCCTGAGATCATGATCTGAGCTGAAGGCAGAGGCTTAACCCACTGAGCCACCCAGGCGCCCCTCCCTATCTGATTTTAGGTGCCTCAGTAGATGCCCCTACTCTGGGATTCAAATGTCTTTGCTTGCCTCCCTAGCAAGGTCTGCAAAGTCAAAGGTCTGCAGAGTAAGAGGTGGGTAATTACAAGACTACTGCTGGGCCAAGGGTAAGGCAACAGGGAAGGTAGGGGCTGTGACCAATCAAAGAACACAGAATATACTCTTTATCGAAGGGATCAGCTACTATAAGGCTCAATTAGCTGCTCTTCAAGAATGGAGACATGGTTCATCAGATCCTCTAAATTTTTAAGAGAAACCAGAAGTCTAGTTTTTATGTGATCACATAGTATCTCCCAAATTTCAAATCTAGGCAAATAATGTGAAATTTAAAGTCTACTTTGAAGGTAAAATTATAACATTAAAAATTATTTTATGAGTTATGGGTTACCAATTATATGTGTATATAATGAAAAACAGGGGAAAACAAAGCTGCACTAATGTGGAACCTTGCCATTCAGAGTTCTGCCCCAGCATAATTGTCAAAATCCTGGGCCTTTGTGGTGAGTCAGAATAGCGAATTTTGAAAATATTAAAACAACCAATATTAAGGGTCTTCTAAAAAGAAATAGAATAGACAGACTCAGGGTTGAGGCCTTATAGCTACTAAAGAAGGAATTTATTTTTACCTTCTTGGCGATGCACAGTGTTCGAAGGCCATCTCTTGCATACAAGTCTAGATGCTTCTGGGTCCTGGCTCGAATTTTCCTCACCTTCTTTTCCATATCCGTGTCAGTTGCTGTCAAATAGTCATTGTCCTCCATGAGGTCATGTACAAATGCTTGGGATCCTTGTTTCTAACCCTCTGAAAAAGTGAGGAGGAATCCCCTTATAGCCCACCCCAGAAACATGGAAGATCTCTCTTGGTTGTCATGATGTCCCATGACATCCCATGATAACTCCAGGAATCCTTAGATTCTTTGCTTTCTATATCTGATCAATAAAAGCCTGGCTGACAAAGGTCCTATTTAGGGATAGTGGGTTGTCTTAGGTATTGTTCCTAAACACGTTTGCATCAGAATCACCTGGGAACTTACACAAATAATAGAGGTCCCCAGGTCCAGTTGAAGCCTGCTGAATCAGGGGACAGAAGTCTGAATCTTTGTTGTTACCTCTGCTGTTTTCTATGTAGCCAGTTTAGCCCTGGATGATCAATAGTTTGCTAAGTCTTGACATACCATCCATGATCCGCTCTGTCATCTACTTCAGTCTTTATTCAACTTAGGTCCCAAGATAGCCACAGATCTAAATCTCATTGGTAAGCTCTTCATCACATTGTGTTTTTTGAGTTAGGCTTTCTTTCTATAATAGGAAATGGCCCTAGAAAAAAATATTTTTTGCATTTCCTATAAATTTAGCATGAAAAAATATTTCATTGTGTTGCTCAAAGTTCCTTTATGAAGTTTGATGTGTTTTCTTTTATCTTTTTCTCCTGAAAATCCAGTACTTTTATCTATCAGATAAAAAGAATTTTTCAGCCTGGGTTGGCAGGTATGGGGCAGGATTGATGCCATCCCCACCTCCTTTACTTAAGATGTCACAGACATCACTAATCAGATGCAGCACTGTATAAAGCTGATCTGGGAAAAGGCTTCCAAATCCTTCTTTACCAGGCTGGATTGGGATCTTTAGAGGCCCTAGGTAGTAAGCAGATTTTGTGTACCTCATCTATTCTTTCCATATAATGCAAAATTAAACATACAATTCATTACAGTAAAATAAATGTAAGGAAGTCCAACAAATCTGATTTTTCCCATGATACTATTCCAAGGCTGTTTTTATGCAATATAAAAATTCTTTCGAATATTATCTCATTTTTCAGATACTACTTTTTTCCCTGGTGCCTTAAGCACAGTCTTTGTACTTATTGAGCACTATTGTCCCAGTGAGCACTAGATACAATATTTTATTTTCAAAGACATTAGCTCCCTGAGATGAGTCTCTATTGCCTTCTACCTGTGTGCCTTGGAGTTTGCTTTTTTGCTCAGGCTACCAGGAACCTCAGGGTCAAATTAAATATTCAAACACTGTAAATATATTATACCTAGGGTTATTTTCTTCTCTCCTTTTCAAAGCATTGATTCTTAATTCTTATAGTAATATTGTATATGTGTCTTTTATTGGAAGCATTTCTAACCCATTTTGGAATCAGGTGATGAACAAATAAATTAAAAAAATCTCCAGGGCAGCTTGGATGGCTGTTGCCCAGGGATAGAGTGCCGTGGTTCCCTTGACTCAGAAACACTGAATTCACTTGTCTGCCAGAGTCTGGGGATAAAGAGACCTAATTAGCTCCCTTCCCATTCTAAACACTCATCAATCCCCATGAACCTCTTGGCTTTGATCCACAGCTGATAATGCAGGAGGCACAGGGCTGCCTGGGCAATTCTAAAGCTTGGCTGGAATCTACTATCCTGGGAGAATCATAGCCCCATAACTGTCTTCTTCTTGTTAGCAATCAGGAAGCGGCTGCACACTAATTCATGCTGTTCCAAAATTGGACACTGATATGTAGGGACTTTGGAACATTTTTCTGGCTTGGCTCAAGTTTATGAAAATCCATTTGGGGGAGGCTGGGGAAAAGGATGATAAAGAGGGACACCTGAGGCTTCCCAGAGCAGACTGAGCCTGGTGCAGAATTCTGGTAGCATGGAAAAAGCTGTAAACTGGGATTCAGGATACCTGGGCCTAGGATTTACCAGTGGTTAGCTGTGTACCTCTTTTAAGTCACTTCTCTTTCTGGGTTCAGCTGGCTTCTCTCCAAAACTAAGAGTTAGGACCACAGTGTGTTCTAGGGTATGTTAATGGGAGTCATGGTAGAAAAAAATTGTGTATGGATAATCCACGTTTAAATGAGTTTGAAAAACCAGGTACTGGGATAAAGGTAAAGAGGTTTCTCTAGTGTAAGACTACCCTAAGTCTTTAATAAGCTCATGAGCACTGTAATTCTCCAGGGTGAGGAGATGCAGAAGGCAGCATGATTGAAGGAACCTGCTTTGAGGAAAGCATCTGTGGCCTCCGTTCAAATTAGGATCTGTTGGACTAAGTGATAGTATAACTCAAGCTCCTTATTACTGTTCTGTGCTGCCTCTTAAACCAAGGAGCCCTCTTCCTAGAGCCCTGGTGAGGTGGGACTCACCGCACGCTGGGTCTTCCAGCAGGTCCATGATAACCGAGTCTGCGCCCTTGGTGTAGATGATGATCTCACTCGTCAGTGGGTGCCTCACAACCACGGACATCCTTTTCCTGACAGAGTCGAAGCCCAGCGTGCAGAGGATATCGAAGGTGAGGCAGGTGCCCTGGGGCAAGCGCACGGTCACCTGCTCAGGTGTCCGGGACACCAGTGTGAAGCTGTAGGCGTGGGCAGCATGCACCAGGGCTGCCTCATCAGGGCTCTCCGCCTCATAATAGAGCTCAGGCCTGGCCAGGCCTAGAGCTGGGGCCTCCAGCACCTCCTCCAAGGAAGCGTCCAATCCAGACCCCTGGATGTCACCCTGGTCCCATGTGCTGCTCCTATAGCCACCGTCTGTGGAGTAGCCTCCACTGTACACAGAGGCATCATCTCTCTCTTCTGAGTCTGTGGTAGGTATGTTGGCTCCAAAACTCTCCCCCAGTTCAGTGTCAGAGGGTGCAGTAGATGAGAATGACTGGCTGAGGTTCAAAAGCTTCAATCTGTGGAAGAGCTGCTGAATCTTCTCCAGGGATGTCCCGAGAGCCTTGGTTGAGGGCGGCATGGTGACCTCGTGGTCAAAGGAGGAAAGTAGAACATTAACTCTCAGTGTTGGAAAAAAATATCTAGCTGTTTTATGGAAGAATATGAAGGTCATTTTGTAGTAAGTGGATTATTTGGGGTTTCAGTGATTATGGGCAAGTCTTCTCTTCTCTGTGAGCCCCACCTCCCCTACCTACAGCATGAGGGAATTAGGCTAGAGAGTTCTTTTCTGCCCTGAGATTCTAGGGATTGAAAATGCTCAATTTTACCATCCTGCTCTGGTCATGGACAATGGAAAAAAAGGAGACAAAGCCCAGATCCATATTAAGAATTCATATTACCTGGGTCCTTACCATGTCTTTGTTTTATCCTTGCATTCAGTATTCATCTCACCCTCCCTAGCAACTCTAGGGGATACTATGTTATCCAACTTCTGGATGAGGAAACCAAGGCACAAAGAGGTTTAAATAAATTGGCCATAACCACCCGGTGTGTAGGTAATAGATCTGGACTCAAATCTGGGGCTACCTGGCTCCAGAGATTGGACTCCTGAGCTTCATGCCAGCTAATATCTCCCCATTAATTTGAAAATTGAGAGTTGGATGCTGTCTTTCCCAAAATGTACTTCTTCCTTTCTTGAAAACAGAGCTAATTCCTCAGATAACATTTCCTGCCTCCCAAAGCTCTCTAAAAATTTTTGATAACTTGGTGAGTTTTCAGTGGCTGGAATGACTGACTGTTTAGAGTGGTTTGGGATCTAGATGTAATAATGGGAGGCTCTGGTTTGGTACCTGGGTGAAACTTCTTTTTCCTGATTTCATAGCCAGCAGTTATAACACTCAATTATTTTCATCAGTCACACATAAGGGAGCTTGGGTGAGAGTTTGTGGATAATTGAAGATCAATCTATCTTTAGTACTAAAAAACAATTCAGAGTATAAACTTCTATAAATGGCCATCCAGCTGCATTATTTCTAAATTGGCAGAACTTCACCCATGGTGATGATGATGATGATGATAATAATAATAATAATAATAATAGTTATTATTATTATTTTGCCCTCACATAAAAGCAGAGACCAGTATAACGTGATGCTATTATGGAGTTGTACAGATGGTTCTGCTGTGTATTGACTATACATCCTTTGTTAAGTTGCTGAAGCTCTCTGAGCCACTGTGTCTTCACTTGTGAAATCCAAGGACATACCTCATAGGGTTTGGGGTTGTGATGATTAAATGGTAATGCAGATGATGTGTTTAGCATGGAGCCTGGCACATAGCAAGTGCTTAGCAAATATTAACTTTTAATATCTATCCTATGAACAGACAGATACAGAATTTGAAAGCTACAGAGAACGTGCATATATAACTTCTTCCATTTTATTTAAAAAATGAGGAAACTGAGGCCCAGAAAAAATAAAAAGTATGTTCAGTCTCACAGTGATGAAATGGAGATGTTGTAACTAGGGCTCAAGTGTCTTGTCTTTCTGTTCAGGGCTTCACCCCTTGCCCCTAGCTCTCCTTCCATCCATCCCACCACCCACCCTCAGTGATCCTTACCCTCTGCCGGGGCTCTGTGGTTGTGGAGACCATGACGGAGTTGCAGATGGTTAGGGCAAGGAAGAAGTCAGCAATGGAGGAGGTGATGGAGGGGGAAGGTTTGGCAGGTTTGGTGTCTGACAGGGTCTCCAGCCACAGGGCAGCATCTTGCACTTTGGGCAGTAGATTTTTATCTGGAGTCACATCTTTTTCCTGAGAAGGAAAGGCCTAGATGAGAATCTTTCCTGAAGGGACTGGGGAGGAAGGCCCCTCCAGCAGATTGTTTGCACACCTGGGGAAAGGATGATACAGCCTTTCCTGAAGTCATGCCTCCAGCACATCTTCTCCCACAAGCCTGGTCAATGCATTCTTATGTGATTCCTCCCTTTCCCACAACCTAGCATGTCCATCAGTTACAGACTCTGGCAGCCCTTCCCTCACGTTGCTCACTGTGATTTGCCCTTCATTCCTGATGCTTTCAGACAGGCACAGATCTCTAATCCTCAAATCTGGATTTCTGCATCAGCCTCTGAAGTGATGTTGCTGCTTCTCACCTCTTTTCTTTCTAACGCTTCATATGTATTAGCCATGCATCTTTCTAAAACATCCTTTTGGTCAAGGTATTCTTGAACTTGAAAACCTTCAGGAGATCTTCATTGTTAGCATAGTCAATTCAGTCTGGCATATAAATTCTTCCACAGTCTGCATTCCCACTCTTTACTCCCACAGCTTCTCTGTGCAGAGCCTCTGCTCAGCCTGCTAGTTTGTCTGCTGCCTCCCGGATGTATATTCCCTTTTAATGCCTCTGATCTTTCCTTGTTTGAAAAACCATCTCCTGTCTACCAAAACCCTACCTAGACTTCAGTAGCTATGAGAAGTTCCATATGTCCATGAGATCTTATGCAGCCCACAATGAGTTCTCAGTCTTCTGAGCCATAACAGTGTGTTCTTGAACTTAGAATGACTATAGGAGTCAGGTATATAAGGTGAATGAGGGTAGTGGGC
Source organism: Ailurus styani (assembly GCA_002007465.1). Taxonomy (NCBI): domain Eukaryota; kingdom Metazoa; phylum Chordata; class Mammalia; order Carnivora; family Ailuridae; genus Ailurus; species Ailurus styani. The sequence goes on from LNAC01000074.1 coordinate 1,240,563, forward strand.
CAAGGTACAGATGAGGACACTGTGCATGGCAGGGGCTATGAGACCTGGCAATTCCTAACCTGCCTATAAGGTGGCAACTGCTCTGCTAGTCCAGTTTGCCAAATCTATTGATTTTTCAAGATAAAGAGGGATGATGTGAGAACTCAATTTTTTAGGAAGAAAAATCTGTAGGCTGGATCTGACTCATGGGTTTCCAATTTTTCACATTCTTGTAGAAACTGCCACTTGTACCGTCCTTTTGGAATTCACCACATACTGACCTATATTTTAAATTCAATTTTCTTATATACATGCTGAATCTCTCTAGAGATACAGTAAGAGCCTCAGACATAGAGACTGCATTTTCCACAAAGCTGTACATTCTAGAGCTCCAACTATTGCTTTGTTTGAAGCAGCAGCTCTACAAATGCTGACTCTTAACAGATACGACAAAAGCCACTATGCAAAGAAGTCCACACAAAGCCATTTCTATCAGTGTTCATAGTTCACAGGTTAAAGTTTAGAAAAGAATCAAGGGTTGAAAAAGATGGACTGAAGGAATCTTGATTAATTTGTGTAGGGTGAAGACAGTGCCAATGAGCTAGCAGGTTTTACAAATAAAAACCCAAGTTGAGATTAAAAAAAAGAAGAAGAAGAAAGAAACAAAACCCTGTAGAGAAAGAGTCCTCAGACTGTCTTCTCTGATTACCAAATGGCAATGACTCCAGAAGTCAGACTATTCTCTCTGGGGTTGCTGGCACAGGTGAGAACCCAGGGGAGGAGCTTGATGCCTGCAGGGATGAGAGCTGGGCTTTCCAACAGCACAGGGAGGTGAAGGAAAATGAACTGGAGCAAAGAGTTCCAGTCCTCATTTGCAGTGCTCTCCAATTTCAACATTATACTTCCTATGGTTCATACCATCTTAGGAAGACAATATCCAGAAAAAAGTACTTATTAATAGGAAGAGTGCTAGTAAAACTGTATCAGGTCTGCATTTCTTCTCATTGCCTTGTGATAAGCAATGGCAAACCATCCACACTGTATGGTGTCACTATTTTCAGAAAGCCTAGGAAGGGAGCAATCACTATCGAACCTCTTTGCCTTTGAATGCAGTTTTCCGAGCAGGAGTTCATATTGATAAAGCTCTTCCTACTTTTCCAAGCAATGTCATTTATGTGACCTCACTGACTTCTCCAGGTCCCATCCCAATCTATTGAATTTTCAAGATATTGGAAAGTCCAGAAAGATGGACTGACTTAACCAATGTCACTCAGTGAGTCAGTATAAAGCCAGACTCAGATGTCAGACCCTCCAATTGCAAGTCTAGCTTCTTCCTTTCCTTTCCATGGTCATGGAAATGTAGCAGTGTTCCCTTATTAATGCTCCTTGGCAAACTCCCCTAGCTAGCTTCCAGGCTCCACTTACTGCCTGTTATCAGTGTTACCATCATCACTCAAGGGGCTCTGTGCTCACTTCTTAAGGTAGTAATGATAGTTCCTATTCACATAGTACTAATTACTTTCTGGTTACACCCATTACCTCACTATGGTTCCACAGCAACATTAGCTGTTGAGTACGATTATTCTCCTGGTTACCCTTGTATCAGATGAGGAAACTGCTGCCCAGGGAGATTAAGTATTTTTTCCAAGGTCATACAGTAAGTGAAAAAGACTTCTTTACTTGATTTGAGATAGTCCAAATAGAATTCATGCTCTTAACCTCTGTGCCATGCAAGATCCCCCATGAGAAGGAAATAGTCTTTGATACTCGCTGACAGCCAGCATCTTTAGTGTTTGGCATCCCAAGCACAACTAATAGGCTTATATATCTAATCCTTAGGACTCAGCAGAGAGTCTCTGTGAGATTATGAAAGGGATTATGGGACTCTTCTTTTTTCAGGAAAAAGATTTCATTTGGGGCTGGGGGTATACATGAATGGGATACTTTTAACCCTTACCACAGTTCACAGAACTGCAAACAAGCTTGGAGGTGATCAAAGCCAAATCTCCCATTTTCCTGATGATAAAACTGAATGTCAGAGAGGTGGGAAGTGAACTACTCAAGATTGCACATTGAATTAGGGTCAGAACTAGGGCATTTTTCACACCAGCTGAGTCCCAGCTTCTGACAACATACTGCTTTGCTCCAAGCTATGCATTACATATTTCCAAACGGTGACACAGTTAAAATGATTTAATGGTTATTTATTGCTTTTTCATTTACCCTTTAGTCTCTGAGTGCCACGAGGGCAGAGACGGACCACGATATGTCCCCAGGGCCTGGCAGACTAGAAGCACTCAAACCTTTCTTGACTCCTACCTAGGACACCACGCTACTCCTCACTGATTCCTCACAGGATCTCTCTGGTAAAACAGACTTTGGTATATTTCAACCCAATCATACAACAATCCATTACAGAAAAAAAAAAAAAATCTCTGCAAAGGGTCTACTTCTCTCTGGCACTGGCAGCAGGCCCAGCCTGCAGGTGTCAGCAGCAGATGTCTGTTAAGCTTTATCCAGCCACCACAGACTGTTTCCACAGGGCAAGACTCTTCACGGTTCCCTTTGCCCACAGTTCATTGGTTCCCTGTCTGGTGCATTAACATTTAGGAACTTGGCACTTAGGACACTTAGAGAAAGCAATGCTCCCACCCACCTTTGAGCCCTTTGGCTAGTCTACTTCTCTGAAGGAAAAGAAATATAAAATTGTGGATTACCAGGTTGTTCAGATTGGAGCTTTGTGGCAGTCAGGCACCCAACTGGTTGGATTTCTTTCTATTGCAGAACACCTAAAGCTCATACAAACCTTCTCTGATGAAGGTGATCTTGGACCTCCCCCAATACCCTCAAGGATCCTATCATAGATTACATTTATTGAGAACTTATAACAAAGTCAGGTGATTGGCTAAATGTGTTCATGTACATCATTTAGTTATCATGATAGCATTGAAATAGCTACTATTATTCTCCCACTTTAATTATGAGGTAAATGAGGCTCACTGAATTTAACTAACTTTACCAAGGTCACAAAGTCAATAAAAAGGATGGGGCTTGGATGCAGTTCTACCTCCTGATACCAACACCTGAACCCTTAAACTCTATGCCAGCACTTCCCAAACTTTAACATGTACACAAATCAACTGGGCATCTTGTTTAAACTCAGAAGCTGATTCAGTGGGTTGGAAGTGTGGCCCGAGCATCTGCATTTCTATAAGCTCCCAAGTAGGCTCATGCTGTTGGTCCCAGGACCCCAGTTTGAGTAGCGAGAATTTGTATGGCCACTGTGTGCTACATGGCTGAAGTATGTCCCACATTGAAGGCTAGGGAAAGCAGGCTAACCTCTAGTCTGTCACTCTCTTCTCAGTTTTAATGATAACTTACTCAAGGTCACCTTGACAACTATCACTCATTGGGTGTAGCATTTTGCTGCTATTAGGAATCCACGGAGCCAGCAGTGGAAATAAACAGGAACCCTGGTGTCTGGCCTGGAAGAAAAAGCTTCGTGGCTTGGTTCTTCCCAGGCCTCCATCTCCAGGCCTCAACCTCTCTCCAACTTGCACCTTTTATTCCAGCTGCTCCTCAAAACCCCGGTTTTTCCATGTCACTCGCACTCCTCACTGCTCCCCACTAGATGGTCTTCTCTTTGCTCCGGTTAACCTTTAAGTTTGTGTCAAATTAAGCTCAAGTGCTAACCCTTCCATGCAGCTCTCCCAAGGCCTCATCTGATGTAGGTGCACCTCTTCTGGGCTCCTACAGCACCTCGGCACCCATACACACAGCGCCAAAAGAAGCGTTCTGTAGGCACCGGTGTCCTTCTCTCCTCTTTTGGGTCGTAACTCCTAAAATCAGGGACAAGACCCTATTAAACCTTACATCCCACTGTTTAGAACAATATATGCTATATTGTGGATGTTGACTTGATGTTTGACTATAAATGACAGGCTATTCCAAAGAAATGTAGACACTGAGTAGATACATAGAATTGGCAGAAGTGGACAGAAGCAGATCCTTCTATTTGTTGTTGTTGAATGTCTGAACTAATAACAACCTCTTTTGAAGTATCAATCAAAATAAAAAAGACTGAGGGTTACTGGGGGGTGGGAAGGTAGGGATGGGGTGGCTGGGTTATGGACATTGGGGAGGGTTTGTGCTATGGTGAGTGCTGTGAAAGGTGTAAGCCTGATAATTCACAGACCTGTACTCCTGGGGCAAATAATAAAAAAAATACAAAATAAAAAAGATACACACAATTTAGCAATTATGGTTGAAGAATACTACAGAAAAATACACGTGTATAAAGTGGGTCAACCATCCAACAAATTCTCACAGCCATTAAAAAAAAGATGAGGTAGCTCTCCATTGAATATCTGTCTACATCTATGATATATTCCCTCAGATTCACTAGGAAAGTCCAAAACAATGTGCAGGGTGTGCGAATATTTGCTGTAAAGGATGTGCTCATGTGTATACCACACTTGTATGGTCCTATATATGTGAAACACCTCTGGGACATACACAAGAAAAAGCATATAATGGTGGTCACTGGGGTTGTGGGGAATAGAAGAGGAGGGAGGGAGACTTATTATTATTATTATTATTTTTTACCGTTTGACCTTTAGTTACTTTCTACTACTTACTTACTTATGTGGATATATCACTATCGTGAAAACAAACTTTCCTGGTTGCTGGGGAGCTGGAGGCTGAACTATGGTTCAGGAAAGTGATGATTTTGCTTAGGTTGATGTGTGACCTAGAGGACACTGCCTTTCGTTCAAGAACTGGGAAAACCCAATGTTAACAAATATTTGCTTAAATAGAAGCATGTCGATTTAAGATAAGCTTTTCCCCAAGGGACATAAGCCCCAAGGAAAGAAGCTAAGTGGCCTAGCAAGAAGGGAGTTTTCCAGATCTTGCAGGACCCCACGTCATGTGAACAGAGTCACTGCAGCTGTGTGCCTCCCTCTGGTACCCTGGAAGTTAAGGGAGGGACAGCTGGTAGAGGCTTCATCTGTTCCTGCCCTATGTGGTCACATTACTTCCAAAAAGATTTTGTGTGCTGGGCTAATTAAATCAGGACTCTTATCTAACCTTGAAGTGGGAGTTTGTATCTGTGGGCTGTCCTCACCAATCCTGAGCAGGCTGGAAGTGCTGCACACATCTCTTTCAAAGAAGGGAAGGAAGATGAAGACAAAGGAAAGGAGGCAGAGGACCAAAGACACCTCCCTTACTTTTCTCTATTGCATTCTTTCCAGACAGGTGGGAGAGGCTATGCCCACAGAGGGAAGTGGTGGTGCCATCTGGAGGAGCCTAAGAGGCGCCAATGCAAATTTTATGATTAGGAAGATATTTTCTAGTTTGATGGTTCTGGAAAACCTTTTCTAAGTGGCACTTCTACACAAAGACTCTCTGCTCAAATCTTGCCTTCTTATGCACTGGGAGTGGGGGGTGCATTTCATTTTCCATCCACCGGTACTCTTAAACATTGGCTTAGAACTCACCAACTCACCACTCTCCTAGGTGTATTATCCCCGACCCGCCCTAAAGCCACAGATTTTATAGCAGCCAATTAGGGGGCATTAACCGATACTTCCTTGTTCTTTGTAGTAAAAGAAAAAAAGCCAGCTTTTGTTGCTGTTAGCCTTGATGCTCATTTTATTTGGGGTTTAGGGCAAAGTTTCAAGGAAACCAACAACCGGCTTCTTTAGAATGCGGTAAGGTGCTTGCTCTGCCAGGACTTGGCATCATGGAGGTTTTAGAGGCAAGTTCTGACTGATTTACAAAGGGAAGGTAAAGAACTGGTGGTGCCAAGAGATTATTATCCAACCAGACTGGATGCCAGGTGGGCAGGTGGAAGGGGACACAAGCTTGGTCCTGCCAAGAGTGGGTGGGGCCAGGGGCCAGGAGGTCCACCTGGGGTTGCCACAGATATTCTCTAAGGACTGATTTAAGGATCTGCCACTCCTTATTTTATGGGTTAGTGTCAGAGCCCCTTAAGGCAGCCTAAATCACCCCCTTCAGCCAATGGCTCCCAAGCTATAGAAGATGTCCATTTGAACCAATTGAAGATTATTTTCTAGTGGAGCAATGCTAGGCTTAGAGAGGTTCTTGATCTTGTTGCTCACTAGAATCATCAGAAATAAAAAAAAATAAATGCTCAGGCCCTACCCTAAACCATATATACCAGAATCTCAGGAGAGAGGGTTTGACATTGCATGGAAAACTCCCATTTCCCATGTCATCAGATACGAACACTTGTGCAAATCAGACAGCTTTCCTTGGGAAAGACTGTTTAAGACTTCTACTAGCTATCTATCTAGAACACATGACTTCAAGAATTAAGTCCTCAATGGGGCACCTGGGTGGCTCAGTGGTTTAAGCCTCTGCCTTTGGCTTGCGTCATGATCTCAGGGTCCTGGGATTGAGCCCCACTTCGTGCTCTCTGCTCGGCGGGGAGCCTGCTTCCTCCTCTCTCTCTGCCTGCCTCTCTGCCTACTTGTGATCTCTGTCAAATAAATAAAATCTAAAAAAAAAAAAAGAATTAAGTTCTCAAAATAAACTCATGGGACAGAACAATAATCTTTCTTAAAGGTGAAGACATTGAGGTTCTAGTTCAGTAAGTTGACCAAAGTCACAGAATAGATGAAGGAGCTGAGATGAAAACCTGGGGCATTTGACCCCAAATGTACTTAATTTATAGCTGAAAGGGACCTTGCAGGTCAGCATGAACATCATGCTATTTAACTTTTAGAACAGCTGGTGATGGTTGTAGACCCTAGTGATAGATAGGCCCTGAATAAAAGTTACACTGGCTGGCTCAGGCTGCAGTTTTCATGGGCCACTAAGATTTGTCAGGCCGAATAAGAGGGAGTGAATCTCTATGCCCCAAGTGAGATCTGCAAGAGAAAGCTTCCTGTTTCTATGTGTCTTGGTGGAGACATTCTCAGGCACATGGGATGCTCATGGCATCCAGAACTGGAAGGTGCCAAAAGACACATACGATGAAAGACTTAGAATCTGTGCTTGGTGAGAATTAACTAAACGTATTGTTCAAATATTTAGGTAAACAGCTGGAGGAAGAGCATTACATTCAGAGGGGGCAAAATTAAATCAAAGAAGAGAAAGATGCAACAATATGCACATTCTGTTATCTTACCTGAGAAAAAGAAAAAAAAATTATTCCTAAAGACATCTATGGATCATTCCCCTTGTATATTTATGAGCATCATATATCTTAACACTTGGCTAATGTTTTATCCTTGCTAATGTTGCATTTCTATGTGTGGTAGTAACATGAGAGAGTTAACTTTATACTCACTTCAAGTTAAGTAAGTAATAACCCAGAACACATAGACTCACAGAATTTCTGTTCTGTCATGATCAAAAAGCACAATCTTGGCTTTTAAAACTAGGTAGCAATGTGTAAAATGTTTCTGATATTATTTCAGATTAAAAAAAAACCAGCACACTTAATTTGTAGGTACTATGACTGCAAAAATGTTAAATATATGTAGTTATGTGTGTCTTAACAGAGAAAATAAAAATTGAAAGGAAATTCATTATAAGGATAATTCTGAAAATCTAATTTTCTAATAATGGGATAACAGCATTTCAGTCCTTTCTTAAGGGGTGTGTCTTATTCAAGATAGCTGGGGCTCCCTGTGGCCTTTTCTGCAAGTACAGATTCTAGATGATGTGTTTCCTAGAGAAAGAACATGGAGAAGAGGAAAGTAGAATGGGACAAGAGACAGAAAGCTCCAGTTCTGGCCTTGTGTTCTAGGGAATGCTGTATAATCTTGGGAAAGAAACTCAATTTCTTCATGTACCAGGGATTTAGGAATAGCTGTACCATTGGATCAAATGTGAAGGAAACATATGCAAAAAGCTCCAGACCAAAGTTGCAAAGTCAAATCCCCATAGGGGCCAGGCAATTACTTTAAGGGAAAGAAGTGTGCTGGGTAATTTTGACATAGATGTTCTTTGCTTTATAACTATTGAAGACTCTTTTAGATTATCACTAAAAAGTATATTCCTCTATTACTCTTGAAACCTTCAAGCCTTCAGGCCCATATTGTTTTTGCACCTTATTGAAACATGGGCATGACAACTATTTCTTTTTCCTTTAACTATATTTTGGAAAAACATGCATCATTGACATGCTGCTGGCTCTCAGTTCAGTGAGGGGGGGGTAAACAGAGAAGGGGGATAGTCTTTGATGAATAGAAGACCACATGCCAAGTATAAGGAGCATCAACTCCACATTCAAGCCAATTATTGCCGCAAGGAAATGTTGGCTTAGTGTGGAGAAATTTTCCAATTCCTTTTTAAAAAGAGAAGTCAGAGATCCTTATATTTATATGAAATCTCCCAATTTGTAAACACTGAACATTTAACATGAACAAGAAATGTATATGCCCAACAAAACATATGCAGACTGACTCTAAGACCAAGGGCTGCCATTTTGAGAGCTCTTCAGGATTTGTATGGTCTTTTCTCTTTCACACGCCAGAGCCCCCTCCCATCTATCCCCCCAAAAGGCCACTTACAACTTGAAGAGTAAAAGACAGGTACTTACTATGGAGCTGCTGAAGGCCACTGGAGGCTGTGAGCTTTCACAGTGCCCTACAGACCTTTGTCTGGAGTGACCCTGGATGGGTACCTGGGCACTGTGGCACCTCCTCAGAGGCTGGGCCCATCCTTGGCCCCTCCGTGTTGCTGGGCCCTGAGCCCATCGGGCTGGAAAGGACAGGCACTGGTATTGGGTCCACTCTTCACTGTCTAACTCAAGCTCCCTTGGGGTCTCCAGTCGCTTGGCTGCAAGAAAGGAGTCCTGTTATTGCACCAGTCATACTTTGGCCAAGTCACGATCTGGGGGATACCAGACTTTGAAGGTAGAGCAAAGAGCACAGGGTAGAGCACTTTGCTGCTCTGGAAGATGGGCAACTGAGCTATCTTGACTGGAGAAAGAGGGGTGCAACTAAGTTGCACAGACTCAAATCCAGCTCTACTACTTCCTACCTATGTGACTGAGCTTTGACTAAACCTGTGTCCCTACTTCCCCCATTAGGGATTTAAAAAAAATACCTAACTCATAGGGTTGTTTGAAAGACTTAATAAAATAGTGTGTCAAAGTGATTGATGTACTCTAAGTACTGGTCATGGTAGTTATTATTAAAAAAAGATCAGAAGCTCCCATGTAAATGGTTACTGCATGGCAAAGGTGATTGTGCTACCCATAATATCTCCCTCTTTCTTCTTCTCCATTCCTCCCACTCAAAAGAATGGATGTTGCTCTCTTGAGAGTTTCTTCTCTTAGTTAGAAAGTATGTGTGGTAAGTTTGTGGTGGTGATGGTGGAGGGCCACTGAGGAAATCAATTCAGCTTTATAGGCCACCTTCAGTCTATGTGTGATGACAGTCCAGACATTTTTCAGCTATACCTCCTAAGTCAAAGCTCTGCCTCAGTAAAAATCCAAAATATCAGTTAACATGGAAGGCTTTTACTGGATGTATTGAATCTGATCATGCATCTACCCTGAGGCCTGTCCTGACATGTCAGGTAAAGTGACCCCCCAAATTCTTAAATCTTGGCTATTTAACTGGTACATAATTTGGACATACCCCCAGTCCATTCCTGACAGATAAAAATCCTGTGTGTAATGGCACCAAAGACTGAATGGAGGGCTACCACACAGGAGTTCACTGATAGCCTTTGTGAACAAAGGGAAGTTCACAAGTGATAAGAACACAACACAACTGATCTAGAAAAAGGAAGCCTACAGGGATATAGGAAGCAATCTGCCACAGAGTCAGGAAACCTCTGTGGGGAGACAGGAAAATGTCTTTCATTACCATTCTGTTAGGATAGCAGGGTGATTCATTTAGAAAGAGCGGCGAGGGCCCCTGGAAACCCTCGTACCATTTTCTTGGTGAGAATACTCGCTGCCCATGATAGTGCAACGCCGAAAGACCATCTTGTTCTCAGTCAGTGTTCCCGTCTTGTCAGAGAAGACATACTGGATCTGGCCCAAGTCCTCGGTGATGTTGAGGGCTCGACACTGAATGGACAAATCAGTCTCTTCATCATACAGGTCAAGGTCATTGTGCAGGAAGAAGACTTGCCCAAGCTTCACCAGCTCAATGGACACGTACAGGGAGACTGGGATCAGCACCTGTGGGGACATTGATATCCACAGTGTCTGAGACCAGTCCAGATCCCTGTCTCAGAACTCTTACCAGTGGGTAGTAAAGGCATTTAGTGGAAAGCTGAGGTCAGTTCACATGATGGACTTTCTCTGAGAGACTAAAAGTCAATGACTTCATGCCTCCCTTGGAATTCTTAGGGTCACCTGAAAAACAGGTGCCTTCTTCAACAGGGAGGTTTGGTATGGAGTATGCACTCACCATTAGTTGTCTAATGACTGAGTAGTTAGGGGGTGATGAGCTCTAGTACCTCTGTCCAGAGTTTCCTGATGCCCCTCAGAGCTCTATGGCACCCAGGGCTGTTGCTTACTTTTATATGTATTCAGACCCATTGTTGATTACTGTCCCTGATTCAATACTTAATGTCTTCTGAGTGCTTTCTGTGCATCAGATCATGTGCTAAGTCCTGGAGATGGCAGCAAGCAGAACAAAATCTCTGACTTTGAAGACCTCACATTCCAGTAAACAAATAAAGAAATATATATCAGGTAGTGAAGAAGAAAAGTCAAGAGGATAGAAAGTGGTGACTGGAAGGGACTCTTTTATAAACCATGACCTTTGAGAGGAGATCTAAAGAAATGAGGGTGTGAACCAGGAAGTTATCTGTGAGAAGAGGAGTATTCTGGGCACAGACTGGGGTGGGAGTCGGCTGGGTAACTGAGGGAAAAGAGTAAGCAGGTCTTGTATGAATGAGCAGGAGATGGCTAGCAGATGAGGCCAGTGGGGAAGTCAGGGTCCAGATCATGTAGGGCCTCGTTCACTGCCATAAGGACTGTGGATTTCTCTTCGAGAGGATGTGAAACCCCTGGAGGGTTCTATGCAGAGGAAGAGTACGGTCCAACTCACATCTAAAAAAGACTACTCTGCTAAATGAATGAATGAACTAATGACCAAAAAAAAGTTCACCCATAAGAGGACAAAAAACCCCCTCAAATACCACAAGAAATTGAATGTAAACGGAGCCTCATGTAAACAAAATTGCAACTTCCCTCATCTTTTCATTGACTGTAACTTCTTACAGAGCCTGAAGAATTTATTCATCTTTTTATTCCTTACTGCCCCTTTCTTGTAGGTGCTGTATGCGTTTGTGTTTTCTCCTCTATAGGCCCAGTTGTGTTTTTTCCCTCTCAATCTATCAGATGCTAAAACAGTAACCTGCAGTTTCTTTCTCCCAATCCTTACGGCTTGATAGTTCTCTGTAGTTCTTGAGCTATTTTATCTTCTTCTGTTGTCAGGTCATTAGGATTTTACCTGTTCTATTATATCTGGCAAAGGGGCAGGTACACTTAGGTAACTACTATAATCTTACTCTTAAATAAAAAATAAATATTTTCATGATAAATATTTTCCTCCCACTGTTACCTGGGGGGGGGGGGCAAGGTTCCTTCCACAAGGTAGGGCTGGTCTTGACATTAACCCAAATGTGAGTGCTTTCAAAGACACACAAGAAAGCAATGACCATTTTCTCATCTTAGTTCAGTTAGTTCTCGTCAGAGAAGACATACTGGATCTGGCCCAAGCTGTTTTTTGTTTTTTGTTTTTTTTTTCATTATTTCACAAAGTTGTGCAGGTATTAGTCACAGGTCTTCTTGAGCTCCTGGCTAGGGTAGGGAGGGCTACCTACCTGGAGCAGGATGATCATCGTAAGGAACATGTAGAAGCCTCCAAGGGCAAGGGGAAGGAAGCTGCCCTTGGCATCCGGCACATCAAAGGGAGGGTGTTCTTCAAAGGTCCCGTTCCAGAGGCGGTGACCTGAGAGTGGGCAAAATCAGAGATTAAGCAGAATTCTCACTTAATTCTATATTAGTCTAATTAAGGGCTATTGTATCAGCCCCTAATTTATTCCTGGAAGTGAGTTGCTTTGGAGGAGCCCATCCTTATTCTATATAGCCTAGTTCTGTGTTTATGTGTTCATCTAAAGTTGTCCTTCGCATACCCTATATTTCAATCTCTTGATGGCATCAAATTCTGTCTTGCCAGGAGGAGACTAGCTTGGGGATTATTATATTTTGATGAAGTCCTATTATATAGGGATTGGGAAGAGAAAAGGGGACACAAGTTCTTTTCAGTTGTGTGGTAGAAAGTGCATGGATAGGGATCTTGATAGACCCATAAGCTAGCGCCTCTTTTTTCCCCATGCATATACCCATCCATCCATCTACCCCTCCACATTTTCAGAATTCATCTATTCATCCATCTACCCATCCACGGTTCATCCACCCACACACCATCCACCCATACCTCAGTTCGCCCACTCTTCCCCTGCTATCCCCCCTCCCTCCCTCTCTCCAACATTTATTTTTTTTTATTTTTTTTTTAAAGATTTTTTTTTTAATTTATTTATTTCACAGCGGGAGAGAGATCACAAGGAGGCAGAGAGGCAGGCAGAGAGAGGGGGGGGGGAAGCAGGCTCCCTGCCAAGCAGAGAGCCCGATGCGGGCCTCGATCCCAGGACCCTGAGATCATGACCTGGGCCGAAAGCAGAGGCTTTAACCCACTGAGCCACCCAGGCGCCCTCTCCAACATTTATTAATTCAGGAAGGAATTGGTCTCAACTCTTGTCTTTGAGGAGGTCTCTAACAAGTCAGAGACCAGATGGAAAGGGACAAATCCCACACAGTGTGAGAGGTACTATGCGGAGCATGGAATGCTATGAGAACCCATAGTAACATATCCAAATGCAGACCGAACCCCATTTCCTTGTCTGCAGATGGGGACAACCACATTCATCGCTTGAGGATTCATAAGAGGAAGTGCTACAGAGTTTTCTGAATCTCATCTATCAGTTTTCTCATCTATCAATTAGTAATAATACCTCCTCAGCAGGGTACTGTGAAAACAGAATAACCAAATGTGTATAATACTCTCAGCCCCAGGGTAGGAACTACAGGGAGTAAAAAGCACAGGGGATGCTCCCCTGTCTCCTGTGCTGCTTTTCTCGGGAGGTGGGGCCCGGTGCCATTATACACGGCAGAAGAAAGGAGACTTCCAGACCTGAGGTTATTTTAAGGTACTATTACAGAGTGAGTAATTCTGGCCTTCAAGGGAGCCAGGGAAGCCTGCATGGAGAAGGAGCCCTTGAGGGTCCTGGAGACCAGGAGGGTATCAGTGATCAGAAAGGCTCGGGGAGGGCATTCTGGGCAAAGAAAAAACATCAGCTTTGTACAACTTCATACACATGTAAGCACGTGATAGAGAACTCTTGAGTGACACTCACTTGAGAGCTTTCACAGCAGGGGCTAAGCTTTAATTAGGCACCATCAGAGGCCTGTCACTGTATACGAGTAGTGATTCTCAGACAGCATTCAATTCTGCCCCTCCCTATTACTTTCCCTATTTATTTATTATTTTGGGCAATCTGCCAAGCAGATGCCGGTTTGCCTATACCTTATCTCACTGTGTGACCTTTTAATTATTACCTTCCTTTCTCTGGAGACTCAGTGAGATGATCTCGAATGTCCTTTCCAGCTCTGACCTTCCCTGAAAAACCTGTTCTGAAGCAGCGGCAACTGTTCCTGCAGTGTCTCTGCGGGCATGGAGGCGGCCCCACACGGATGGTGTTGTTCCACTGCTTTGCTGGCCCTCTGGGTGTTCTCCTCCCAGCTGCGGGCCACCCTCACCTGGAGTGCCATTGGACATATCTGGGAAGCACAGTTAAAAACCCCAGGCTACTCAGAAGACTAAATCCCATCATCCTCACTGTGGTGGCACACAAACTCTCCCTGGGCCCTAGGAGGGCTTATCCTTTCGGACACAATCTTCCAAGAACAGTGATGGGCACAATTTCTGACCAAGGCAAGTAAAGAGCAAACACCATTGCCGCCCACTGGTATGGGGTCAGCAGGAGGTTCTGAACTTACACGAATTTCTCCTCTTGATCATCCCTGGTTCTTTTTGCGATTTCCTTTACGGTCTTGAGGACCATCCTTAGAGAAAGTGGAAAAGAGCAAGTATTCCTTTTTGCCTATACTCTGAGAATCAACTTGAAGGGCTCAGATTATTCACGTCTGTACCTCCTGCAGCTTTCCATAGTCAGCAGTTATAGAATGTGGCCATAGCCCCATTCTAATTGGGTCTCTACGGGTGGCTTTGATCTTGCCACACCAAAGAGTCAAATGCTCCTTTGCATAAAATGATTCTCCTTCCTACCTCTGTGCTTTACTTGTGTTGTTCCCGGGGCTAAGAGTGACCTCTCTCTTTTCACAGCTGTCTGCCCATCCTGCCCCTGCCACATACCTCCTGTGGTGATGACAACTGGATTCGGGGATCAGCTCCATCTACCCCTTCAAGGAAGGCTTCTTCTGCTGATGCTCTCATGTTACCAATAGTAGGGTGAATAATGGCCTCCTCTGATGTCCATGTCTTAATTCCCTGGCTCCATTAATATGTTATCTAACTTTCATGGCAAAAGGGGCTTTGAGAATGTGATTTAAGTTAGGGGTCTTGAGATGGAGAAGAGTAACCTTGATTATCCAGGTGGGCCCAATGATGTAGTTATAAATGTCCTTATAAAAAAAGAGGCATAGGTGGATACTACTACAGAAAAGACAAAGGGAGATACTAGTATAGAAAAAGAAAAAAGAGGCATAGGGAAATACTACTACAGAAAAAGGAGAAGGAAGTATAAGCAGAGATTGGAGTAATGCACTTTGAAGAAAGAGGAAGGAGTCACTAGAAGCTCAAAAAGACAAGGGACAGAGTTTCCTGTCAAAGCCTCCAGAAGGAGTGAGCCCTTCTGACCCTTGAACTAACCCAGTGGAATTAATTTTGGACTTTTGACCTCTAGCTTTGTAACAAAATAAATGAGTATTGTTTTAAACTGCTAAATTTGTGTTGTCTTTTTATAGCAACAATGGAAAACTAAGGCAGTACTTGCATGCAGTCCTTACTGTGTAGGACAGATAATACCAATTCTGTTCATGTGTTGGACTTCTTCCTGCTAAACTATGAGCTTTTTAAAGACCAGTCCTCAGACTGATTCATCTTTTTATTTTCTTATGCCAAGAGAATGCCTGGTTTTAGTAAGTATTTCTTGGAGAAATAAATGATAGATTATATTCCTAATATTTAGAGTATATAATACTTTCAGCAGGTTTTCATAAGCATTTTTTTAAAAAAGTAATCTCCACCCCCAAATTGGGCCTCAAGAACTCAAGATCCTGAGCTCAAGAGTTGCTCAAGAGCTCTACCAACTGAACCAGCCAGGTGTCCCCACAAGCATTTTTATTTATCCTATTAAAACACAGAGTGGGACTTATTTTTTATTAACTCAATTTTATAGATGAGGAAATTGAGACTCGGAGAGCTGAAACAACTTGCCCAAAGAAACAGAAGTTTTCTGTTGTCTTGTTCTTTCCAGAACATTCCATACCTACAGCTCCAATGAGGCACATGAGGAAGAGGAGCCCAATGCAGAAGAAGATGTCTGTGTTCATGCGCCGCTCAATCTTGCTGCGTTTGTACCGTGGGCCACTGTTGTTCAGCATGGCTTTTGTCTCATGGCCTTTGAGAGAAAATGAGGTAATAAGTCTTTAACATCTGTTTTCCTCTGGCTGGATCATATCCTTAGCTCTTCTCACAGGAGCTTACAATAGAAGAGAGGCTACTTCCCCTAACCTAAATCTTTCCTGCCTCAGGGAGATAGCTGAGAACAGCTGTAGAGGCCTCACACAATTTGTCACCATGTGTTTACTGAGAATCACCTCCACATCAGACACTGTGGTACACACCAACAGAACTACTAAGCATAGGTTGTACACTGCACAACTCGAGAAACACCCCTCATTTTGTAGTTGTTGTAGATCTGTAGGTTTATCTTGATAAATTTCTGCAAATGACAGTAAGCTGTCTGGAGGAAGGGCTATATTTTTTCTAATTTGCAAAAAGGCACTGTCATGGGCTAATGGTAGGATACAAGGATGAGACAGATGACTCACATTTTGGTGAAAATATTAAGAAAATAAATAAATAAATAAATACAGTTAGTAAGAAGTCCCATGAAATAAACAATGGGCTGATAAGTAAGGGATGGTGTTAGAGAACAAGGTCAGGGAAGGCTTCTCAGAGGAAATGACATATTAGGGACATTTAAAAGGAGAGAAAAGAGTTGGGAGAACATGGTTTTGGCCTTGGGAAACTGCATGCCAAGGCCCTGTGGCAGGATCGTGTGTGAGGCCAGTGGTTTTCATCCCTGTTTCTTTGCCTAAGGTGTTGGTGTTGCTTGTGTAAGAGTGGTAGGCGCCAAAGACCTCCACCCCAGCATTAACCTTGAGTTGCTCTATACCTATCCTGGAGTTCTGCACAAAATTTTGTTCAAAGAGAAGACAACGAAATTTGAAAACTACCAATCTCATCCAGTCACCTGTGTTCCAGTTGGAGACTGGGAAACCAAAGAGTAGAAGGGACCTGCCTAAAGGGAAAGAGCCATAACATTGGAGTCCTACTGAGAATGCAGGATTCTGATTCCTACTCTTTCTCCTTCTACGAACTCATGGTACCCAGGCCACACAGCTAAGAGCTGAGAGCCAAGCTGAGATTCTGTCTTCACACAGAGCCTGTCCTTTGGGGCTGCTAAACTTAAACACCATGCTGTATTCCCCAGCAAATTAAAAAAAACACCACATATTTGCTGTGTAAAATCAAAGAAAACCAATATATCAGCTCCAGCAGTGAATGGCTTTAATGCTCTTTAGCTGGTTGCCTTGTGGATTTAAAGTGGTAACAAAACAGTAGGAGTGATCAAACTCTGGGCTTATTAATCAGACTCAAGTTGCTGTAATTGTGAGGGGAGTTTCCAGAGCAATGAGCACAGGCTGACTGTGCTGATGGTACTGTGGCCTTTCCACCTGCTTCAGGCTCGCCTCACATCAGGGGTCCTCAGACCTGCTACCCACCTGCTTCCCACCTTCTGAGAGCCCTCTGTTCTTTTGGTAAACGTTGGGCTCACAGGGAAGGCCCTATGGTGTAATGGTTGGAATGTGGTGTCTAGAATCAGAGCTTATCTCCGTAGACTTGACATTGGGTTATAAGGAATTAATCTCTGGAGACAAGCGACCTTGGGTGAATTAATCCCTTTGTATCTCAATTCTTCATCTGCAGAATGAGAGATAATAGTTGTATGTGTGTGTTTGGGGCAGGAGAGTGAATTAATATACACAAAGTACCTAAATTACTTCCTTATATACAGTAGGAACTCAACAGATGTTTGCTGTGAGGAGCACACACCTATGTTGGATCTCTTCCTTCTGGGAGGCTCACTTTGGCCTTTTTAGGCCTTTGACTCTGAGGTGCTCCTGTTTTGTTTATCCATGTTATCAGAGGAGAGACTATGACTCTAGACCAGTTGTTCTCAACCAGGGCTGATTTTACTCCCCAGGGGAAATCTGGCAATGTATTGAGAAATTTTGGGTCTTCACATCTTAATGGCATCTCAAGGCCAGGGATGCTGCTAAAGAATCTATAGGACAGCCTCCAACCACAAAGAACAATCTAGAACAAAATGTCAATAGTGTGAAAGTTGAGAACCCCTTGCTCTAGATAATTATACTGAAACAATTAGTACCATTTTTGCTCACACTTTTTGAGAGCCTAATATGTGCCAGGCACTGTGTTAAGCCCCTTTCACAATCTCACTTGAAACTTATAACCCTACAAGGTGAGAACTATTAGTCCCCTTGTGTTGAAAGCTTAACCGACACACTCAGGAATATGCAGCCAGTCAGTAGATTTCACCCCCAGGCAGACTGACTCTTCAGAGTCATGATTCACTTTCTCCTAAATCTGCCCCCTCATTTACCATGTTCATCACTCACTCAGAGTTTTGCTTCTGATCAGGCAGAGAAGCAAACTCCAAGCCCATGAGGGTTTTTTGGTGGATTGGGGACTGCTTCAGAGTTTGTCTTTTGTAGGTCTACCAGATGGCGTTGGACTCCATTGCCAAACACCCTTGAAAGGAGTCACCTGAACTGACAAACAATCCCCCTCCACCAACTTAGGGAAAGCTAGCTAGGCTGGGACATTACTTTTTTAAAAACCGATTTTCTTTGACAGTTCCAAAAAGTGAATCTTCAGGTAGATTGATGTTTAAATGCTCTGCCATATCCATCATCAGTAGGGTTCTATGAATTCTAAAACAAATCAAATCAAAGAAAATAACAAACAAGCAAAATATTTCAAGATGTCCTAGTGAGCGGGGGACCCGGGAAAACACAATGTGGGGACCTCCAGTGAAGGTAAGACACTCCAGGGAGACTATTTTCTCTACAGAGGAAGAAGTCAGCAGTTGTTGATGTAACAGCTGAAATTTAGTGGGCACCAACTGAGTGCTAGGAGCTAAGAAGTACTGGACATATAGCAGTCCCAAGATGGCTCTCCAAGACTTCATGTTCATTGTGAGAAGTGCTGCTACGTTTTTGTTTTTGTTCCCATCAGAAAGCAAAATAAAAGTGGAAAGGAAAGCTAGAGCATCACAAAATGAAGAAATAATACACACATAACTGCAGAAGCAACAACTAAAACCCAATGAGTGCTCACTGTGTTAGACATAATTTGTTTCATGTGTTGGGTCATTTGACCCTCATGAATATGCTGTGGGGCTGAACCAAATGTTCTTCCCATTTGCATAGATGAGGAAATAGAGGCACAATTTTCACAAAAAGGTGGAGTTCTTAAGTTTGGTGAGCTTATTCCTCAGACTCAAGAAAGCACGCTTCATCCTGCCTTTGGTTAGTGTCACAAAAGCATTAGAGGTGAACGAGCACAAATCCCTCTTTCTGTTCAAAAGAGTGATGTTAGCTTGGAATCTAAGAGCATCTCCTGTGAATCAAGTAAGCTGCTATGATTCTAGTCTCACTTTGCTTAGGGGAGAAATGGGAAGTTTCTTGTACCCCTCAGAACTGTTGTGGATTCCCACTGAGGAAGGTGGATTTGGAGGGGATGGAGGAAGGAGGGGAAGGGGAAGGCACAACATAAGTCAATGACCTGCGTAGATGACGATGCCAACAGCCACCTCAGTGTTTCTGATGGTGCAGCCTCGTAGTAGAAGACTCTCACTGCCAAAGCCGGTCCTTGTCTGGTCAGGATGCTCCCTGGGGATGAAGAAATACCAGGGGTGGTTTGGTGGCCTCTTTATGCTATCACTGGTTAGCGTCACAGAATTAGAAGTGGTGAGTGAACATGATCCGTCTCCTCCCTCTTTTTCAGAAGAGCAATGGTTTATTATTTACTTGGCATCTGGTTTCCAAGTTCAAGTATAACCTTCATTGTTCCTGGGAGGCCTGGTGGGGGCTGGACCATTAAAAGGGAATTATCCACCCCTATAGAACTCATCATTTACCCACCTCAAAGTCAGAGGTCTGCTGAAAAAGCAGTGACTTCAGTTTTCTCGCTTGGAAAGGTTTGATGTGGGGAAACTGGATTTTGGCCCTACAAAGACTGCACTATGTTCCCTCAGGCAGCCTTCCCATGCTCACCGTCACCTGGCTGCTGGGACCAGACCTCAGAGTCTGTGCAAGTCCGCCAAAGCCACAAGACAGTCCGCTCTGCTCCCCCAGGTGAGATGGCAAGGCTCCTCTTGTTTAGAGCTACATTTCTCACTTGCCTCTCTCTTGTACCACCCTCTCTCCCTTGCTCCATCTTTTGTGAGATAAACAGACCTCGCAGGAGGCGGACGGTAGCCCTCTGTGCCACATGTGGGAGGCAGATTCTGAGAGCCGAGAGGTTTTTCCTTGCTCTAGCCTCAGAAGCACTGCAGTTCTCCACCTCACATCAGGAATTTCTGAGGCCAACCAACACCAGTTAATACCTGGGGTCTGACCTTTACTTAATCCTGATGCCCTTCTTTTGGGATATCTAGGACATTTAAATATAACTTCCCCAAAGCATTAGGGAGAACAAAAAGAATAATAATCTGAGCCCTTAGAGCTTTTCTTTTTTAGTTCTTCAATACTTCATTTTTCTAGGCTTGGTTATAATTGTTTTCCATTTACTAACTCAGTTAATCATCAGGACAACCTTGGAAGATAGGTAATATTACCATATCCACTTTATAGAAAGGGAAACTGAGGCAAACTCATAGAGCTAGTAAATGGCAGAATGGAAATTTGAGTCCACAGAGTTTGGCTCCAGAAGTGCTGTTCTGCCACTCAATATGCCTTTTAATACCAATTATTCATTACTGTGGTTATAAACTAAGTTTACTTATATCATTTTATTTGATTCTTCATACTTCTGGAAAGTTAGAAGGGTGATTATCCTTCTTGTGAAAAAGATGAAGCCCAGAGAGGATGAGATCTTTCTCCAAGGCCACACACCTACTACATGGGACGTCCTAGGACTTGGGGACCCGGGCTACAGACAGCAGCTGTCACGCAGTTTTCACAACACTAGGGTTCCCCAAAGTAGTGCCCCATTAACTTGCACTGAATCAGAGTCCTTTCCATTTGCAATTCTCTTTTGACTCAACCAAGAGAATGTCTGACAGCTGTCTTGGGATGAACCAAATCCACAAACCTCGGGCACAAGGGATGGCCTCTTTGGTGGGGCAGCTGGCAAGTTCACCTGAACAGATGCAGGCAACGAATCCTCCTCTTTGCCAGGAGCTCAGGCCCTTCTCTGCCTGTCTCCATCTGTGTCTGTGCATTTTAAAATAATTTGTGTTTAAAAACTGCTATTTATCTTGTATTCTTCTTATCCTTTCCCCTCTCATATTGCTCCTCAAGACAGTACAGGCCTGAGAAAATGTGGGTGGAGAGAAAGCACAGACATCTGCCTTCCAAGAAGACTACTTACGTCTCACCCCAGACCCCCATGCCCGAGTGGTCAAGAAGTTGCCTTACCAAGCTGAGCTCTGTTCTGCACAACAATGCAAAACATACTGGGGCTCGAGTGGAAAGACCTGGCTGGATTCAAGTCCTGGTATTGTCTGATATCTGTTGTGCACCTTTGGGTGTATCCGGAAAGTCTTAGATCATCTCTATCTGGAAAATGGGGGTCATAATAGTCACTTCCCTGGGTGGTTGTACAGAGCGAAAGAGATGATGTTCCCTGTAAGTACTCTGGAAACTGTGAAAACACCGTGTGAGGGCTCGTATTCTCATCACTGCCATCGGTCTTTTTGGTCTGTCTTTGCATTAAGACAAGTAGTCTGATGTGGGCGCAGAATTACAGTCAAATTCTCAGGCCAAACTGATGTTGAGGCAGAAGAATAGCACTGATGACAAGAGCACAGCAGCCACCATCGACCCTTTACTCTGTGCCAGTTGCTGTGCTACGGGTTGTGTGTGTGATAAACTACATACTTCGCAGAAAACTCAAGTCCTACGATGTAGATCTTATAATCTGTATTTTATAGATAAAACAACCAAGGCCCAGAGAGGTTAATGAATTTACTCAAAGTCACATAGCTTGTAAGTGATAAAATCTGATTTCAAACTCAGGTCTGTCAAACTCAAAAGTCCCTGTTCTTACCTGCAATTCAGTAAGAGCTCTTTTAGAACCCTGACCTCAGTGAAATCTTGCCTTTCCTGAGTCAGAGTGTGGTCATGATTTTGATGTTATTTCACCACCAGAGGTTTAAAAAAAATTAGTAAATTTAACCCAGCGAGGTAAATAACTGCTACTCTGGCATTAAAAAAAAAATAGGAAAATGTTCTCAATGTTCTTAGGTGTCTTTAGCATTTCTTTATGGTAAAAAGAAAGACACATTCTCAAGACCTGGACACTTAACCCTTTAGCCATTTCAAGAAAAGATGTGTTCTAGCTGCAGGGGAAATAGTTACCAGCAGCACAGGGATAGTAGAGACTTACATATAACCCTTAAATTTGTTGAGGTGGTTGTTGGGTTTCTCACACACGATCGTGTTGCAGAAATGTTCAGGTTCAAACTGTACGTCCTGTGAGGGAGAGAAGAGCAGGAGGTCATTAAATCAGAGGGATCTAGTTTTACTAGGATCACTAGGAGAGCTAATCACTATTCGAACCACTGCAACTAAGGCAATCCCTGCTTTGTCACATCATGATAGTTGTAGAATGTTAGAAGTAAAGTGAAACCCTGAGTAAGAAGGAGGAAGCAGATGCACCGAAAATGCTGGAAAGTTGGAAGCACAGCAGAAGGAGGCCCCTTTCCATCCCACAATTCTCTGGCAGGCTTGGGTTTAAGTTTCTCGACCAGCACCGTCCAATAGAACCTGCAGCAACGATGGAAGTGTTCTGAGTCTGCATGTCCAAGATGGAAGCCCCTCATCACATGTGGCTCTGGAAATGTGGACGTATGACCGAAAAACTGATTTTTAGATATTATTCATTTTTTTTTACTTTTTTACTTTTATTTTTTCAGTGATCCAAGATTCACATGCACCACACCCAGTGCTCCATGCAATACATGCCCTCCTTAATACCCACCACCAGGCTCACCCATCCCCCCACCCCCCTCCCCTCCATAACCCTCAGTTTGTTTCTCAGAGTCCACAGTCTCTCATGGTTCTTCTCCCCTTCTGACTTTAATTAAAGTTAAATAGCTACCTGTAGCAAGTGGCTACCACATTGGACAGCACAGACATGATCAAAAAGAGATTATAAATCACACCACCTAGAGGTAACTGGAATTAATATTCTTGTGTATATAATACTTGTAGGGTTTGAAAAAAATATGTATAATTTAAAAATATACCAACACATACATATCTGTATGGGCACACATTTATACATTTCAAAAAATGAGATGGTGTTCATATAAATTGGAAATTTTTACTTCTTAAATTGTGTACACATCTTTATTAACACCTGGATAGAAACCTGCTGTATGAATCCCACCATATTCATTTCACCATTTCACTACGGCACATTTATATCATCTCAATTTGTTTTTCTATTATGAACATGCTGTGGAAATTGTAGCTAATAAAACACAATAAACAGCATTTACTGTATTCATTTCTGCCAGATGCTATGATGAGAACTTTGCACATATTATTAATTTTAAGCTACAATATTCTATGAAGTAGAAATACTAATTATTCCCTCTTTAGGGATGGAAAATCCATGGCTCAGAAAGGTAGGCAGGCTGCCCATGGCTGTGCCGGGACTGGGATCTGAGTCCAAGTCTGACTGGAGGACCCCTCTCCTTTACTTGCACAACATGCTGCCCCCCCCCCCCCCC
>LNAC01000074.1:1263952-1279457 GCA_002007465.1 Ailurus styani
CCCCCCCCCCCCGGTTGAACATTCCTATAGCACAGTACTTCAGACACATGCTTGCCTTTTTCTCCGTGATTTCTCTTTCTTTCTTTTTTTTTTTTTTAAAGATTTTATTTATTTATTTCACAGAGGGAGAGAGATCACAAGTAGGCAGAGAGGCAGGCAGAGAGAGAGAGAGGGGGAAGCAGGCTCTCCGCCGAGCAGGGAGCCCGATGCGGGCCTCGATCCCAGGACCCTGAGATCATGACCTGAGCCGAAAGCAGAGGCTTTAACCCACTGAGCCACCCAGGCGCCCCTCCGTGATTTCTCTTTCATTAGGTGTCTACGTGTATCAAATTTTAGTCCGATGGGGGAGGGGCACAACAGGAGGAGGGGAGATCTTGCCTTCTACCCACATGGGCGAATAGTCCTTTTACTTCTTGAATTGCAGTCTCCCATCTGTGGGATGGGGCTAACTCCTCCTTCCCTGTCCGTCTCACTGTGCCCCAACAGAATCCACGTGGAAAGTTTTAGCAGACGTAACATGCCATGCAGTAGAAGGAAGGAATGCTAAAGGTGGGGTGAGAAATGGTTTCCTGGGTAGAGCTTTTAGCATGGGGACTGAATTTATTGCTGAAAGTTTCAAGGTACAGCTGTTCAAAGGGGCAAATTGATTAGAAGAAATGATAGCATTTTCTGGCTTCGTATAAATATACTGTCCATTGGATCTGTGGGGGCGCCAACATAAATAAACTCTCCACTCACTTGAAATAAATTACCCATCCAGGAGTTTCTAAAAATATGGCCCTTTTCTCTCCAGGTATCGATTCTTTCAGGGACAAACACTTGCCGAGTCCTGAGATGATGACAAATCACGCTGTAATTTGTCAGCTGCTTTCATGGCCCTGATTAAGCCGTGTGCTTCACTCTGATCCATACCACTCGGCTCATTGCAGGCTTTCTAAATCCAAACTCATTTCAGGTATGAGTGGCAGCGGGTCTCAGAGCTAATGATCCTGCGGCAGTGAGTCCTGGGTATCTGTTGAATCATACCCAGCAGATGCCGGCAATGTGAGGTTGGCCTCTCTTGTCCCTGCGCTGGGGCTTCCCACTGACTTTCTTCCTCAAGTGTCCCTTGTTCGCGTTTTCTTCTGGGAACTGGCCTTGGGTTCTCTGTCCATCTCCCTCTTTTTCTGAGGAGGTGACCTCACCCTTTCTAGCGACCTGTCCCCTGGCCTCCTTACTTCCCTCCCCAAAATACACTGTAAAGAGGAGCATGTGGGTCTTGCTATCTTCAAAGATAAGCTCTTGGGATTGCTTGCTTCGAAGGACTTGCTGTAGGCACTTCAGGAGCTGCTAGGAGAGCCCAAGGACAGGAGGGCATGGGGGGAAATGTCAAACCCTACAGGGTCCTTATTTTAGACTCATCCAGGAGTTTTTGATTCCTTTCTGATTACAGCACAGATTTTCATAGCTTGTGGACAAAGCCCACTTACCCAACATTTCTTTCTGACTCAGTCCTTTACCTAAGAAAGCCCCCGCTAATAAGCAAAAAGGCCTGGGGAGCCATGAGGGTCCAGGCAAAGATAGCCCCTTCCCAGGGAGGAGTGTGTGTGTCTCTGTAAGCCTTCAGGCCAGACCCACCTCCCTCAAACTCTTATTATGTGCCAGGCACCTGTCATTAAGTTCTCACAGTGACTGTAGGAGATATGGACAGATGTGCAAATAGAGACTGAAGTAAAGCAATTGTCTTAGGGTTGGTAAGTAACCACCATGACTTCAGTTCACATCACTGGAATCCAAAGCCAATTATTAATCTTTGTTGTCTCTGTGGTCATCATTGCCACCATCATCGATACATTTAATCCTCTCTGTCCTCCTGTTTTTATTATTATTGGTTCAGCACTTACGAATGCTTATTATGTGCTAAGAACCAACTAAATATTTTATACATGCTATTGCCTTTAAATCACATAATAACTCATCACATAATAACTCTATCAGACAGGGACTATTATTATTATTATTATTATTATTGTTTTTTAAAGATTGTATTTATTTATTTGACAGAGGGCGAGAGGGCACAAGCAGGGGGAGCAGCAGAGGGAGAGGGAGAAGCAGGCTCCCTGCTGAGCAGGCAGCCCGATGTGGGGCTCCATCCCAGGACCCTGGGATCGTGACCTGAGCTGAAGGCAGAGGCTTAACTGACTGAGCCACCCAGGCACCCCTGGCAGAGACTATTATTATCTCTATTTTACAAGTGAAGGAACTAAGGTTAAGGAGATCTGGTAATTTCCCCAAAGACCTACAGCTAACAAAGCAAGAAGCCAAGTTTTAACCATGGGACTTCTGATGCCATGCACTTTGCTCTCTTGAACAATGGTGTTATTTTGATGCACAAAGGAAAGACTAGTGTTTAAAATCACCCCTTGGGAGGACAGTGGAGGGATGAGGTAATGGACATTAAGGAGGGCATGTGATGTAATGAGCACTGGGTAATATATAAGACATGAATCACAGACCTGTACCTCTGAAACCAATAATACATTGTATGTTAATTAATTGAATTAAAATAATTTAAGTAATTAAAAAAAAGATCTCCCCTTGGCTCTATTTCCTTTCCTGTGTTCATTTTCCACTTCCTATAATACAGGTATAATATATAGAGATATAATAAATAAATTCATATATGTGGAATTAAAAAACAAACCCAAAAAACTGAGCTCACAGATATAGAGAATGGATTGGTGGTTGCCAGAGGTGGGGGTGGGTGGAATGCATACAGTGGATCAAAAGCTACACAGTTCCAATTAAAAAATAAGTAAGTCATGCAGTACAATATACAGCAAGGTGACTATAGTTAATAATATTGCATTGTATATTTGAAAGTTAAGAGAGATCTTAAAAGTTCTCATCACAAGAAAAAAAATTGTAACTGTGAGATGGTGGATGTTAACTACACTTATGATTTCATAATATATACAAATATCAAATCATTGTTATGTACCTAAAACTAATATAATAAGTCAATTTATCTTAGTAAAAAAAATAAGCAAGCCCCAATGCCTAGAAATCATCATAATCATCGTGATCACCATCACCCTTCTTGCTGTGAATCAAAGAAGGAAGCATGAAATATCTAAACTACATCATATTGTCATGCTGACCTTTGATTTGCCTCCATTAAATGTTTTTATCTGATTATTTCTAAAAGACTTTTATGTTTTATGGAAGTGTTTCTTAGAGTCATTGGCTCACTCTCATCCTTTTTTCTTTCTGGTATCTACACAAACATCTAGTTGGTAGGCAGTCAAGGCATTTCTAGACCAGGGTATCTCAACTTTGGCACATTTGGGGCTGGACAATTCTTTGATGTTTATCAGCATTCCTGGCCTTTACCAACTTCATACCAGTAGTACTCTTCCTGCCAGAAGTAATGACCAAAAATGTTTAAAGACATTCCCCAATATTTCCTGAGGGTAGAGTGAGAATTGCTCTAGAACCAATTCCAGGCTAAGGAGATATAAAGTTGCCAAGATTGAGAACACACTCTATCCTATCTGCCCATCAGGAGAGGACATGATAGGACTTTTTTCTTTTTTTTTTTTCTCTTCAGTTGGAAAAAAAGGTTAGGTTTTATGACTGGGAGTTCCTAATGATAAAATGATGAGAAATCTACATATATCACTCTATCCTATATATACTATAGGAACTATTATATAAGCATGGTGGAGATTTCCTTACAATATATGTACCATGCCAAGGTTAAAAATAAAAGGGGATTGATAATGAAAAGAAATGAATTCATTGTCTAAAATCTAGTAGAAAATATTTAGAAAATACCACAACTAATAAGAAATGCAATGTGTTATGTTTTCCAAATGTATTTGCATTTTAAAGGTACCTTTGAAGGGTAGAGGTTAAGACACTACCTAGATTGGGACATTCTTTTGAAGACGTTAATATATATATATATATAATTTAATTTTTTAAAGCATTTAAGGTTTTTTTTTTTGCTACCTCCTCTATGAAACCCACCCAAATCCTCACAGACTGTTTCACCCCAACCAATGAGAATTTGTCCTTTTTACACACTTCCACACCACACTACTACATGCCTCCATTAACACTTACGAATCTCTGCTTCCTCTATTCAACTGCCAGCCTCCTCTGGGGCATCTCCCATAATACCCTGTGGCAACAGGCACACCATCAAGATTTATTGAGAGAAGGTTAGTTGTAGAGAGGGTGATGTGAGGAATATATATATATTGAAAGGTGATGAATGAGGAGATGAAGGAAGACCTCTCTGTAAAGACCACCCAAAGCAATTAGGAAAAGCCCCAGGGACAAATCTTAACTTTGATTCATGGGAATAGGACTGCTTCTTAGACGGAAATTCTTTGGCTCAACTTAAAAAAAAAAAGTAGAGATCAAAGAACTAGATCCCAACATTCCAACATGGGCCAGACTAGTCTCCTATTCGTTCATTCATTCATTCATTCATTCACTCACTCACTCACTCACTCATTCATTCATATATTCAAACATTTACTGAATACCCATAATATATGAGCCATGGGGGAGGTGAGAGAGAATCAGAAAGAAGGGAGAGGTTTTTCACACAAATCAATTATTGCAGCCATAAAACAACTCAAAGTTCCCAGTTTAGCCCGAGTGCGTCAATGGCAGTATCTGTGAAAGCAGAGGAAAGTGGGCCAAGTGCTCGTGTGTAATGATTTTCTGGGGTTAAGATATCCTCACTGACTTACGACCCAGAATCAACAAGCTGCATCCTCCGAGGGCCACCAGGAAGGCCAACATTTAGCAAAGAGGCTGAAATATGTTCCAGTAACAAGAATGGGCCATTTCCCCTGCACTAGTCTCAACTTTTACTTTTCTAGGCCTATTTTCCACTCTTCTTCATGAATGAATTTCAAGTTGATTAATAAATATGATTACATAAGTGTTTGAATGATGTTTCAAAATTGTTTGTAGTGGGCAGTTGTTTTCTGACTACCCACCTTCCAGTTGACTCCCTTTTCATTAACAATCCTTTGACTTCCTTTTGGGAAACTACCTCTCCTCCGTGGTTTGCAATCTTGATGGGACTCTCGGTCAAGATGCCCTGCCCATGAGACTCTCCCATTGTGGGACTTTGACTTGAGGGGAATGACTCAAGGAAGAAAAAACATTTGAGATCACTAAGTAATTGCTGCTCTCAATACTTGGCCACTGCCCTGAGGCTTCCTGGTTCTTGTTTCTGAGCCTGGGTTTTCAGCCTTCCTTTGATTCTGTGAGCCGCAAAATGTGCTTCTTCCCCTCCACTCTACCTGCCCCTGCACTTTTGCAAGGATACTATTTTGCTTAGGGTAGCCAGAATCATTTCTGCTTCTTGCAAATAAACAAGTCTAATCAAAACAGTGGCCCATTCAGTCCCATGGATATATCTTGGCCTTTAAAAAAAAATAAAGATTTTTATTTATTTGGTAAAATTGCAATTCACAAAATGCTGTCCCTTATTGATCTGAATTTTTTTCAATCTTCCCAGTTCTCCTGTGAAGTGCTGAGGACAAGTTAGCCCCATTTTAGTGGAAAGAATATTGAGTGTTGCTTGTACTAAGTGGCTTGCCCAAGATTACACAGCTCATGAGCACCCAAGTTTGTCTGATTCTAAAGGTTATACATGTTCTTTACTTGTCATTAGCATTTAATGCTGTCTGCCCACAGGAAAACCCTCTCGGCCTTTATCATGCTTTCTTTGTAGGTTTTCCATATTGATAACTCTCTTAAACTTTTATTGCCAAGCTCAATAGGACCCATGTGTCCACCACAGACTGGAGCAATCTGCCTTGCTTGAGACAATTCTTAATATCCATGCCATTCACTTAGAACTTGTAATATCTTATGGTTGTAATTGCTAAATACCAAGCTGTTTCTATAAGCCAATTGGTAGATGAGACCCTGCAGCTTGTCTATAAATCCCTATATGCAGCAAGATGCTGTCCATAGACAGCATAAAAATAAGTCCCATACATGGTTTTCTAATTTCTTTTTCTCATTTGACACAGAGAGAGAGATTACAAGTAGGCAGAGAGGCAGGCAGAGAGAGAGGAGAGAGGAGGAAGCAGGCTCCCTGCTGAGCAGAGAGCCCGATGTGGGCCTCGATCCCAGGACCCTGGGATCATGACCTGAGCCGAAGGCAGCGGCTTTAACCCACTGAGCCACCCAGGCGCCCTAATTTCTTTTTCTTTTTAAAAAAAGATTTTATTTATTTGAGAAAGAGAGAGAGAGAGAGAGAGAGAGAGAGAGAGAGAGAGAGAGAGAGCACGAAAAGGGGGAGGGTCAGAGGGAGAGGGAGAAGCAGACACCCACCAAGGAAGGAGCCTGATACAGGGCTTGATCACAGGACCCTAAGATCATGACCTGAGCCCAACACTGATGCTTAACCAACTGAGCCACCCAGGTGCCCCAGTGTTCTGATTTCTTTAGGAATTCTTGAGATCAGTAAATTACAAATCCAAATTCATAGTACCTTTTTATTTTCTTAAATAATGGACACTGAAAGGACAATTGCTTTTAGGTCAGAGGGCTTAGAAAGGGCAAGTTTATCAAAGTTTTTTGATAGTTCCAAAGGGTCTTTACATAAAAAAAAATAAGTACCCATAGTCTTAAGTTCTTAAGAGGACAGAAGTACATTTTAGATCACCTTGAAACCCCTCCATAGCAATTAGGAAATATTCAAGAAAGATTCTGTTAACTGAAGAGAGAAATCAGTTAAACTCTTTCCTCAAACACAGAATGTACTTATTTATTAAGCTTTTACTTTGAGCCTGTGAAAAGTATTGAACCAGGGACTGCCAAGCTTATGGGCAGCTCTCACTATGTTTCTACATGACCCTCAGGTTAGATGACTAGAACAACCAGCCCATACCAGGGAGAGGATGACAAAGCAAGAGAACTCATTTGTGGAGTGTTCATGTAGGTGGAGCAAGGTTTCCAGATCCACAGACACACTCCCCAGGTGGCTACACAGGAGATAGACTGCAGGCAACCTTAGGAGGATACTATTTAAAGGTTGTTTTTGTTTGTTTGTTTGTTTGTTGTTTTTTTAAAGCTTATTAGTTTGGATAATGCTAGAATCAAATGTTCTTCATGTCCTAGCTGCTAAGCCAGGTGACTAAGGTTTCCTTCCTGGCATGCAAATTAGACAACCCTCTGATTTCTGAGAATTCCACCTGAAAACTAATGACAGTTACCAGCATTCGATAACCTTCCTGCTGCCGGTTGAGTCAGAGTTCTTTCCAAGATAACTGGCAACAGAGTGACTGGCAGTTACTTTCCTTTCTGACTCTGGGAGAGGAGATGGTCTGCATTATGCAATCGCCCTGGGTCTCCCTGCCTGCCCAAGAGATTTCTGCTAAAGCACACAGATTGGGCTGCAGCAGGACTGTGGATGGGAGATTCTATCTAAGGATTCCTTACAGTCTTGTGTGGCCTTCATTCAAGTGGACAGATATTCTGATTCTTATTCAGGGCTAAGACTAAATTTAACCTTGAAATTGTGCTATGACATTTTCTAACCTCTAAGTCAGGGGTTTGGCATGCCAAGCAAATACTGGAAAAAGAATGGTGTCTGTCATTCTTAGAAGGAACCAATTAGTAATTATTTGTGGGTTTGTTAATAATTGTCTTTGTGATTCCCTGTTAGAATATGTAGTCACAGCCTGTACCTCTCCTGTTTAAACCTGAACTCCTAGTGCACACTACAGCACCGTCAGGACATATTCCATCGATATTTGGTGAATGAATGAGGGACTGCATGAGGCCTGAAATATGGACGGCTACTACCAGATGGGCAGTGGTACCTTCACAGGTCATTGCACAGACGGATGTTTTCTGCTTATGGATAACTGAAACAAAAGAAAATGACATGAGAGCCAATGTTTTGTACCTTATGTTTTTGGCAAAAGAAGTCACAGAGAAGGGTAGGGAGGGAAAAATAATGAAACAAGATGGGATGGGGAAGGAGACAAACCATAAGAGACACCTAATCTCACAAAACAAACTGAGGGTTACTGGGGGGTGGGAGGGTAGGGATAGGGTGGATGGGTTATGGACATTGGGGAGGGTTTGTGCTTTGGTGAATGCTGTGAAAGATGTAAGCCTGATGATTCACAGACCTGTACCCCTTGGGCAAANAGATGTAAGCCTGATGATTCACAGACCTGTACCCCTTGGACAAAGAATAAAAATAAAATAAAATAAAAGAATTTGAATATGTATTTTTATCATAAGATATGTAATTTATTATGTTAATTCTAGTAAAGAGATTTTTTAAAAATAAACACCCATGTAAATTCTGAAAAAAAAAATAGAAGTCACAGAGAAGAGAGTATGAATTCCAGTTTGAGAAACTTTTTATTCAGTTGTTCACAAAAGATACGATTGTAATGTGTCACCTCGATAAACAACAGCAAAATGACCTAGCACAGGGCGCCTGGGTGGCTCAGTGGGTTAAAGCCTCTGCTTTCGGCTCAGGTCATGATCTCAGCATCCTGGGATCGAGGCCCGCATCGGGCTCTCTGCTCAGNAACAACAGCAAAATGACCTAGCACAGTATCTGGCAATAAAAGGACCTCATTAGATATTGGTTGGACAAATAAATTCATTGAATGAACTATGGTGAGGTAGGCACAATGGTGGAGAGTGACAAAAAGTGGTCAATGGGAGCACAGAGGAAGGAATGGTTCACTCTGGGTGCATTACCGAGGATGTTGTGTGGGCAGAGATAGGGCAGATAGGTGAGTTAGGTGCATATAGACCTGATGCATAATACATATTTAATGGACCTTTATTGCTGAGCTTCTCAGAACCCTCCTGCTCCATAGGCCAATTTCAACCATGAAGTCAAAGTAGAGGATGCCACTCTCAGAATCCTTTCCCTCTGGCCAGAGTTAACTGGGCTAAGGGTGGGTGCACAATACCAGTCAGGCCAATCAGTCTCTGTCTTTGGAATGCCCTTCAATTTAGACATGAGGAAAGGTTCCCAGTCCTTCTCTGGAGGTGAAGCTGTGAGTGTTAGGTCTGTTTGCACGAGACGAAAGCCAAACATGGAGAGAAACCCAGACAGGAAACGAGGATTATGCTGACGGATTCTAAATTTCTGGTTGGCACTACCCTAAGGCCTAGTTCACCTTATTTTCTTTCAATAAATTCTCTTTCTGTCAAGACTACTATGGATCAGAGTTCAGTCACGTGCAACGAAGAGTCTTGCCTAATCCTTATACTAGACTGGTATGGTTTGCCTTTGAAATGTCAAATATTCCCCACACTGGCCTGAAATACTCCCAACTATCCCTGGTGGTTATGACTGTGAAGGCCTCTATTCACATGTAAATATGTTATCACAGCCTATGGAGATAGTGGGAAGGAGGAAAAGTTTAAGCTATCATCTATTAACACTTCGCATGATTATATCTTTCACATAACCTAGCAGAGCTTCCTCATAATGCCCTGCAGGGACAAAAATAGACTTTTTAATAGAAGTTTCCAAATACTGCTAAACACTGGGAAGGGGAGGGGATCTCCTATGTTTGTGTTGTGTGCGTGTGCGCGTGCGCGTGTGTGTTGCTCATGCCTTAGAACAACTCTGGAGGAGAGGGTCGTCAAAAATAGAGGGCTATCAAAAATAAAAGTTTTTTGTAGGGTTATTTCCTTCATGGTCTAATTATTATTATTGCCAATAATTACAACCAAAACTTGCATAGTTGCAGTATTTTCATATTTGGGGAAATTGTATTTATTTGAGAAATAAAAGATACACGTAAAGGGATCTGAGAATCACTTCAGCAAAAATAATCATGTACATCTGAATTGAATTCCAATTTTGGGGTAACACTGAATTAGTGGGGTAATCTTTGATAAGATTTAATTTTTCTGAAATTGTTTCCTCACCTTGAAAATGTTACTAATTCCTTCCTTTTCTACTTCCAAGGATTGCTGTGTCAAATATCAAAGGGGTCTGTGTCATAAAATAGGCTGCTGTGTAGTACAGTGGCTAAGGACTTTGCCTAATGTGAGAGAAGGGCTTACATATTTCATATTGATGAGGTTGTGTAAAGACCTCTAGTCCTGAATTTCAAGTATCAGCATAAATCCTGATGTATTTAATCTTTAAACAGTCCTAGTTGTGTCCATTTAAATGGTACAGAAATAATGATCAATCCAATAGCAGTATGTACCTCTCACATGTACTTATTGTGATTTCTAAACACTGTTTTCCATTGAACGGGATGAGATCTATTGAAGACTACCGGGGTCATGAAAAAGAGCTCAGGAGCCAATTCAAAGAAGGTCCCACTGGCTAAAAACGGGGCAATCAATAAAGATAACAACGGCACTGATTTGACACACATCAAATCTGTTTAAATCCATCAGAGCATATTGATACTAAAAAAGACAAACTCACTGGTCACCTTTGCAGGATGGGAGGGAATCAATTCATGCAACAGTGACATATACACTCCCAAACAAAAACCTAACCTGAATCAGATTTAGGCATGAGTTCTAACTGCTAATTTATAGAAATATAACAGGGAAACATATTTAAATGACACGACTGGGAGACAATGTGATCAGCAAAATCCAGACTGTAGAAAATTTTACAGGACAAGCAACCTGAATTATTCAGCAACAAAAACTAAATATACAAGAAAAACAAAAAAAGAAAGCTGAATAGGGAACCTCTAGAAAGAGAGTTAAGAAATTTATCTAGGTCTTTAGACTCACTCGGATTCTTATTCAAGCAAACTGAAAATTATTGAACACTAACTTCAAAGCTGACATCAAGAAATTAATGCTAATATTTTAGGAATGACAATGGTATAATTCCATGTTTTAAAAATCTGATCCTTGAGAGATAGATTAATTAAAGTATCTACAGGTGAGATGTTGCAACATTGAAGTTAACTTCAAAATAATTTGCAGAGTGAAGAAGGTGAAGTTCTAGATAAAACAAGATTGGCTATGAGTTGATTGTTGAAATTGGGTGATGGGCACATTAAAAAGTCATCATATTCTTCTCCCTACATTTGAATGTACTTGAAAATTTCCATAACAAAACATTAAAGTAAAATAATTCTGCCTGAGTTTAAATCCAAGCTCAGTTCACTGCTAGCAGGGTTACTTAACTGTTCTTGCCTCATTTGTCAAATGGGGATATTCAAAGTGTCTACCTCGCAGGGTTATTTATGGAGAGTAGAAAGAGATAATAGGTATAAAACACTTAGGAGAGCTGCCCATGGCACACAGTATATGTTCAATCAACTTATCTATTGATATTACTTATTATCATTACATATCATGATGTAGATTTTATATTGAAGGGATACTAGAAAATATGATCTCTGCTTAACATTTAAGCAGTGGTCAATAAGTAGGAAGACTATCGTTCTTTTTTTTTTTTTTAAAGATTTTATTTATTTATTTGACAGAGAGAGAGAGTGATCCCAAGTAGTCAGAGAGAGAGAGAGTGATCACAAATAGGCAGAAAGAGAAGGGGAAGCAAGCAGGCTCCCCATTGAGCAGAGAGCCCGATACAGGGCTCGATCCTAGGACCCTGAGATGACGACCTGGGCGGAAGGCAGAGGCTTTAACCCACTGAGCCACCCAGGTGCCCCAAGACTATCGTTCCTAATAGAAACTTGCAACAGTTTACTAGGGGCAGGTCTTATTACCAAATCCCCTAGGAAAGGGGGTTTTTCCTCTGGTTCTCAGGGCAGGCAGGGTTGAGAGGACAGCTACCTTTTGCTTCTTTCTAGGTGTGTCATCACTGAACTGGGAGGATGATAAAGGACTCGCTATCTTCCCTCAAGTGTTTTGGCAAAGTGCTCTGCTACCTAAATATGCTAAAGTCAGTGCACACATTCACTGTAGAAGACCCGAGCTCCAGTGGTTCTTCCTAACTGAGAAAATGGATTAAAATCACTAATCGTCATGGAAGGCAAGCTAGTTAAAAGGGAGAGTCAATTAAAAATCTTTAATTTGGGCAATAAACAGATAAGCACAATTATTACATCAGTCAATGGTGCCCTAAGCCAGTGTTTTCAAACTTTTGCTGTGCATGGCAGTCACGTGGGGATCTTGTTATACTGCAGATTCCAGTTGAGTTTATGGTAGGGCCTGAAATTCTGTATTTTTAACAAGCTCCCAATTGATAATGAAGAGGTTAGTCCACGTATCATACTTGCCATGGTAAGCACTTAGTTGGTCGCTGGGAAATGATCTGACACATATTTTAGTAGGACTTAGGATTCAGTGATTTGGATAATAGATAGCCAGGAATATGTTTCATCTGAAATATTAATTGGAAGAATTCATTTCTGATTCTTTGGCTTTGGTATTTTCTATTTACCAAAATAAATGGCACATATTCCTTTTCAGGTATTAAATGCCTCCTACCCATCTTGGAAGTCCTTTTAAGAAGAGATTTTGGGTATCAGAATGTCATCAAAGAGAGAATGGTACAATTTAATTCTTAATAAAGTCTTCTGACCTACTCAGCGGACCTTAGCATAAGCCTAATTTTGGATTCCTTCCCTTTTCTCAGCAATGGGATGTGGGAATAAATATTTCAAGAACAGGTCAATAATTTTGTGAATTCAAAGATCAGCCAGCATGATAAAATTCTAAATTGGAAAAAAAAGTTTGGCCTCTTCCAAGTTGAATTCTAAGAAAAGTATTTTGAAAGCAAGTCTTTGGCAACCTTGAGAATGATGAGACTTGTCACAGGAGAAAGATACTTTTGAGAAGATCTTTTATGTTTTTAACTTCATTTGAACCTATAAAGGAAAGGGGAGGATGAATTGCCTAGGTCCTTCTCTGTTACTGCTCAGTTACTGTGATCATGCGTCTTCCACAATCCAGGTTAATTTTCCTCCCAAATTTTCATGGAAATGCTAAAAGTATTGTGCTAAAAAATAGTTCTGAAAACTCAGGGTTAAAGAAAGTTTAAAAGATCTGTTGACTGCAGATCTTCTCAGAGACCTTACTACGTTGATGTACATTGGACCCTCTAAGAGGGGTCCACAGGACACAGGTTTCCCAATCAGATTTGACCGTGAACCTTGTTTTCTAGGAACTATCTCTTGAGATAAGCATTTGGCACACTCTGTCTTGAGAAATGCTGATCTGGAGGAGCTGGGACAAAGTTTGCTTGTTGACTCTGAATTAACAGAATATACTAATCTTTCATCATCTGCAAGATGGTAAAAATAGGTGTGGGTGTACAGATGGGGTGGGAAGTTTCTATAAATCTCAGTTAGTAGAAACCCTTTTGGCAGGGTGAAGCTCTTTTTATTTATTTATTTATTTATTTATTTATTTATTTATTTATTTATTTGACACAGAGAGAGAGATCACAAGTAGGCAGAGAGGCAGGCAGAGAGAGAGGGGAAGGGGGGAAGCAGGCTCTCCACTGAGAAGAGAGCCTGATATGGGGCTTGATCCCAGGACTCCGGGATCATGACCTGAGCTGAAGGCAGAGGCTTTAACCCACTGAGCCACCCAGGTGCCCCCAGGGTGAAGGTCTTATAGTCACTAGGGGTTAGAGGGAAAACTAAGAAATTCTATTAATACTCATTATTTAAGATATCAAATTTCCAAACAAACGATATCTGTAGGTGCTCAAAACCTTCTCTGAGACACTGGTAAAATTTGCTACTTCTATTCCTCAGAGTTTTCATCTGTAAAATGAAGATAGTAATATCCACTTCACAGGGTGGTTTAAAGGACTAAAAGAGATAATGTATGCAAAAGCACAGGCACGTGTAAGAAGCATGGACATGGTAGTTTTGTTCTTATTATTAAAAGTGTTTTTTGTTAAGTTCTTGAGGTGACACCTTCCCTGTGTTGTACAGGTCTTCAAAAAGGTGGTAGGTGGTAGGTTCATGGCAAGATCATTTGGGGGAACATTTAAAAAATATGCATGCCTGACCGCCACTCAGTCCTAGCAAGCAAGTCCAATTTAGTGATAATGGGGAAGAATGGACATATATTTTAAAAAGTTTCTCCCTTTGGTGATGATGGTACATCTTGAACACCTGTAATACATTTGGAGCATATCCCTAAAGTGTAATCCTATGTTTCCTGCAGTAGTCCTAGAGTATGTTCTGTGGAATAAAAGTTCTGTGTGGTGAAATGTTTAGAGATGCTATATACTAGTCCCTATCCTCTCTCCTCCTTGAGCTTTCTTAAATTACCTGAGATATCAGGCAGTACTATGTGAAATATTTGACAATTTGTAACCTATTTTCTGCTTTTTGATTTTGCAACATATATTTTTCCTTTAACTCTCATCAACGTCTGTCCAACACATTTGAGATATGCTAAAGAGTTAGAAGAGAATTCTACCTATGACGTAAGGGAGAAGTAACGTAGCAAAGAGCAGCCCAAATTCCTCCTTCTCAGGGAGATGGCTAAGGCTTCTTTTTGATTATTTAATTATTTTAAAATATTTTATTTATTTATTTGAGAGAGGCAGAGACAGAGCATGAGTGGAGAGAGGAAGAAACAGACTCTTTGCTGAGGAGGGAGCCTAAGGCAGGGCTCCATCCCAGGACCCTGAGTTCATGACCTGAGCTGAAGGCAGATGCTTAACCGACTTAGCCACCCAGATGCCCCTGGCTAAGCCTACTTTTATTCTTTCTGCTGCATGCTACTTACATGTGGAAAGAATATTGAAAATGATAAATGTGTGCATTCAAGTAAGCATCTCTGGGTAAACTCTGGGTAATAGTCAAAGGGCCAGGGAGAAGAGCTACTATGAACCTTAGGAACTGAGACTTTTGACAAACTTGGCTTTGAATACTGGTTCCAACACTTTCTGGATCAGTGACCTTGGACAAGTTACTTAAGCTCTCCATGCTTCTTTTCCTTATGTATATAATGGGGACAATACCAGCTTTATCTTATTGGAGATTTGTAAGGATAAATGAGATAATCATGCAAAGCCCTCAGTAAGGACTTAATAAAAGTACATCATCACTATTATAACAATTATTATAGAAATGGAAAAACACACTTAAGCAAAATAAAGGGGAGAATGAAGGAACAGAATAGAAAACACTAAAAACCCTGAAGCTCAAATAAATCTTCCCTTCACAAATGAAATTTTTTTTTTAAGTCATTATGCCAAGTATCCTGTGAGAGTTCAGGGTTAGAGTTTGAGAGATGTTATTAAATTAGCTGGTCTAGGGCGCCTGGGTGGCTCAGTGGGTTAAAGCCGCTGCCTTCGGCTCAGGTCATGATCCCAGGGTCCTGGGATGGAGGCCCACATCGGGCTCTCTGCTCAGCAGGGAGCCTGCTTCCTCCTCTCCCCTCTCTCTCTGCCTGACTCTCTGCCTACTTGTAATCTCTCTCTCTGTGTCAAATAAATAAATAAAATCTTTAAAAAAAAAATAGGGCGCCTGGGTGGCTCAGTGGGTTAAAGCCGCTGCCTTCGGCTCAGGTCATGATCCCAGGGTCCTGGGAT